>CM039509.1:45388729-45500630 GCA_022432975.1 Begonia masoniana | reverse complement strand
AAATTGGTATTAATTTAATACAATTGCTATGTAATGCTGCAGCATTGTTGTGTTGATGGAATTTAATATATTTTATGCCGATTTCCTTTTAAAAGCAAATTTTGTCTCTTCAATTTGAATTTTATATTTTCATATTGGAATGCAAAAATAATAGCGGGAAAAATTAAGTTCAAAAGTTGAACTTTTAGAGGAAATTATGGTTACCAAAATTAGAGGATTTAATTTGGTTATGAATTGATTTAGAAGAGGACAAAAATGGAAGGAAGAGGCAAATGAGACATGTGGAGCAAGGCCATTCTGGAAGAGAAAATGAGGTGGACCCACATAATGGAGGAGAGAGAAGATTTGCTACACAAAAAAGGGAGAGAATATAGAAACAAATATTATTATTATTTTGGACGGCAATTTTTCCAGCAAAAAGGGGGATTTGGCGACTTTTGAAGAGAGGAGGATATTGGAGCTCTGAAGCAAGAAGAAGAGACCGACGACATTGCTGGATTTTCTTCTCCTTCTTTTTCTTTATTATTATTTTCTTTATGTTATTGAAAGCTTTAATTTTATTTATTATTGCTATCATGATTTTAGGCTAAATTTTATTATCCTGGTTAGGACGATAGTACTCGTTACGGTTTTTGCAACGATCTTGGTTTTGTTATGCAATTGTCTATTGAACAATTATTTGTGATATTTCTTGCTAAGTCAAATCATATCGATAGATAGGTTGACGATTCATGTTTATATTGTATCGATAGATAGATATAAATTCTTAGATGCATAAATAATTAATTGGATTAAATTGTTACAATGTGGTTAACATTAATTCAATTGGCAATAAGAATGAGACAAATCTGAAATTCAATATGAGTTACATTCATTCAAAGTCGAAGAAAATTTTAATTTGAATTTATCTAGGCAATTCGAAAGAATCCTAGAATTATTTAATTCCTGCTGTTCATAGACAATCCTGCAGAGCATCAGTAATAAAATTATTGTAACGAAGAAATCGATCCTAGCCAAGGCTTCTATTCATCGATTTAACCTCGATTATTTAGCTGTCTTTTATTGCATCGTCATTCTGATTTTATTTCTATTTATTTTCATTTATTATTTTAATATTTGTATAAGATTTTTATAGCGAAGTTAAACATAGTTAACAATATCCTCGTGGGATCGATACTTTACTTATTACTTCGTTAGTGACACGTGCACTTGCGAGTAAGTTTGTAAAATCACTAACAAGTTTTTGGCGCCGTTGCCGGGGATATTGTTTAGTTGTGATTATTTTGCTATAATCATTTTATTTTATTTTACGTTATTTTATTTTAGTTTGTTTATCTATTTTCAGATATTATTGATTTATGCCGGAAGAAGAAGACGCACAGGATCTTGTACCTATAAATCCAAAAATTGAAAGAACATTCAGAGCTAGAAGAAGACAACAGCAGTATCAGTTTCTTGAAGGAGAAAATATGGCGAACGTAGAAAGAGAAAGGGACAATGCTGAAAGAATTATTGATGACAGAGATATACCTATACAGGATTTTGCAATTCCTACACTAAACGATTTAAATCCTGGAATAGTCAGACCTGATCTTCGTGCCATAAGATTTGAGCTGAAACCAGTAATGTTCCAAATGCTCCAAACAGTTGGACAATTTACTGGAGCAATCACAGATAATCCTCATCGCCATTTGAAAGTTTTTGGAGAAGTTAGTGACTCATTTAACTTCCCTGGTGTATCTGCAGAAGCTTTGAGATTAAAACTCTTTCCATATTCCTTGAGAGATCGTGCCAGGGATTGGTTAAATAGCATTCCTTCAGACACAATCACCACTTGGGGATATCTGGCGAAGAAATTCATTATGAAATATCATCCACCGGTAAGGAACGCAAGGATGAGGAATGAAATCACAAGCTTCCAGCAAAGAGATGAAGAATCACTCTAGGAAGCGTGGGATAGATTCAAAGAGTTGCTGAGACAGTGTCCAAATCATGGGATCCCTCACTAGATTCAACTGGAAAATTTTACAACGGATTGAATGGACAGACCTAATCGATTATTGATGCAGCTGCTAATGGAACACTACTGTCAAAATCTTTCAACAAAACATATGACTTACTGGAAAGAATGGCGGTGAACAGTTATCAATGGCCATCAGACAGGAGTACAACTCCAAGAAGAGCTCCTGGAGTTTATGAAGTGGATGAAGTAGCTGCTCTTAATGCAAAGATAGCTTCATTGGAAAATGCATTAAAGCCATGAACAAACAGCAGCAGCCACAATTACGGAAGGTTTCATGCATTTTCTGTGGAGAAAACCATGATGATAGTTCATGCCTGACGAATCCTGAATCAGCAAATTACGTGGGGTATAACCGAAATAATAACCCATTTTCACAGACGTACAACCCTGGATGGAGGCAACATCCGAACTTCCAATGGAACTCGCAGCAACAGAACACTACAATGCCTGCAAGATCCACTAATAACTATGCCCAGAATTACAACCAGCATGTTCAGAAGCCAGTAACTCAAAGAAAACAGATAATTTTGGAAGGGAATATGCTTCCAAAACAGACATAATATTGCAAAATTTAGCAGCTTTGATAAAGAACATTGAAACCCAACTAGGACAACTAGCACAATCTGTAAATTCGAGAAGTAGTGGACAATTACCCAGCGACATTGAGATTCAACAAAGACCGGGAAAGGAACATTGCAAAGCAATTTTATTAAGGAATGGAAGGGAGGTTGAAATTCCAGAGAAGCCACAGAGAAACCAGGGATTATTAACCAAGAAAGGGAAAGAGAAAAGCAACCCAGTGCTGAGAGTTCACAGGAACGAGAAGTGATGATTGAGGAAGAAAGTACTCAGGAGGCCGAAGAGAATAATTCTGATTCTGGAGAAATTAATATCAATGCCGCAGTTCCACTCGCAGCATCGCAACAGCATCGACCTGCAGAAATGCAACTCCAGAAACCTCCTTCACCGTTTCCACAGAGGCTACAAAGACACCACCAGGAAAAGCAGTTTAAAAAGTTTTTGAATGTTCTGAAGCGACTCCACATCAACGTACCTCTGGTGGAAGCTCTTGAACAGATGCCAAACTATGCAAAATTCATGAAAGATGTTCTGTCAAAAAAGAGAAAGTTGGGAGAGTATGAAATGGTGGCTATGACGGAGGAAACCAGCTACATATTGTAGAACAAGATCCCACCAAAGTTGAAAGACCCTGGTAGCTTCACCATTCCTTGTATAATTGGCAATAATGTATAATTGGCAATAATTATTTCGAAAAAGCTCTCTGTGATCTTGGAGCTAGCATAAATCTGATGCCCATGTCAATTTTTAAGAAGCTGAGAATTGGAGAAGCTTGGCCAACAACAGTAACTTTGCAGCTTGCTTATCGATCACTAACCCACCCTCAGGGAAAGATTGAAGATGTGTTGGTAAAGGTGGAAAAATTCATTTTCCCTGCAGATTTCATTATACTTGACTATGAAGCCGATCGAGAGGTGCCAATAATTTTAGGAAGGCCATTTTTGGCTACTGGCAGAACTCTGATTGATGTTCAGAGAGGAGAACTGACGATAAGAGTAAATGACCAACAAGTTACCTTCAATGTTCTAAAGGCCATGAAATATCCATATGACGAAGAAGAGTGCTTCAATATTTCCGAAGAAATTAAAATAGCAGAAATAAAACAAGTATCAGGAGGGTATAGAAGGTAGTATGAGACATTAATTCGAGCAGAAGATGGTAAAGAAGATGGGGAGCATTCCAGCAAGGAAGCAGCCACAGTGGAACTCAAACAGCTGCCACCACATTGGAAGTATGTATTTCTTGGACTCAACGAAACATTTCTTGCTATTATTTCTACTACTTTGTCTAACATGCAGGAGCAAGAATTAGTGGAGGTTCTGAAGAGATATAAGCTAGCTTTAGCATGGACAGTGAAAGACATAAAAGGGATAAGTCCAAGTATCTGCATGCACCAGATCAGATTGGAAGAAGGAGTTACAGCAACCATAGACCAGCAGAGAAGACTAAACCCGATTATGAAAGAAGTTGTGAAGAAAGAGATACTCAAGTGGTTGGATGCAGGCATTATCTACCACATTTCTGACAGTTCGTGGATTAGCCCAATTCATTGTGTTCCAAAGAAAGGAGGAACAACTGTAGTGGCTAATGAGAAGAGTGAATTAATTCCAACAAGAACAGTAACAGGGTGGAGGATATGCATGGACTACAGGAAATTGAATAAAGCAACCCGAAAGGACCACTTTTCTCTTCCCTTTATAGATCAAATGCTGGACAGATTAGCAAGAAAGAAATTCTACTGTTTTTTGGATGGATATTCAGGGTATAACCAGATTACAATAGCACCAGAAGATCAGGAGAAAACAACTTTCACCTGCCCATATGGAACTTTTGCCTTCAGGAGAATGCCTTTTGGTTTATGCAACGCCCCAGCAACGTTCCAGCGTTGTATGATGGCAATTTTCTCAGACATGATTGAAGAATATTTGGAAATCTTTATGGGTGATTTCTCCATTGTTGGAGACTCTTTCGAGAATTGTCTGGAAAATTTAGAGAAAGTGTTAAAAAGATGCATGGAAACAAACCTAGTTTTAAACTGAAAAAAGTGTCATTTTATGGTTCCATAGGGAATAGTTCTCGGATACAAGATTTCAGACAAAGGTTTAGAGGTGGATAAAGCAAAGATCGAAATTATTGAGAAGCTACCTCCACCAAAAATAGTGAAAGGAATCATAAGCTTCCTGGGGCATGCAAGGTTCTATAGGCGCTTCATTAAGGATTTTTCTAAAATATCGAAGCCCCTATGCAGTTTACTAGAGCAGAATACCTTATTCAACTTTGGCAAAAACTGTCTTGAAGCTTTTAACCTGCTGAAGCAGAAGCTGATTACTCCACCTGTGATAGCTGCACCCGACTGGAACTCGCCTTTTATTTTAATGTGTGATGCAAGCGACTATGCAGTAGGAGTGGTTCTTCGGCAAAAGAAAGAGAAAATTTTTCACTCTATTTACTACGCCAGAAAAACCTTGAATGAAGCTCAAAAGAACTGCACAACAACAGAGAAAGAGCTACTAGTTGTGGTGTTTGCATTTGACAAATTCAGAGCATATTTAATTGGTGCAAAGGTTATCGTTTACACTGATCATGCAGCAATAAAATATTTGGTTGCAAAGAAGGATGCTAAACCGAGGCTTATTCGATAGATACTTTTACTTCAAGAATTTGATATGGAGATTCGAGACAGAAAGGGGTGCGAAAACCAAGTCGCTGATCATTTTTCTCGTCTGGAGAATATGGGTAAACAGCAAGATGCAGGGATTATAAGAGAATCCTTCCCTGACGATTAGATACTGAAGCTAGAAGTTTCTTCAGCCCCCTGGTACGCGGATTTTGTTAATTTTATTGTAAGTAAAATAATTCCTGTCGATTTAGATTATCAACAAAGAAGGAAGTTTATGAAAGATGTAAAACAATATTTCTGGGACGAGCCGCTCCTCTTCAAGCAATGTGCTGAGCAGTTGTTAAGAAGATGTGTTCCAGAGGAGGAAATGCAGTCAGTGCTGCAGCAATGCCACGCAACATCATATGGCGGCCATTATGGTGGAACACGTACAACAGCAAAAGTTTTACAATCAGGTTTGTACTGGCCTACACTCTTTAAAGATGCTAACAATTTTGTTCAAAACTGTGACAGATGTCAAAGAACAGAGAACATATCAAGAAAACACGAGTTGCCTCTAACCAACATATTAGAGATTGAAGTCTTTGACGTCTGGGGAATTGACTTCATGGGACCTTTCCCAGCATCTAATGGAAACCAATACATGCTGTTAGCCGTTGATTATGTTTCTAAATGGGTAGAAGCTGCAGCATTGCCAAATAATGAAGGAAAGAGTGTTCTGAAATTTTTACAGAAAAATATTTTCATAAGGTTTGGCACTCCCAGAGCAATTATTAGTGATGGAGGATCGCATTTCTGTAACAGAGCCTTCACTGCGTTACTCAATAAATATGGAGTTAGACATAAGGTGACTACAGCATACCACCCTCAGAGTAATGGACAAGCAGAAGTCTCTAACAGGGAAGTGAAACGAATTCTGGAGAAGGTGGTGAATCCGAACAGAAAAGACTGGTCACTAAAATTAGACGATGCATTATGGGCATACATAACAGCATTTAAGACACCTCTGGGCACCACTCCGTTCAACATGATTTATGGAAAAGCTTGTCATTTACTAGTAGAGCTTGAGCATAAAGGACATTGGGCAATCAAAACCCTAAATTTGGATTTGCAAGGAGCAAGGAAACTTAGGTTTTTGCAGTTACAGGAGTTGAGATTAAGAGCGTATGAAAATGCAAAAATTTACAATGAAAAAGTGAAGAAATGACATGATAGAAAGTTGCAGGTCAGAACATTTTTGAAAGGTGAAAAAGTCTTGCTTTTTAATTCTAGGATGAAGCTTTTTCCAGGGAAGCTCAAATCAAGGTGGTCTGGCCCCTTTCTCATAGTAGAGGTGTTCCCATATGGAACAGTGGAGTTGCATGATTAAAAAAGTGGAAGAAATTTTACAGTGAATGGTCAACGGATAAAACATTATTTTGGAGAGAAATTGACAAAAATTATGTCAATTTCTCTACAAAATCTTGAAGAATGATGAGCAACATGGAAGTCTGGCTGAAGACTTATACAAAAACGCAGCGCTATTAGGGAGGCAGCCCTAAAATAATATCCTTTAATTTTTATTTTATTTTATTTTCATTATTTTTGAAATTTAAAAGAGTTATTTTGAATTTCATTTTTACTTCTCTGTTTATCCTCACCGTTTTCTCTCAAAGCATTTGCTAGGTTTTTTTTTACCGCTCGCGATTTGCCGCCGACATCAGTGCAATTTTTGACACTCTCCGCTTTCTGTCGCTCCGATAAACGCTCGAGCATTTACTCAATCGACATTTTTCAGCACCAGTTTTTATGAAGATGAGGCCAAAGCAAAAGGGGAAAAAGAATGTTAAGAGCGTACACAGAATGGAGTTCATCTCAGAGGTAGCAAAGTTGAGATACGAGCAAGGATTACAGCAACGCAACTTTGCTCAAGAAAAAGGCTTTCTCGTCGCAGACGAGCACTTATCGAGGTATCCGAGTTATATTACATCAGTTATTCAGGAACATAGCTGGAAGAAATTTTGTGATGTTCCAGATGCCGCTATAAAAAATATTGTGAGATAATTTTATGCTAATTTTGAGGGAGATTTGCCCAAGTGTATTCGGGTTAGAAGATGTGATGTGCGATTCGGACCCTCCGCGATCAATAGTTTTTACGATCTTGAAGACGTTGAAGATGAATTTTATAGATATGAAGATAATTTATCACCTGGCTTTCTGAACACGGCTCTGAAAGAAATAGCTATGCCTGGCACCGAAAGGGTGCAATCGAAAACAGGTTTTCTTTCCATTCCTCGGCTGGCCCTGCTTCCCAAAGCCAAGGTTTGGTATCATTTTCTGAAACTTCGGATATTCCCCTCTTCTCATGGTCAACATGTGACCAGAGATCGTGTCATTCTTATTTATTGAATTTAACCAATAAGAAGATCAATATTGGTTTGATTATCTACCGAAATCTCTGTGCAAATACCCTGAAGCCAAAAGGGCAATTATTATTTCCATCCTTAATTTATGGGCTTTGTGAAATGGCGGGGGTCTCTTATGAAGGAGATGAAGAACATCTTTCACCAGGGCCAGCAATGACACCCAATATTTGTAAGAGGATTGCTGCAGAAGGTTTTGAGGTCCATGAAACAGAGGGTGAAGAGGCACCAATGTTGCAAGCAACACTGAAGCATCATCCAGCAACAACAACATCCAACAGCAAATACTTGACAGTCTGGTGTCAGTGCGTAACAGGCTCGATTAGATTAACAATGACCTTTCAACTTTGAAGACGAAATTTAAACTTCAAGAAAATCTCCAATACCAGATGAGAAAGGCCATGAAGAGCTCAAAGCGTAAAAATAGAATATTTTGGCAGTACACCAAGCTACGGGATTCAGCATTGGCAGCCAGCTTTGCCAAAAAACCGGAGGATCCAGCTCCTGTTTTCCCACATTTCCCAACAACACTTTTAAGAGACTCGGATGATGAATCCGACAATGAAGCATGAGTATCAGGGAAGTTTTAAATTTTTAGTTTTTCTTTTCTTTTCGTTTTCTATGAACTTAATTCTCGTTTAGTTTTTCTTTGAACTTAATTTTGTTTGGCAGTGGGGACACTGCCAATTTTTAAGTTTGGGGGTGTATGCATGTTTAATTTTGTTTGGATGTCTGGAAATTTAATGTGGATGTTTTGTTTCTGTTTAATTTGAATGTTTGAAAACTGCTTAGAATATGTATTTCTTTTAGTTTGATGCCTAATGTTGTTTAGTGCATTGCATGAATGCCTGAAATTTTTTCTGTTAATTTGTGTTATTTACTCTGATTGGTTAGTAGTGTTCTGTTTGATCTATAGACTATTTGAGAAATGAAGAAAAGTGAATTTCCTAATATCCTTTAATTTAGTGAGTTATTGAATAATGTTATTGTCACATATTATTAGAAATTAATTAAGATTTATTCCTATATGCTTAGTTGTTCTAATACACAAACTCCTTTTGGTTGCTTAGGAATATCATCCTTTCTAGACATTACAATTATATCTAAGTATCAATAATTTAGTGTTTGATGAAAGAAATTAGCAATGAAAGACTTCTTCTGAAAAATAATAATACATAATAAACCATAAGTTTGGGGGTTATTGAACAAAAAAAAAAAAAACAAACAAACAAACAAATAAAAAATTACAATTTTCTAATCTACTTTCAATTTCGAGTGAGCCTTTTGGATACTCGATGGGTAGAAATAAATTAGAGGAACTTTGGGAGGAACTCCGTTGCATATTTATTGGCTATACTCCTCTATTCTATATGAGTATATATCTTGAGGTGACATTACCGAGTAACCGGATGACTTTATCACTAATGTTGTCAATCGCAGAAAAAGGTAGTGTGACTAAAAGATAAAGTCAATATAAAAATTGTTATTGTGTATCCCCTTGACTTATGTTATAAAAAAAAAAAGAGTCTTTGAAAGCTAACGAATTTAGGAAGGATATTAAAGAGTTGACACTCTATGATATGTATTGTGATTTCTAGTTTTGATTGTTGAACTTAGCAATTCGATTGGAGTTTGAACACACACCCACTTTGAAAATTAGTTTATTTGGAATTAAGTCTATATTGATTGCTTTTAATTGTGACGGTGAAATTGTTTAATAATTTACAAGTTACGAGATATTTCGAAAATTATATCAATTTTGTCAATGTTACTTTGGGAACTTATTTTTGTTTTGCATAACTCGAGGACGAATAATGGTTCAAGTTTGGGGGTATTTGATAACTCTTAAATTAAAGTTATTTTATATGGTATTTAATTGATAGAACTTGTATGATTTGAGTGAATGTAAGAAGAAATTGGTACTAATTTAATACAATTGCTATGTAATGCTGCAGCATTGTTGTGTTGATGGAATTTAATATATTTTATGCCGATTTTCTTTTAAAAGCAGATTTTGTCTCTTCAATTTGAATTTTATATTTTCATATTGGAATGCAAAAATAATAGCGAAAAAAATTAAGTTCAAAAGTTGAACTTTTAGAGGAAATTATGGTTACCAAAATTAGAGGATTTAATTTGGTTATGAATTGATTCAGAAGAGGACAAAAATGGAAGGAAGAGGCAAATGAGACACGTGGAAAAGGCCATTCTGTTAATGCTGAAAACGACGTCACTGTAGCTTCGCAGCTAGCTTTGAATTCTGGCGGAAGTTCACCGGCAGATGCAACTTATGAAGCAGAGACACGTCATCGGTGGATGCAGCTTTGAATGCCATCGGCAGATGTATCCTTAAATTCCATCGGCAGATGCATCCTTAAATTTCATCGGCAGATGCATCCTTAAATTTTATCGGCAGGTGCATGCTTTAGTTAGCATCTCCTTTTGTCGTTTAGTCAATCGGTAGGAGCTGCTTCAAGCATCATCGGCAGATGTGTCTTCAACTATCATCGGCAGATGTGTTTTCAAATATCATCGGCAGATGTGGCTTCAAACACCATCGGCAGATGAAACAGATAAGCGCTTGACACGTCATCGGCAGATGTCTTCATGACGCTATTGGCAGATGACTTCAAAACTCTATCGGCAGATGACTTCAAAACGCTATCGGCAGAAGAAACATATAAGCACTGACCACGTCATCGGTAGATGCTCGCTTAGAGCTTCACGGGCAGATGAGACTTGTAAATGTTATCGGCATATGCATCTCAACATGTCATGAACCGGCATCTGCAGGAGTAGCTTCAACAGCTATCGGCAAATACACCTTGACATGACATCGGCAGATGTCTTCAAAAACGCTATCGGCAGATGCATCATTTCTTTGTCGTGTAGCGATCGGTATATGCAAGCCTGTTTTGCTATTTAATTCTGTATACTCAAACCGATTTATTAGACAACTAAAATACCATTTTCAAGGGTATTTTCAAATAAACTCATATTCATTATTCTCTTTAAATACACATCATCAAATTGTACATTAATTATACAAATACATAATCAAAAACAAATTATGACTTAAACAATCTATAAGTCAACAATCTCCCCCTTTTTGATTATGACAATATAAATTTGATTAACTTTGATACTCCCCCATAATTCTAGCCGCTCCCCCATAGTATATGCATTTTATTCAATTAACCATTCAGAGCAATTCCAAAATCACAGAGTATATCCAAAGAATGATATATCCATAGAATATTATCTAGTCAAACTCAATCAAATATAGTATTCTCCCCCATTGACATTATCAAAAAAACAATGCATTCAATATCAGAGTATGTTTAGAAAAAAAATAGACATTAAAAAGAAACAACTAAGAAAAAAATGTATATAACTAAAAATCACTATTTGAAGAGATCTAAATGACGATTCCAAAAGGCTCTCTGAACATAAGAGGACACGTCATGGTGGGGGTTGAAAAATGCATCCACCATAGCTTGAAGAAAGGCAAGATCTCGTGGGAGAGGTGATTGATAGACCACCATTGCCAAACAAGGAGCAGGAGGTGGAGAAGGCTCTCGGGACACCTCCACGTCCAAGCAAGGAGGAGACTCGACAGAAGGACCAGAACACACATCCATACATGGTGGAGGAGACGCTTCCAATGGACAGGCTGGAGGAGAGGAAGATGCAGGAGCAGAGGAAGATGTAGGAAGTGTGAACTTGAGCTCAGCCTCATGAATATCTAGGGACATGAAGCGCACATCTTCAATAACAGCAGGCCTGGAGAGGGGAAGAAACAAATCTTCATAGCAAGCCTCGGGAACATTGAGAACAGAACTTGATGGTTCGGGTTCAGGGTCAGGTTCAGGTGTCAAAGCGGCAATGGAAGATTGGAGTTTCTCAAGTTCCCTGATAACCATTCGCCTATCACCATCAACTTTCGTAGACAGCAGGCCAAGACCTGTATCCAAAGCAATGCCCATGTCCTGATGATTCTTATCAATTTACTTTGGAGGGTACTGAGGGCAGTGCAAGGTTGGTAATAGAGGCTTGCATCTCATTATACTGAGCCTCAGTGAAGGAAAATCTCCTGTGATATGTCAGGGGAGTTGCAGGAGCATTGGAGAGAAGGGGTTGGACTTGCAGAGTGATTGAAGCAGGTTGAACTGGTGATGGAGGGAGCACCTCTTGCTGATCGGGAGATGGAGGAGCTGAAGGTACATGGATTGGAGATGGAGGAGCTGAAGGTTCATGGATTGGAGATGGAGTGGATTGGAGATGGAGGAGCTGAAGGTTCATGGATTGGAGATGGAGGAGCTGAAGGTTCATGGATTGGAGATGGAGGAGCTGAAGGTTCATGGATTGGAGATGGAGGAGCTGAAGGTTCATGGATTGGAGATGGAGGAGCTGAAGGTTCATGGATTGGAGATGGAGGAGCTGAAGGTTCATGGATTGGAGATGGAGGAGCTGAAGGTTCATGGATTGGAGATGGAGGAGCTGAAGGTTCATGGATTGGAGATGGAGGAGCTGAAGGTTCATGGATTGGAGATGGAGGAGCTGAAGGTTCATGGATTGGAGATGGAGGAGCTGAAGGTTCATGGATTGGAGATGGAGGAGCTGAAGGTTCATGGATTGGAGATGGAGGAGCTGAAGGTTCATGGATTGGAGATGGAGGAGCTGAAGGTTCATGGATTGGAGATGGAGGAGCTGAAGGTTCATGGATTGGAGATGGAGGAGCTGAAGGTTCATGGATTGGAGATGGAGGAGCTGAAGGTTCATGGATTGGAGATGGAGGAGCTGAAGGTTCATGGATTGGAGATGGAGGAGCTGAAGGTTCATGGATTGGAGATGGAGGAGCTGAAGGTTCATGGATTGGAGATGGAGGAGCTGAAGGTTCATGGATTGGAGATGGAGGAGCTGAAGGTTCATGGATTGGAGATGGAGGAGCTGAAGGTTCATGGATTGGAGATGGAGGAGCTGAAGGTTCATGGATTGGAGATGGAGGAGCTGAAGGTTCATGGATTGGAGATGGAGGAGCTGAAGGTTCATGGATTGGAGATGGAGGAGCTGAAGGTTCATGGATTGGAGATGGAGGAGCTGAAGGTTCATGGATTGGAGATGGAGGAGCTGAAGGTTCATGGATTGGAGATGGAGGAGCTGAAGGTTCATGGATTGGAGATGGAGGAGCTGAAGGTTCATGGATTGGAGATGGAGGAGCTGAAGGTTCATGGATTGGAGATGGAGGAGCTGAAGGTTCATGGATTGGAGAAGGTAGTATGAGAGAAGGTGGAGGTGAAAGAGGATGTTCAGGAATAGGTAGAGACACAGATAAGGGAGCAGAGGTGGCCTCTGAAATAGGTGCTATGGAGGAAGGAGCAATCCTGCGCCTACGCACTAGAGGAGAAGGTGGGGGGCTTGAATCCTGAGATTGAGAGATAACACGGTTTGGACTTACTGTTTCATCTCCCCCTTCAGCAGTTGATTCATCTGGCAGGATAAGTTTCCTTTTACCACGCCTGACAGGTGCTGCCAAAGAAACCTTTTTCTTAGCCTTATCCATAGCAGGTTTTTCTTTTACGATTTGTTTGAATCCCATCCTGTTGAGAGTGGAATAGGAATAGAAATTGGAGGGCATAAGTCTTACAGGCTCCTCCTCAGGAAGGACAACCTCAAGACGAGCAAATAACCGCATGAGAAGCAGATTATACGGTAGTGATGTAGCCTTGGAGGATACAGCTAGAATCATCCTTCGAACAACTATATAGCCAATGTTGAAGGGTGTCTTGAAATAGATTGCAAACAGAACAAACAGTTCCATTGCGCTCACCTCGTCATAATGTCCACCCTTGGGAACAATATTGAAATCAATCATATGACGAAAAACTCTGGCTCTAGGGGTCAGATGTTTGCCCTTTAACTGATCAGGGGATGAATTGGGGTCCACAGCAATTTCCCTTAGAAACTGTAATCCATCAGGCGTTCCAAAGAAAGATAGCTCAGGGCCTGTCACATACTTGTAAGGGCAGTTATCCAAATGAGGAGCTCCCAGAAGGGCATTTATGGACTTAGGAGTAATTTCTATGTGAGTGTTGTATACGTAGCTCTTAATGGAAGGGTAATCAGTGGTAAAGCTAAGGTTTGCATAAAACATCCTAATCGCTTCCGGGTAGTATAATGATTCGGTCTCAAAGAGACCTATTAACCCGAGATCCGTCAAGGGTTCAATAAAGTCCATTCCGGCTAACTCTTCAAAAGAAATACCCTTACTAGGAATTAACGATTTGAACCGATAGTCATTGTGGTACTTTACCTCAGCAGCTTGAGTAAGAAAGTAGAAGGTTGGCCACTCCGTTCCACGAGGAATCTCTCGGGAAGGACGATCAGAAACTTTGGCCTTCTTCTTGGTCGGTTTGGAAACGGCGCGAGATGATTGACCTTGAAATTCCATTTCTAGAAGAGGATTCGACAAAGAAGATTTGGTAGGGCAGGGGTTTACAGAAAGAGCGCGAAAAGTAAAGTGTCTGGACGAAGAAGAATGAATTTAAAAGAAATAACTCATCGCCAGACGAAGAAGACATACGTGTCGGCAGATTGAGGAATACATCTTCCGATGGGTTACACGTGTCGGCAAATTGAGCAGTACAGCTTCCGATGGGATAGAAAACACTGCATCTGCCGATAGAGATGTAACTACCGATGACTAGAGAAATACACAGTATCTACCGGTGCTTCACAACACAGAAACACTCAATTACATAGGATCTAATAACAGAGGAATACCCTTAGTTTTTCTCAACCCGAATGAGTCCTAGCCTGATTCTAATATGATTGAAGGTCTTCTCATCCAAAGGCTTGGTAAATATGTCTGCAAGTTGATCTACAGAATTAACAAACTCTAGAGTGATATCTCCACTTTGAACATGATCTCTAATGAAATGATACCTAACATCAATATGTTTGGTTCTAGAGTGCTGAATAGGATTTTTAGAAATGTTGATGGCACTGGTGTTATCACACCGAATAGGAATCCTATCATAAAACAGATTATAGTCTTCTAGTGTTTGTTTCATCCATAACATTTGTGCACAACAACTGCCTGCAGCAATATATTCACTTTCTGCAGTTGAGAGTGCAACAGAATTCTGTTTCTTAGAATACCAAGACACTAGAGATTCTCCTAAGAATTGGCAAGTGCCACTGGTGCTCTTTCTATCAATTAGACTACCAGCATAGTCAGAATCTGAATAACCTACTAGATCAAAGGATGTGCCCTTCGGATACCATAATCCTAAATCATGAGTCCCACTTAAATATTTGAAAATTCTTTTGACAGCTGATAAGTGAGATTCCTTAGGAGCAGCCTGGAATCTAGCACACAGACAAATACTAAAGAGTATATCTGGCCTACTAGCAGTCAGATACAACAGGGAACCAATCATACCACGATATTTCTTGATATCCACACTTATACAATTTTCATCCTTGTCCAATTTAGTAGTGGTACTCATGGGAGTTTTAGAGGATTTGACAGTTTCTAATCTGAATTTCTTAAGGAGTTCCTTAATGTACTTTTCTTGACAGAAGAAAATTCCATCAGGAGACTGATTAATCTGGAATCCTAAGAAGAACTTTAACTCCCCCATCATACTCATTTCAAATTCACTTTGCATGAGGGAAGAAAACTCATTACACATGTTGACATTGGTTGATCCAAAAATAATGTCATCGACATATATTTGAACCAGCAGAATGTCCTTATCCTTTTGCCTGGTAAACAGAGTTGAGTCGGTGTTACCCTTTTTGAAATTCCTTTCCTCAAGGAAATTCCTCAATCTGTCATACCAAGCTCTAGGAGTCTGCTTAAGACCATAAAGAGCTTTCATAAGTCTATACACATGATTCGGTTTAGCAAAGTCTTCAAATCCTAGGGGCTGTTTTACATAAACTTCTTCCTGAATATAACCATTTAAGAAGGCACTCTTTACATCCATTTGAAAGAGTGTGAAGTTTTTGTAGCAAGCATAGGCTAAGAGCATCCTAATGGATTCTAATCTAGCCACAGGTGCAAAGGTTTCCTCAAAATCTATTCCTTCTTCTTGATTGTAACCTTTAGCAACTAGCCTAGCCTTATTTCTGACCACGATTCCATTTTCATCCAATTTGTTCTTGTAAACCCATTTAGTTCCAATAATGGGATGATCTTTAGGCCTTGGAACAAGTTCCCATACCTTGCTCCTTTCAAATTGATTTAGCTCCTCTTGCATAGCTAAAAACCAGTTTTCATCACACTCGGCCTCTTCAAACTTCTTAGGTTCTACTTGAGATATAAATGCCACATTGGCACAGAGATTCCTAAGAGAGGATCTAGTCTTAACTCCTAAAGAAGGATCACCTAAGACCTCATCTATTAGATGATTTCTGACATATTTCCAATCTCTAGGCAAAGTAGGATTTTCATCCTTGACAGGAATTATATCAAGAGATGTAGAAGATGGTTCTAAAGATTTTTCTGCTTGAGAGGGATCAGTAGGTTTTTCTAAGGAAAGAGAGTCTAATTGACAATCTACACCAACATCCTCATCCACATTTATTGTGGGCTGAGGAGACTCATCAAAGTTGACATGAACGGATTCCTCTACAACAAGAGTTCTTCTATTGAAAACTCTGTATGTTTTACTGGTCAAAGAATATCCTAGAAAAATTCCAAGATCGGATTTGGAATCGAATTTTCCTAAGTTATCCTTAGTATTAAGAATGAAACATTTGCAACCGAAAGCTTTAAAATACTTAACAGTAGGAGTCTTGCCATTCCAAAGTTCATAGGGAGTTTTCTCTAGAATAGGTCTTATGGAGACCCGATTAAGCACATAACAGGTTGTCGCTACAGCTTCAGCCCAGAAATACTTAGGAAGGGTGTTTTCATTAAGCATAGTCCTAGCAAGTTCTTGAAGGGACCTATTCTTCCTCTCAACAACATCATTTTGCTGAGGGGTCCTAGGAGAAGAGAAATTGTGCTCAATTCCATATTTGAGACACAGGAGTTCAAATTTCTCATTTTCAAACTCTCCACCATGATCACTACGAATAGCAACAATGGTGAGCTCCTTTTCATTTTGAACTCTTTTCCTAAAACTAGAAAAGGTGTCAAACGTCTCATCCTTAGACTTCAGAAAATGAACCCAAGTAAATCTAGAAAAGTCATCAACAATGACAAAGGCATAAAATTTGCCACCTAGACTAGCAACATTTGAAGGACCGAAGAGGTCCATGTGAAGGAGTTGAAGAGGCTTAGAAGTGGAGATTGCATTCTTTGATGCAAACGAACTTTTGATCTGCTTGCCCATTTGACAAGCTTCACAGATTTTATCCTTCTCAAAGGATATCTTAGGAATACCTCTAACTAAATTCTCCTTAGTAATCTTAGCTAAGGTATCCATCCCTACATGTCCTAATCTCCTATGTCAGATCCAAGAGTCAAGAGAAGACTTAACAGCAAAGCATTTTTCATCAACATGCTCAATAATATCCAAGTCAATTATATAGATATTATCTTTTCTATAGCCAGTGAACAGAGATTTGTCATTAGATGCATCTTTAATTAAACAAGAGTTTGATTTAAAAATCACTTCATATCCTTTATCACATAACTGGCTAATACTAAGCAGATTATGTTTTAATCCCTCAACTAAAAGCACATTTTCAATAGTAGGATTAAAGCTGTTACCTATGTTGCCGATGCCAACAATTTTACCCTTTTGGTTTCCACCAAAAGTAACGCTACCTTTCTTTTTGTTGACAGCAGCAAACATGGTTGAGTCTCCTGTCATATGCCTCGAACATCCACTGTCGAGGTACCACTGGTTCTTTCCAGGAGAGCACTCAACCTGCAAAACAGAAATCAATTGGTCTTCTTAGGTACCCAAATCTTTTGGGTCCTAGTGTTAGGTCTGGTTCCCTTGGGAACCCATTGGAATTTACCAGTTGATTTCATATAGTTTGCTTTTAACGGACATACAAAAGATTTATGTCCAGCTTCATTACATGCATGACAGACAGAGGGTTTAACAAAGAAGTTTTTAAAGACTTTCCTTTTATTAGACTTGTCATACCCTAATCCTGTTCTGTCAAAATTTGCTCTCTGACCTGCTATTACCATCTTAAATAATTTGTCGCCCTTAGTGAAGTTTAGAATAATATTATTCAAATCTTCGTTTTTGCTTTTAAGCTTATCAATTTCCTTGATATGTAAGTCTACTTCTTTAGCATGCTTTTCTAATAAATTTGTATTCTCCTTTTTCAACAGATTGTATTTATTTTTCAGCATGCCAAACTGTTTAACTAAGTCATTAAAAGCATCAATTAGTTCACCTTTTTCATTATCACTTTCACTGTCACTTAACACACTTGAAGAAGAAGTGCTTACCTTATCTTCGTGTGCCATGAAGCACAGATTTGCAACTTCCTCATCTTCTGAAGATGAAGTGTCACCTTCACTGTCATCCCAAGTGGCCTTCATAGCCTTTTTCTTGAATTTTTTGGGACCTTTAGCTTGTGGACAGTCAGCCTTCATGTGGCCTGGCTTTCCACATCCAAAACAGGTAAACTTCTTGTCTTTGGATTGCTTTTCATTCTTGGGAAATCTTCTTCCCTGTAGCTTCTTCCTTCGAAGGAACTTGCTGAATCTCCTAGTGATAAGAGCAATGTCCTCATCCTCTTCTTCTTCTTCATCCTCAGAGACTTCACATTTACTTGAAGAGGCTTTCATAGCAATATCTTTTCTGTTGGAAGTCTCTTTTTCTTTAAGGTCTTCTTTCTCGTTTGACCTCATTGTGATCTCATGTGTCATGAGAGATCCAATGAGCTCTTCAAGCTTTAGAGCTTTAAGATCCTTTGCTTCTTGAATTGCAGTCACCTTTGGCTGCCAGCTTCTTGGAAGACACCTGAGGATCTTCCTGACCTGTTCTTTACTAGAATAAGATTTACCAAGAGCTTTCAAACCATTAGTAATATTAGTAAATCTTGTAAACATGGAAGAGACAGACTCATCTTTGGGCATAGAAAATAATTCATACTTGTGAATGAGCATATTCAGTTTGCTCTCCTTTACTTGATTTGTGCCCTTGTGTGTGACCTCTAATAAGTGCCAAATTTCTTGAGTACTTTCACACCCTTGTACCCTATTAAATTCATCTCTATTTAAGGCACAGTACAAGGTGTTTACTGCCTTAGCATTAAGGCTTAGATTTCTCTTATCGGACTCAGTTAACTCAGAAGAGTCCTTAGGGATACTTTTTCCATCAACAGTTTTCATGGCCTTAAAAGGACCATTTTCTATAATACACCAAGTCTCATAGTCTATGGCTTGAATGAATATTTTCATTCTAGCCTTCCAATAGACATAGTCACTACCATCAAAGAATGGAGGTCTATTTGTTGCCAGACCTTCTATTTGTGTGTTGTTAATGTTGAATGCCATTGAAAAATATAACACAGAGTGTTTAGACGGAGCTTAGACAATGAATAACCTCTCTCTGATACCAATTGTAGGATCGGAATTGTCTAAGAGGGGGGTGAATTAGACTTTTTAATTTTTAATTGCGATTCAACCTAATTTCTCTTCTTGATTAAACTTAGATTTAACACAAGTAATCAAATAATATAAAGAGAGAGAAAGAGAAATTCGACACCAGTATTTTTACGTGGTTCGGCCAAACTTCCTACGTCCACGCTCCAAGGCTCCCCCTTGAAGATTTCTTACTTCTCCTCAACTAGAAAATCTGATCGAACTTACGGGCTTCGATCCACAGCCTTTCACAATCCAGGATTGAACTTTGCGGGCGTCAATCCACTGCCTTACAGGATTTTCAGGTTTGAATGATAGATTACAATAATCTACAAACTCTCAAAACAGAATCTCAAGTTTTGGAGTAGAGAGATGTAGATTGAGAATACAGAGTATGATTTTCACGTTAGCGCTCAGGAAATCAAATTCGCAAAAGTTAGTCTTCGAGCCTTTTCTTCTGCTTATATACTCTGTATAAAATTGCTTCAGAGAATTGAATGCTTCTTTCTTCAAATGTTAAAATGTTACCGTTGGGAAGCATCCGTACTGAAGCAGCTATCCGTTGCTTCTGAGAATGTTCTTCGTCGTCGCCATTAAAGGTCTGGAGTTAATGCTGAAAACGACGTCACTGTAGCTTCGTGGCTAGCTTTGAATTCTGGCAGAAGTTCACCGGCAGATGCAACTTATGAAGCAGAGACACGTCATCGGTGGATGCAGCTTTGAATGCCATCGGCAGATGTATCCTTAAATTCCATCGGCAGATGCATCCTTAAATTTCATCGGCAGATGCATCCTTAAATTTTATCGGCAGGTGCATGCTTTAGTTAGCATCTCCTTTTGTCGTTTAGTCAATCGGCAGGAGCTGCTTCAAGCATCATCGGCAGATGTGTCTTCAACTATCATCGGCAGATGTGTTTTCAAATATCATCGGCAGATGTGGCTTCAAACACCATCGGCAGATGAAACAGATAAGCGCTTGACACGTCATCGGCAGATGTCTTCATGACGCTATTAGCAGATGACTTCAAAACTCTATCGGCAGATGACTTCAAAACGCTGTCGGCAGAAGAAACATATAAGCACTGACCACGTCATCGGTAGATGCTCGCTTAGAGCTTCACGGGCAGATGAGACTTGTAAATGTTATCGGCATATGCATCTCAACATGTCATGAACCGGCATCGGCAGGAGTAGCTTCAACAGCTATCGGCAAATACACCTTGACATGACATCGGCAGATGTCTTCAAAAACGCTATCGGCAGATGCATCATTTCTTTGTCGTGTAGCGATCGGTATATGCAAGCCTGTTTTGCTATTTAATTCTGTATACTCAAACCGATTTATTAGACAACTAAAATACCCTTTTCAAGGGTATTTTCAAATAAACTCATATTCATTATTCTCTTTAAATACACATCATCAAATTGTACACTAATTATACAAATACATAATCAAAAACAAATTATGACTTAAACAATCTATAAGTCAACAATTACTTCGTTAGCGACACGTGCACTTACGTGTAAGTGTGTAAAACCACTAACAAAGCTCAACGGAAAGACTTGGAGTATGAGAAGCACTGTTTGAGCATGACGTCCGAGGAATCGTCCGATTTTAACTTGTCGGATGATGGTGTATTAAAATTTAGGCATAGGTGGTATGTGCCTGATAATGAGAAGTTAAAGAAAGAGATCTTGACCGAGGCACATTCTTCAGCATACTCGGTACATCCAGGAAGCACCAAGATGTATCGGGATCTAAAACAGCATTTCTGGTGGCCTAACATGAAGAGAGAGGTTGCCAGGTACGTGGAGACCTGTCTGGTTTGTCAACAGGTTAAGGCGGAACATCAAAGGCCAGCAGGAACTTTGCAACCCTTGCCGATCCCGGAATGAAAGTGGGAGCAAATTTCCATGGACTTTATTGCGGGATTGCCCAGGATCACGAGAGGGCACGACGGGATTTGGGTGATAGTGGACCGCTTGACAAAGTCGGCCCACTTTCTTCCAGTTAATGCAACATTTTCTATGGATAAGCTCGCTAAGCTTTATGTGCAAAAGATTGTTAGACTGTACGGGGTTCCCGTTTCAATAGTTTTAGACTGAGATCCGAGACTCACTTCGAGATTTTGGAAGAGTCTGCACAAAGCCATGGGAACTCAGTTAAATTTCAGCACGGCATTTCATCCTCAGACCGATGGTCAGAAAAAACGAACGAATCAAATTCTTGAGGATATGCTTAGAGCATGTGTGTTGGAATTCCAAGGCTCGTGGAGCAGGTATTTGCCACTAATCGAGTTCTCATATAATAACAGCTTTCAAGCTACGATCGGCATGGCTCCGTATGAGGCACTATATGGGCGAAAATGTAGGTCTCCGTTATATTAGGACGAGGTCGGTGAAGCTAACATCATTGGCTTTGATATCCTACAACAAACGGCGATGAAGATCGCCGTTATTAGACAGCGCATCGAGGTAGCTCAGAGCCGTCAGAAAAGCTATGTCGACAATAAACGAAGAGAGTTGGAGTTTAATGAAGGTGATGAGGTGTGTTTGAAAATTTCTCTGTTCAAAGGCGTCATGAGATTTGAAAGAAGAGGCAAGCTAAGCCCTCGATACGTGGGGCCCTTCCCTATTTTGAAAAGGATCGGGAAGATGGCTTATCGATTGCAGCTTCCGGCATCTATGGAGAGCATCCACAACGTCTTTCACATATCCATGCTCCGGAAGTGTGTGTGTGCCCGTCGCATGTCGTAGAAGCACGGGAGATTGAGGTCAGCCGACATTGACCTACGTGGAGAAGCTGATACAAATTCTGGAATCTTCTATTAAGGTGTTGAGAAACAAGGAGATCCCACTAGTCAAAATCTAATGGCAGAATCGTGGCATAGAGGAAGCCACCTAGGAAAGATAACAAACTATGATGGCTAAATACCCAGAACTATTTGTGTAATTCAATTTTGATGACAAAATTCCAATTAAGGTGGATGGAATGTAACACCTGATTTTTTGAGTTTTTGAATTGTGCGCGCAATGACATTCTTGTAAATAATTGAAATAAGTCTGTTTTACGAATTGAGAGTTTTGATGGAACCCATGTGATTAATATGAATTTTATGAGAAATATGGAAATTTCGAAGGTTCAAATCGGAATATAACGCCTAAATTTCCGTTTTGACCCTACAGTGGTTTAATTCGTATAAATAGCAAATTAAATCCGTTTGACGAACGAAAAGTTTTATTAGAACTCTAGTAATAAGTGGGAATTATTGGTGAAATAAAAAATTTTTGGAGAAACCGAACCGATAGTCGAACAATGAAATAAACGAAAAGTTGAATGGAGGAGCAAACTTGTCATTTGACAAGTCAAATTGATTAAAAATTTGAAAAACCCCTCTTCCCACACTTGAACGAAAATTTCTCCAGAGCTCCCTCTTTCTCTCTGGCGACTCCTCCTCGTCCACGGCTCCAACACGATTCTTCATCGTTGCTCCTCCAAACGACGGGTTTTCTTCACGTTATCTTCCCCTATCGTGATTCTAGGTAAGTTTCTAGTATTTTTCGGCATTTATTCTCAATTTTAAGGTTATTAAACGGTTAGGGTTTCATTGGATTTTATTGAAAATAGCCGAGCTAGGTTAGGAACAGTTAGTTATCGCCTTATTGATGATTATTGAGCGTTATTGGTTGAAATAATGGATGCGTTTGGTGTTAGGTTAGAAAAATCGGGTTTAAAGCTTAAGGAAAACTCCATTAATGGAGGCTTGTTATTTGTGAGCCTAAATTACTCGACAAAATGCCCGAGAGAGGTTAATTAGAATTTTAAGAAATTTCCTTTAGTTAGGAGTTTCGTTAGTTTACGAAATTTCATAGTTTAGGCTCGATTTTAACAATGAATGCTATGGATTGTTCTAGGTGACAAAGCTCGAAACGAGGAGCTCGGTGTGCAAAGGACGCGAGGTAAGTTCTCGTGACTTACTTTGGCCGATTCGGCCTACACCATATGATTATGTTGATTGAGGAATTTTGGAGATGTTTGATGTGTTGGGTAATAGGTTGGATAGTTAGTTTTAGTTAAATTGTTGAATGTTTAAGTTTGTTGCTTGTTTATGCTTTGGTTTTATTTACGGCATCGTATATGTTCATGCATCATGGTTTTATGAAAAAGCACGAAAAAGGAATTTCCATGCACGCTTTCATGAAAAGAAAAAGGATAACGAAAAGGTAAAATATATGTAATTATGGTCACGTCGGGGATGGTGGTTCAAACATGGCTGTCCTAGAGGTAAAGTATGTTTTCCCCCCAGGTAGATGAAATGGGCTATCCAATCGCCGGATGTGCCGCTTTTATCTACCGAGAGTGAAGCCCCGGTGACGTATATGAAATGAAATAAATAGCGAAAAGGTAGGATATATGATTTATGAAACGCATATGCATAGCATACACTTCCATTCATGTAGACTTACATGACCCGTGGGAGTATAAGTTACGTATTTTGTGGTTTTGAGCTTATGATGGGCTGATGGGTAGAAATATAGAAAGAAATGTATGGAAACTCATTTTAGGGCGCTTGGTGTCTGGATAGTGTAAGAACTGATGTTTAGATGTATTTTGATGGTTTTGGTTAGCTTCCGCTATGTACGGATGGATAATGATGAAATAGGTTGGTTTTGATGATTGAATTGATGTTTTGAGGAAATAGATTGATTTTGAAGCTTAAAATGTATCTTGGATGATTTAGAGTTGATTAATCGTTTTGAGAGGTATATGTCGTTTCGTGTCGAGATTTGATGATTTTGTTTGAGGATTAACGTTGAAGTGTTATTAGGTGAAGGAAGAGAAAAATGGTGAAGTGAGTGTCAATTGTGCAGGGGTTGGAGGAAAGAAAAAGGAAGGAGGAAGGCAGCTCTCTAGATTCGAAGGGAGGGCGATCGATTAGCGTGTTTTGGCTACGCTCTGGAAGAAATTCCTGAGCGGGTGTCGATCGATCGCTTGGTGATGGCGATCAATCGGCCAAGTGTGATGGCCAGGGGCGATCGATCAGGCGATCGGTCGCCTGGCGAATAAACGCCACAACCGATCGATCGGCTGAAATGGTCGATCGATCGGCTATGCATTTTTTGGGCAAAATGCCCTTTCTGCCCTCGATCACTTTGTCGATTGTTTCCTTATATTTTAGGTTTTATTTAAATGAGGGTAGCACGCATGTATGTATGTATGCACGCACGACACAGGTCGTGGCAGCCCCGCGTCGGGTCGTCACAGGGAAGCTTCTGAAAACAACCTACAACATTCACCAAGTATACATTCCTTAAGTAAGAACTTCCAAACGACATGCACCATGCATTTTCTACTTGGCATTCTAAATTAGGATCCGTCAAAACTCCAACAAAATACATTTCATATATTAAAATGTTTACATCATCGTCTACATCAACCTCGTAATACTCAAACGGAAGCGTAAAAGAAATAAATAATCATAAGTCACGATATGTGACTTTCCACAACCCCAAAGATCATCAACCATGATCTTTCACCTATGCCTCCTTGCACATTTTATCTTGCCTTGGATTTTTTCGTCTCGGTGAACGTTCTCGATATCTAAAAAATAGAAATATTCTACATAATGAGGCATTGGCACATCAAATAAGTCTAACCACTATAATAACTAGCTCAGACTCTATCCACACTATCTAGGCCCAAACGCCATCTTTCACCTTATCATTGATTATTTTGAATCAACTTAAATCAATTATGTTTTGATTTGAAATATATGTCATGTATATAAAAATGCATGCAAGTTCGTAATTCGAATAATTTAAAATCCATCAACCACAGTTTAAAACTCATTTCAATGATTAAATCAATATAATGTAATTTCAAAGAAAATCTGCATTATTTAAAAAGATGGTTTAAAATCATTATCTACAAATAGATAAATCCAATGCATTATAGTAAATATGCACGATTTAAAACCATCTTTTCTCAAAACATCCAATGTCATTTTTAACATTCAAATTGAAATGTAAAAAAATGCAATCAACTCTAAATTGACTCATATGACCATCACACACTTACACGTTTCTGGGCTTTCACCAGTAAGGCTGTAGGACCCTACACATTGCTCCCCCCCGAGGTTTAAGGATTTTCAACCTAAAGATTACACATAGTTAATCTTCCAATCATTTTCATAGTCATATTTATCACACACGAAGAGGCGAGTCCAGCCCTGGGTTCTTATGTTACCACGGCTTTCCTACTCCCTATTTCCTAAATGAAAGCTTTAAAACCGTTATAAAGTAATGATATGCATGTTTAAAACGATACAACTCAACTCACCCATGCAATTGATAATTGAAATTAATATGCTCAATTTAATGAAAATTGCGTTTTCGAAATTCTTCGTTTCAATATTTATTAAAAATCAGAAATATACAATTCAATTACTTTACAAAATCGAAATTAAACCATTCAATAAAAATTGGATTTAAACCAATTTTTCACAATTTATATTAATTTGAATTAAAAACAACATCAATTCATCACTTCAACATCCAATCTCAAGTAAATCACAACTAAATCTATCATATCTAGATCCAAGACAGTATTATAATCTATCTCCACCTAGTAATGTGTTAAAGTGTAAACTAATTATTTTAATCGTTAGAGGTATTTACCGTATGTCGGTTCCTTCACTCTTTCCACAAAGCTCCACCGAATCTATCGATTTCTCCACCAAAATGTTCCTCTCACTGAGTTGAACAACTTTCCCTAAAGAATGGATCGACAAATCTCCTTATTTCTCCTCTTTCTTCCTCCTTTTTCTTCTCTTTTTTTCTCACGGTTCTCTTCTCTTTCTCAACGAATTCTCTATATGAATGCCACCTACCCTTTCAAAAAGGGTTTTGAGGATAATTTACCTAAAATCCAAACTTATTCCTTACAAATGACCATTTTACCCTCCCTTTATTGCTTATTTACTGAATAACCAATTTTAATTAGCCCTTCACCATAATTAATTTTTATTTAATCACAATTAAATTAATCTTAATCAAATTTTATCTTTTTAACTTATCTTTTTAATTAATTTAGTACAATTTTATGATACTTTAATGTACAATTTTTTCAATACGGAGGCCATATATATTTTGAATATTCATGCCGGTCAGATCTAGGAGAAGGGTTGATCATTGGTTTGGTGGCATATTTTGATTAATTTAGCTCTTCGGCCTTTATATTGTATCACTTTGTTGACTCCGGAAAATGATCCAGGACCAGAATCAAAGAAAGAGCAGTCTCTTCTCATGTCCAAACACACGCACTCTCTCTCTCTCATCCACACACCCAGGCCTCCTAGATGCTACGACAATTGTTCAAAAGTATTTTTTTGAAACTAAAAATATTCTTATTTCGAGTGCTTTGCCTGCTATCAAACGGTATCCACTGTTACTGTTGAAGTCTTATTCTCAGTTGATACTCTTCTCTCTGTGTACTTTTTCATGCAACTCCCAGGAAAAGAGCTGTAGCTAACTCCAACGCTCAAATCACTTCGTGACGCGCTTTATTAAAACAGCGTATCTTACCCAACAATTCTCACCTTTCTCTCTCTATAAATACCCCTCGGCGTATTGTGCATGACTTCAAAACATCATGGACGGGGAGAATTTGTCTGTTCTAGGCCGCTTGAAGAAGGCATTGCACAGAATTAACACTGTGCTACATCAAAATCTCAGGCTCTGGAGGAGACGACGTGCCCTCAAACCACGGGCGCTGAGTTTTAACGACCGACCAACTGGCCTGTCGGGCAGTTGCATTGGTGACGACGAAATGCCACGACAGCTGTCGAGAAATCAGTTTCGTAGAACATCAAGTTATGTTTCTGACGAAGACGTCGATCAAAGGGCTGAGAATTTCATCAGAAGCTTTCGACGTCACCTTTTGTTGGAAAGACAGGTTTCTTTGGAGCTAAGATATTGAGGTTCAATCATAATGTTTGAGATAACGTGTAATTATCCTGTTCTATTTAGTTTATACATAGGATAAAATATACTGTCTGTTGAATAAGTGTAGTTTCCTACTTCACAGTTTACAGTAGATGGGAGTTGTTTGATCCCATCGATTAAAACAATTAAAAACAAAAAATTTAAATGTAAATAAAATATCTTAATCTTAACGAAGATGAGGGGGAGTTATTTGGAGGAGGATTCAAAATCGATGACAGTCAAATGTCCCGACGAAAGCCTTCACCTTGTTCTTCCTCTCCTCCAACAGCTTACTTGCTGTCTCCTCTGTCACCTCGTTGAATGCCGGCGGAGATTCCTTCTTTCCTTTTCCTCCTCCCGATGATCCTAATTTTACCATTTTCATATTCTCTTCCTCTCCATTTCTTTCTTCTCCATCATCTGTCCTATTTCCATATTCTTCCTCCTCCTCCTCTACCCTGAGTTTTTCGTTCTTGTCTCCTTCCTTCGTCTCTTCCAACTCCTCGCCCTCTTTCTTGTCTTTTTCAATTCTGATTGCCGAGTTACCGTCGTGTTCCACTTCATCTTCTTTCTCTGCAACCCTTTCACTGGGTGCGACAGCCGAAGGACTCTGATTTTCTTCTTCTTCTGGTACTGTGGAAATGTCGGAGATCTGGAGCTTCTTCCTCTCCTCTTCGTTTCCTTCACTGACTGAGACGTCGACAAGAAGCTTCTCCGTTTCAGCCACTGTCTCGGTTGGAATCGTCACCTCCTCTTCAACTGGTTCGACCTTCTTCGTCTCCTTAACAAAAGTTTCTTCCTGCTTAGTTTTCAGATTATCTGCATGTGAAACTGGATCAACAGCGACGTCCTTCGAGATTTCTGTCGGAGCTGCAGGATCGTGGGTTTCCTTTCCATTACTCAAAAGGGTTGTTTTCTTCACGTATAATTGATGGATTTTTCCAGACAGATACAATGTTGGGGATTTATTCTGATTTTTAGGATCTGTGTTTGGTTGAGATATCGTTTTTGGATTCTCAACAAATTGAGAATAGGGAGATTTATTCTGATAGTTTGTGGGAGCTGTTTTTGAATCATGAAAAGTAATCCGAGTCAGATGGTCACGTTGAATGGCTCCAACTATCATATGTGGAAAGGGTAGATGGATGATCTTCTTTATGTTAAGGATTATTATTTGTCTGTGTTTGCTAGTGAGAAACCAGAAAATAAAATTGATGAGGAATGAACCTTATGTCATCGTCAGGTATGTGGCTACATTTGGCAATAGGTAGATGATAATGTTCTCAATCATATTAGTGAGTAAAAGAACGTTAAGAGCTTGTGGAAAAAGCTTGAGAAGTTGTATGCTCGAAAGACCAGCAACAACAAATTGTACTTGATCAAGTAGCTTTTAGGGTTGAAGCACCAGAATGGAAAAACAATGGGTGATCACTTGAATACATTTTAGGGGATTATTAACGAGATGGCTGGAATGAAAGTCAAGTTTGATGAAAATGATTGATCTGTTGATGCTTCTTAGAACTTTACTGGACTCGTGGGAGACGTTCAGAATGGCGTTGTCTAACTTCGCTTCAGATGGTATTTTGGCTATGGATGTAGTCGAGAGTAGTGTTCTGAACGAGAAGATGAGAAGAAAGTCGACGGAGGAGTCAGACATCTTATTCACCAAAAAACCACGAGTAGATGAGAGAAATTACTAATCAAAATCGGTACAATGAGGTTTACGACTCAAACATCAATATATAGAGAAAACATAAAATTCTAATATCGATATATGCGCCCGACCCAGCCCAATTAGAATTCGGGTCACACCAAATTCTAACAATCTCCACATTGACACGAATTTCACATGAGAGATCCAACGGGCTACTCGGCCCAACCCAAAGCGAATCCCGAACACTAAACTCTAACAATGTATCAGCGCTCAAACTACTAACAAGTTTTCACCCAAGCCGGAAGAAACTGGGTCGATGGTTATCAGACTCAAGGCCCGATGTGTGAAGGGGGAGATTGTTAGGGTTAATCCCACATCGGTTGTGGAATGAGCTTGGTGGTAGTTTATAAGTGTGAGGGAAAGTATCACCCCCTTGAACTAGCTTTTGGGGTTGAGAACACCCAAGACAACTAACAGTGGTTACAACCGGCTAAGTCATATGAGGGAGAAGAGATTGATGATTCTAGACAAAAAAAATCTACTCTCAGGTATGAGAAATGGTTCTCTAAAGAGGTGTACTCATTGTTTGACAGACAAACAGACTCGAGTAGCCTTCAAGAGCGTTCCTCACTTGCGAAAACCGAGTATACTCAACATGGTGTACTCTGATCTGTGCGATCCGATGAAGACAAAAATATTTGGTGGTGCAGTGTACTTGGTGACTTTCATCGATGATCACTCAAGGAAGATTTGAGTGTATATGTTGAAGACAAAAGATCAAGTGCTAGACGTCTTCAAGCAGTTTCAAGCTCGTGTTGAAAGAGAAATAGGTGTGAAGCTCAAGTGCATCTGGACAGATAATGGGGGTGAGTACTGTGGTTCTTTTATGAGTATTGCAGAAAGCAAGGTATTCGGCATCAAAAGACACCTCTGAAGACTCCTCAATTGAATGTGTTAGCTGAGAGAATGAACAGGACACCTGTTGAGAGGGTGAGATGCTTGCTTTTGCAGTCATAGTTGCCGTGGTCCTTTTGGGGTGAAACATTGAATACAGTAGTTCATGTTTTGAATCTCACGCTGAGTGTTCTGTTGGGCTTCAAAGTTCCGAATAAGATGTGGTCTGGAAAAGAAGTTTATTATAGTCATCTTCTCATTTTTTAGTGCAAGGCCTTTGTTCACATTTCGAAAGATGAGCGGTCGAAGCTCGATGTAAAGATGAGGCCGTGTGTGTTCATTGGTTATGGTCTTGAAGATTTTGGCTACATGTTCTGCGATCCGGTGCATAGAAAGTTTGTCAGAAGCCGAGATGCAGTGTTCGTGGAACACTAAGGCATCAATGACATCGATAAAGCAGAAATGACAGATAGGTACAGTAATAATTTGATCGATTTGGATCAAATTTATACACTTGCAGAGCATTCCGATCAAGGGGGAGCCAAACCGGAGCATGATCTCTGTCAGGGCCCGGCCTCGACGAAAAGGGATTCCCGAGGTGGGAAGCTTCTGAAAACAACCTACAACATTCACCAAGTATACATTCCTTAAGTAAGAACTTCCAAACGACATACACCATGCATTTCCTGCCTGACATTCTAAATTAGGATCCGTCAAAACTCTAACAAAATACATTTCATATATTTAAATGTTTACATCATCGTCTACATCAACCTCGTAATACTCAAACGGAAGTGTAAAAGAAATAAATAATTATAAGTCACGACATGTGACTTTCCATAACCCAAAAGATCATCAACCATAATCTTTCACTTATGCCTCCTTGCACATTTTACCTTGCCTTGGATTTTTCCGTCTCGGTGAACGTCCTCAATATCTGAAAAATAAAGATATTCTACATAATGAGACATTGACCCAGCAAATAAGTCTAACCACTATAATAACAAGCCCAGACTCTATCCACACTATCTAGGCCCAAACGCCATATTTCACCTAATTATTGATTATTTTCAATCAACTCAAATCAATTATGTTTTGATTTGAAATCTACGTCATGTATATAAAAATGCATGCAAGTTCGTAATTCGAATCATTTAAAATCCATCAATCACAATTTAAAACTCATTTCAATAATTAAATCAATATAATGCAATTTCAAAGAAAATCTGCATTATTTAAATACACGTTTTAAAATCATTCTCCACAAATAGATAAATCCAATGCATTATAGTAAATATGCACGATTTAAAACCATCTTTTCTCAAAACTTCCAATGTCATTTTTAACATTGAAATTGAAATGTAAAAAAATACAATCCACTTTAAACTAACTCATATGACCATCACACACCTACACGTTTCTGGGCTTTTACCAGTAAGGCTGTAGGACCCTATACATTGCTTCCCCCCGAGATTTAAGGATTTTCAACCCAAAGAGGACACATAGTTAATCTTCCAATCATTTTCATAGTCATATTTATCACACATGAAGAGGCGAGTCCAGCCCTGGGTTCTTATGTTACCACGGCTTTCCTACTCCCTACTTCCTAAATGCATGCTTTAAAATAGTTATAAAGAAATGATATGCATGTTTAAAACGATGCAACTCAACTCATCCATGCAATTGATAATTGAAATTAATATGCTCAATTTAATGAAAATTGTCGTTTTCGAAATTCTTCGTTTCAATATTTCTTAAAAATCAGAAATATACAATTCAATTATTTTACAAAACCGAAATTAAACCATTCAATAAAAATTGGATTTAAACCAATTTTTCACAATTCATATAATTTGAATTAAAAACAACATCAATTCCTCACTTCAACATCCAATCTCAAGTAAATTACAACCAAATCTATCATATCCAGATCCAAGACAGTATTATAATCTATCTCCACCTAGTAATGTGTTAAAGTGTAAACTAATTATTTGAATCGTTAGAGGTATGTACCGTATGTCGGTTCCTCCACTCTTTCCACAAAGCTCCACCGAATCTATCGATTTCTCCATCAAAATTTTCCTCTCACTGAGTTGAACAACTTTCCCTAAAGAATGGATCGACAAATCTTCCTATTTCTCCTCTTTCTTCCTTCTTTTTCTTCTCTTTTTTCCCACAGTTCTCTCTCTCACTCTCGCTCAACGAATTCTCCATATGAATGCCACCTACCCTTTCAAAAAGGGTTTTGAGGATAATTTACCTAAAAACCAAACTTATCCCTTGCAAATGACCATTTTACCCTCCCTTTATTGCTTGTTTACTAAATAACCAATTTTAATTAGCCCTTCACCATAATTAATTTTTATTTAATCACAATTAAATTAATCTTAATCAAATTTTATCTTTTTAACATATCTTTTTGTAAATGTTTATGTGTTGGCATTTTTTTTGGCAAACATATTTTAAGGAAATTTATATATTATTTCATATTGTGTGATTTAAATCTATGGAAGATTGTTTCTTGCCATCCAAGAAATTATCTATATAATATTTAAATGATGGTTGATTGGAGATCTTGAACATTAGGAAGTTTGAGAGATATAGAAAGTAGTTACTTGGAAATCAAGTAGCTTTAGACATGGAATGGATTATGGCGATATAAGTGATCACAACAAACAAGAAATATATTCTTAAAGTATTGGGATACGATGTGATTATATTGACGGCACTTTCCTAAAATAGCACACTCAGTGTCACACAAATCGAATTGATAAAATCAGTTTCCTTATTGTGTGTGACTCTGATTTGATCTGTGATTTGAAGATTACGATTCTGTTAACCTGGATTACAACGAGATTCAAGATCACAGCAACAAAAGGATTTATTCCTAAGTATTTAGAAAATTGATTTGAAGATGAAAATAATATTTTGGAAGCTGATCTAAATATTGTGGTGCTGTTAAGCTAGATACGAGATCACAACGTTGTTAGGATTCGTTCTTAATATTTTGAGATTCGTATCAGATTTGTTTGCATGAGCTTTCCATAAATGTCGCACTCAATGTCACAAATCCGATTTTCATGGGATTCGGTTTCTCTTATTTTGTGTGATCTGTTTGGAGAGAATATTCGACGCACAGTATATTATGCATTCTTCCTGCACAGTTGAAGGCTGCGGAAGACATTATTCTTGAGAACCGAAAGTCTTTATTCATTCGGTCGATTTATTCTTCACCCACAGTTTAATATGGTGTATGTTATTATTCATTCGATCGTTGATTGAATGTATTCATACTCTATTTGTGAACTAATCTGTTTATCTTCAGAGTGTGTTGGTTTGATGTAACCGTAGACAACGATGAGTGTCATCGAAGGTGTCCCAGGTGCGATTCTGTTTTTTTCATCGAAACTCAGTCTCGAGAGAAGACTGCCTGGAACTCGGGAGGAGTTTTGATTGTGGGCAAGGGAATCTTGCCATACACGGATTCTGGGAGGAGTCATCAATGACAAGGGGAGCTTGTCATCTTTAGATTCCGGGAGGAGTCTTCATCAACAAAGGGATCTTGTTGCATTCAGATTCCGGAAAGGATCAATTACAAGTCGAGGGGAGCTCGCAAAAATCGTTTCACTGAGGAAGTTAGTAAGAGGCGGCGACAAAGATAAGAGAGAGTCTTTATTTGTATAAGTCTGATTGTCTTGTAACTTTGTGAACTCAGAGAATTGTTTTTAATTCTGGGCGTGGCCCCGCAGACGTAAGCAATTGCCGAACTGCGTTACCAACCTTTTGTTTCATTATTTTCTACACTTTATCATTGTCCATTATCACGATAATTAATTGGTGTCCCACCAAGTGTTCCACCTACACTAGGGCATCAAGTAACTAACCTTGATCTTTCACTTTTCTTTAATATTCCATTTTTCCAACTTAATCATCATATAATATTTATATATGTACATCTACAATTACATATTGTTCACATATATAAATATTCACTCTTACATCATTGACAAAAAAAAATAATAATTAAACTATCGAATTGATACAATAATAAATGTTCAACCCATTACAATATCGGTCCCTCAAATGGCGAAGTCCCCACTGCTGATAATGTTGAACCGACTGAGCAAGTCGAGGAAGAGGTTCAAGAGTTGCCAGACAAACCTTATTTGAGAAGATCCACTAAAGAGCGACGTCTTTCGACGAGATACACTTTAGATGAGTATGTGATGCTCACAGAAGCTGAAGAGCCAGACACTTACCAAGAGGCCACTTCCATTAATGAGAAAAAACTGTGGTTGAAAGCCATGGAAGAGGAGATGCACTCTCTTCACTAGAATCACACTTATGACAAGAAAGCTCTCAAGAACAGATGGGTCTATAGGTTGAAAACCAAAAATGCTAGCTCACAACCAAAGTACAAGGCTTGTATAGTTGTGAATGGGTACGATCAGAAGAAGGGAATCGACTTTGAAGAAATATTCTCACAAGTGGTGAAGATGTCCTCAATCGGAGTGGCTATTAGTTTAGCGGCGCACTTGATCTTAGAGATCGAGTAACTTTGTAACAACCCAAACCCCTTCCGGGCCGTCACAGGACTTGACTTGACGTTGATTTTGACTTAGACATTTCAGGCGTAAAATTTTTTGACTTATAAAACATTAAAACGAGGACTAAACCATTATTCGATAAAACGTCAACTCGATTTTTGGGCTTTAAAGCCCTTTAAAATATGTGGAGGACGCTCGTAAAATACGTTTAAAAAGTATTGTAAAATATCGGGTTGAAACGTGTTTTTAAAAAGTCAACATTTAAAAAAAGTCAACTGGCCCACATCATGAGGTGTGGCGCGCAGCATGCGCGCATGGCACACGAGGGGCACGCACGCTGAATGTTGGGCACACCCCATGCATGCCACTCTTTATGTTTTGAAGCCCTAAGCCTCTTTTGATGTTTCCCGACCTTAGACGAGTCGTTTTAGATACGTTTTAAGTTAAATCCTAAGTGTCGATAGATGGAGACTAAATGCCTAAGTCCGTTCTCTAACGAATGATGAATAAAAAAAGAAATGAAATGAAATGAAAAAAATTTATGTGAAAGGGCAAGGGTAAACGAATGAATGTCACAGTTTAAGGCCGTGGCGGCCCTGGCGGGGTCGCCACAAACTTGATGTGAAAATTATGCTTCTTCATGGTGACTTGGAGGAAGAGATCTACATGGAGCAGCCAGAGATTCAAAGTCAGAGGAAATGAGCAATTTGTGTGCAAGTTGAAGAAGAGCTTGTATTGTCACGACCCTAACACTGTACCCTTATTTACCCTTAATTACCGTACAAATTTTTCATTTTCCTTTATTCTTAGCGTTTATGCGGAAACGATTTGAAAACAATTTAAAATCAATTTAATAAAACGTTTAAAACAAATAAAAACAATTAATTAAACCAATACGTACACAAACACTCGATACTCATACGTCTTCCGAAATACCACCTCAAACCGACTCGAAACGCAACTATAATAAAGTACATTCTCATGAAAATAAACTGCGTGGTTCCGTTTGAAAGTTTAACATATCCTCCTACTTCAAAATCACAAAACAGTTTATAACAACAGATTTCCAAAACGTTCAAAACATTAATATATATCTTATCAACTATCCAGAACCAAGCATCCTAAAATGTTCTATACAACCATCAATATCTATAACTTATCAACTGTCAAAACCCAACATCCTATAATGTCTATACAACCATCAGCCCAAAACATCCAAAAGCCCTCAAAATCTATACATTCTTCATCCAGACAATTCCCAAAACTATCAAAATACCTAACCATGAGTCCCACGGGTCAAAATACGCCTCGACTGCGCCAACACACACCCACGTCCATCCGTCGTCAACTGCATCATGCCTCAGGAGGAGGGACATCGTCCTCACCTGCCTCAATGTCTAGATCACCTACACCATACATACACTCTATGAGATGAAATCCCAGTAAGCTCTACGTAAATGCAATGCATGCTGTGCGTATGAGTTTGATAAACCATGCTTTATTTTCTTTACGATGCAATGCTCAATAAGTGTCACCGAGATCCTATCCTTCTAACCGGAGAGAGCTCATCCAGCGGGCAGACTACTCTTTCCAGCTAGAAGCGGGGGGTGCACGCTTACAACACGTACAGCCGTGCCTAAGCCCCACCTCGCGTGACCAATACGCCTTTCGGCCAATAAGCCTTTCGGCCAATGCTATGCTCAATACGCCTTTCGGCCAATACGCCTTTCGGCCAATAAGCCTTTCGGCCAATGCTATGCTCAATAAGCCTTTCGGCCAATGCTATGCTTTACGTTATCTTTAAAACTCTGTGCGGAAATTCATTTTTCATGCTTTTCTTTAAAACAAGTGATGCGTGAACAGTTCAGTATCGTAAAGCAAACAAGCAATAATATATACCATCAAAGACTGTAAAACCTAATCTATAAAACAAATAAATCTAGCTACCCAACCAAAGCAATATAAACTAGTGTGTCACCAAACTCCTCGAGACGACATTCGACGTACGGTGTAGGCCAATCGGCCAGAGAAGAATCACGAGAACTTACCTGTCGTCTGTAGCTCGCTGGTTTTTGGCACCTCACGTCACATATGGCTCGACCTATGACAAACATTCGAGCTTCATTAAAATCAAGCCTACATTCACCAATTACTGTCAAATTACTATTTCTAGCCTAATCCAATTAAAACCTAACTAAACAGGCCACTAATTCGGGTTTGGTAAAACCGACCCAAAACTTCAAACGTGCATAACTTTTGCGTCGGTGATCGGAATCGAACGATTCTAGCGGCCACGTACTCCTCTAATAACCTATTTTAACCTGCCAAAAGGAATTTCAAAACAAACGATTGTAACCAGGTCAATTATTGCAAAACCTGATTCTGCCCTTAATCGGAAATTTCCCCCTTTCCAATTTTTCATCAAATTCCACCTATTTCCTCACCAATCGATCACATATACCCACAATTAGAATAATCTAACCAAAAATCGAAGTTTCCAATTAAGAAAATCCTAAGCCCTAATTCGGGTCCCCTGTTTCCAGCTCAACCCGAGCAACATGCAGCTCGGCGATCTACGCCGGCATTAAGCTCGGCAATGGAACGTTGAAAGCAACTAAAAACAGCCGGCGATCGGAGGTCAATCGAGCTCGCCACCCCCGGCCACAAACCGAGCAAGAACAGGGAGCTTACGTTCGGTTTGTGTGCGAAGACGGTCGAAAATGGCTGCCCAGGAGTCGCCGACGTCTTCTGGCCGGAAAACGTCGAGGTTGGACGTCGGAGGAGAACCGTCGCTCGGCTCTCTGTCGTCGGGGCTCTCCCTCTGGCGTCGGGGCTCGGCAGCAGAATGGCTTCCTCGTGAAGCCATTCTGTTGTTTATAAAAATTATAATCTTTTTTTACTTACCAAATTACTTAAATGCCCTTCTCTCAATTCTATACTTAATTCTTCAATTAGTCTATCGATTCGGTTTCTTTGAAATTTTCTTATTTCTCCAAATATTCCAATTTAATCTTAGAGTTCTAACAAAACTCACCGTTCACAAAACGGACTTATTTTGCTATTTTTACGAAGTAACATACTAAAAGGCTAAAGCGGGAACTCTAGCATTACTCCTTTTGATTTGAGTTTCTAAAATTTCACTTATTCCTCTAAAAATTCCCATAAATTCCTAAGGCTCTAAGGAAACATCCCGCTCAAGAAAATACTTTAATTTGTTATTTTACGAAAATAACCTAAGAAATTAGAAAATCCTAAGATCCGAAAACCCGGGCGTTACATGTATGGCCTCAAATAAGCTCCACGGTAGTGGTACAAGAAGTTTGAATCCTTCATGGTGAGTCAAAGGTACAGTCGGACATCGTCAGACCATTGTATGTTTATCAAGAGGTACTTAGATGATAACTTCATTATTATCCTCTTGTATGTTGACGATATGTTGATCATAGGCCATGAGACTAGCAAGATTGCTAAGTTGAAGGGAGAGTTGAGCAAGTCTTTTGAAATGAAAGACTTGGGTACAACAAATAAAATACCTGTTATGAAGATCTCTAGTGATAGGAAGAATGAGAAACTGTAGTTGTCTGAGGAAGGCTACATTGAGAAGGTACTTGAAAAGTTCAACATGAACAAAGTCAAAGTTGTGCGTTCTCCACTTTCAGGTCATTTTAAGCTCAATTCGAATCAATGTCCTAAAATTGAGAAAGACAAGGCAGACATGAGTCGAGTTCCTTATGCGTCTGCAGTTGGCAGTTTGATGTACGCCATGGTCTGCACTCAGTTGGAGTAGTCAGCCAGTTCTTCTCCAATCCTGGCAAAGAACACTGGGAAGTGGTGAAGTGGATACTCAGACATCTCTGAGGTACTTTCAAATTGTGTTTGTGTTTCGCTGGCAGTGATTTTATGCTAGTTGGGTATACCGATTCAGATACGGCCAGCAACATTGGTTCCAGGAGGTTCGTTTCAGGATTCTTGATGAATTTTGCAAGGGGAGCCGTGTCTTGGCAATCGAAGATGCAAGATTGTGTTGTACTATCGACCACAGAAGTTGAGTACATTGCGATTACTGAGGGTTGCAAGGAGGCTTTGTGGATGAAGAGATTCCTTGAAGAATTGGGTATGTGCCAAGACAAGTATGTTGTGTTCAGCTATAGTCAGAGTGTTATCCATCCCTTTAAGAATTCGTCATTTGATTCGAGGTCCAAGCATATTGATGTCAGGTATCATTGGGTTCGAGACTTGCTCGAGATGAAGCAGTTGCACTTGGTGAAAGTACACACCTGACATGCCATAGAGGCCCAATACAAAATCTCTAATTGAGGCCCAAAATTTACTTATCATTTTTACTAATGGGTTTGTTTTCCTTACAGGAGTTGATTTTATTGGAGACCTCACGTGGCTCACTTGGATAGAGTCACCATTTGGCCCATGGGAATTTGTCTTCCTGGCCCGTTAATTTATAATTTTTGTTTTGAACTTAATTGACATACATTAGCTTTTTTGTATGGATTATTATATTTGCATCATGCATTAGATCGTGTGGTTAGGATTAGATGAATGTTGGTGGATGATGGGTTGAAGAATTATTCAACAAAGGAAAAGAACTCTTACAAATGGAGCCCAAAGTAAGCATAACCCAAAGAAGAGCCCACATTTAAGGTATGGATTTTGCAGGTACAAGAGTTAGTGGCAACATGGATCAAAGACTTGGAAAAATCTCAACCATTGGCTAAGCAATGGCTTGGATCAAGTTTGGGCTGCAATATGGCGCACGCGGGGGCAGGCGGAATGGCTTTGGGCAGGCGCGCGCAGACAGCAACAGGCTTCAACGGGTAGGCGCGCGAGCAGCAGTTTCTGGCGCCGTTGGATGCGCGCACGGGATTGCCATCGTGGCCGCTGGAGGGCGTGCACAGGATGAAGCTCCAGCGCCGTTGATGGCGCGCACCCGGGCAGCAATCTGGACCGTCAGATCACGCGCACGGATCAGTCACCGGCGTCGCTGATTAGGCGCACCCGACTGCATCTCGACTCTTGGATTGGCGCGCGTGCTGCTGGCTGCATCTTGACCACCCGATCACCTCTTCAATCCAATGGTTCTCCTCCACTTCCCTCTTGCCAAACCCTAATCATCCACCTTAGGTTCCCTATAAATGCATAGCATTGGTGTTTGTATTAAAAACTTTTTGCCCAATTTATAAAATAACTCTTTTCCTACACTTGGTGTTTGTTGCCTTCGGGTTTCCTCAATTATTGAATCGAGTGGAGTAGCCCTCCATTGTTAGCCTAGCTTAGGGTTGCTAGGTTAACTCTTATCTCTTTCCCTTGCCTTTCTCCATTGGGAGTTAGGAGTTGATGACGAAAACCTAGGTCTACGGTGGTTGTTTTCCTCCCAGAAAACCTGCACCCGAGAGCTCAAACATGAGATAGCTCCTCGGGTCCGCCAAAGGTATCCATTTTATCTTTTTCGCTCACACACTTTTCACTCTTTATTTCGGCCATACACCATTCACACACTCCACCCTTTTATTGTTGCAATTTCTCTTCATCTCTTTACATTTTCTCTTCACTATTTTCACACACTTCATTTTACTTCTATCTTGTCATTTATCATTTTCATTTCTTCCATTTTATTACCTCTACAATTCGGCCATCATAGCACACACCACCACTTTCCTTTTCTTGCATTTTATTTTCTATTTTTGTTCTCATACTCCACGGTTTTGTCACTTGTGCACACACCCGAGCACTTACTTTGTTTTGTGGGTTTTACACGGCCCTTTTCTAAGGGACCCCGCATCAACACTAGTGAGAACGGTTTAGATATGTTGAAGAAGGCTTTGTCGAAGAAGAAGCTCGAGGCTTGTCGATGAAGAGCGGGCTTATTGGAGCCTACCACATGAGCTGGAGGGGTAGTTTGTTGGGTTCTGAGCCACATGTGTGGACTCGGATCCATAATGGGCAATGACCTTATGATTAAAAGGGTTTTGCATATTTGTTTTCTTGCACCGAAATTTCTTTAAAGGTAGAGTTTGTCAGAGTTTAATGTTCTGGATTCGCTTTAGGTTGGGTCGAGTAGCTCGTTGGATCTCTCATTTGGAATTCATGTCAATGTAGAGATTGTTAGAATTTGGTGTGACCCGAATTCTAGTTGGGTCGGGTCGGACCCGTATATCGATATTAAGGTTTTATGCTTTCTATATATATTGATGCTCGAGTCGCAAAACTCATTGTAACAATTTTGATTAGTGATTTCTCTCATCTACTCTTGGTTTTTTTTCCTTCTAGGGTTTCCACGTAAATTTCGATATCCATTATTTTCTGGTTTTCTTTTTTGGTTTTTTGTTCAATTTTTCAACAATGTGAGCATACCAAACCTCGCCCTACTAAGAATCAATAGTTACGTGTAGTTTCAACATTCTTAGTCTTGTAGCGTTTTACACTAATATACTAAGGTTTTATGCTTAGTCTTGTATCGATATTAAAGTTTTATGCTTTCTATATATATTGATGCTCGAGTCGCAAAACTCATTGTAACAATTTTGATTAGTGATTTCTCTCATCTACCCTTGGTTTTTTTTCCTTATAGGGTTTTCACGTAAATTTCGATATCCATTATTTTCTAGTTTTCTTTTTTGGTTTTTCGTTCGATTTTTCAACAATGTGAGCATACCAAACCTCGCCCTACTAAGAATCAATAGTTACGTGTAGTTTCAACATTCTTAGTCTTGTAGCATTTTACACTAATATACTAAGGTTTTATGCTTATATTCTCTCATCTACCCTTGGTTTTTTTTCCTTATAGGGTTTTCACGTAAATTTCGATATCCATTATTTTCTAGTTTTCTTTTTTGGTTTTTCGTTCGATTTTTCAACATGTAGCATACCAAACCTCGCCCTACTAAGAATCAATAGTTACGTGTAGTTTCAACATTCTTAGTCTTGTAGCATTTTACACTAATATACTTGCCCAATAAACTTTCAAATCAATCATATGAAGATATGCTCAATTTAATAGAGATTTGTTACAAACATTATTTTGGCTCGAAAAATACATGTTTCTTCTAAAACAAATGTCAATGGAATTGATCAAGTTCGATACTTTTACCTCTCGCCGTTTCTTTTTTGACGACTTTACGCATTCTACCGCCTTTCATATGTAGTAGTTTCCTTTTTTACGTCATTAAGCGTTCTGTCACATTTCGTATGTCGTAGTTTCGTTTTTGACGTCTTTGCACGTTTTGTCACATTTCATATCTTATATGATCTTACATTTTCATGTACATTTCCCCATTTTTCATAGGTTTCCCTCATTATTATTCTCTCTCTAAATAAAGACATTTTATTTATACACCTTTCCATTGAATTTGAAAGTAGAAAGAGAACTACCTTGGCCCAACCCAGCTTGTCTTTTAGATATATTCCACAATTTGATTGAGTAGCATGATATTGTCTATTTTGAGTCCATCATACGATTTTGCTCTTTGATTTTTACATTAAAAAATAGGTAAAGTGCAATTTGGCCCTTACAACTAGGTGAAAAGGGCAATTTACACCGTAAACTCGGATGATGGGCAAAAATAACCTTAATGTATTGATAATGGGCAATTTATCTCCTACCATCCTATTTTTCATTAAAATGACATATTTTCATCATGTGACTTATTTTACTTTCAAAAATACCCCTGCCCTCCCTCTCTTTCTCTCTCCTACCCTCGCTCTCTCCCTCGCTCTTTCCATTTCTGCCATTCTCAGCTGAAGCATTGAAGTCGCCACAGAAATATTGAACGAGAAGGCCAGGAAGCAACCTCAAATGGAAGGGGAATCCATACAGGCTTCTCTTCTTGCACGAAAAAGTCAACCGGGAAATTAGTGGTTAATCTGCGGCCTATGAAGCTGCAGCTCGAGAAAAGATTTTGCGGCGTTCGACAGAGACCGTGGGAGAAATGGGCGATGGAAATCAGAGACCCACTGCGACGTGTTCGTCTGTGGTTGGGAACATATGACATTGCTGAAGAAGCTGCAATGGTTTACAACAACGCCGCCATTAAACTCAAGGGACCGGATGCACTAACGAATTTCGCCACTCTGACGAGTTTTCTACCAGAAGTTTCCTCAGCTTACAACTCTGGGGAAGAGTCCAACAGCAACCTTCCCTCTACGACGTCTGTGCTTCGTCACTGTCCCTCTCAGTCCAGTCAAGACGAAGAATCTCTGAGCAGTTCAACTCCGACAACTGAGAAAGAAACAGAGGATAGCACCGAATGTCGAGATACTAACAAATATTCAAGCACATTGGAGAATTTTTCAGATTTCGACTCATTGCTTCCTTCAGATATTTTTGATTTTTTTACATCACCTCTGACGAAACATTTCAGAAACACAGCCTTACAATGGACGTATACAGCGAAAAATCACATCTCAATTCAGATGAAGTAGTCAGATTCGGGTTCTCGTCGTGGAACGAGGAAGATCGGCGACCTTTTCGGGGAATGTATGAACACCATTTGGTTCAGTAAAACAATGGCGGAAATGGAAGAGAGCGAGTGAAAGAGAGCAAGGGAAGGAGAGAGAAAGAGAGCGAGAGCATTGGAAGGAGCGAGGAAGAGAGCGAGGGTGAGGGAAAGAGAGAGGAGACAGCGAGGGAAGTAGAGGCAAGGGTGTAGGGCAGGGGTATTTTTGGAAGTAAAATAAGGCACGTGATGAAAACGTGTCATTTTAACGTAAAATAGGATGGTAGGGGGTTAATTGCCCATTATCAATACATTAAGTGTTGTTTTTGCTCATTATCCAAGTTTACGGTGTAAATTGCTCTTTTCACCTAATTGTAGGGGCCAAATTGCACTTTACCCTTGATAAGTGTGTATTTTACACACTTATTTATACTTCTATTACTTGATTTGATAAGTTTTTTCTTGAATGTTTGAAAGATTTTGACGTATCTTGTGCAAGTATGTAGAAAATAGAATTAAAATAGGAAGAGTGCAAAAGAAGTAGACGAAGGCAGCTGACGAAAGAAACACAGCGGAATTGAAGACAGAAGAGACAACAGAATATGTGCCGATTGATCACCACATTACAAGCGAACAATCGGTGGTAGAGAATATCTATTCAGCAAAAGTTATGCACAAACCAGAGAACGTGCCGAATGATCGCTCATCCTAGGCGAGCGATCGGCACAGAAGATTGAAAATAGGAGCGATTGAAGAAGCGATCATTCGCTATGATCGTGACTGGCTGAAGGAAACAAAGAAAGCAAGGTCGAAAATCAAAGATCGTATCTCAATTTATGGATACCCAGATCTCAAAAAGGCAAGAAAAGACCAAATATAGAAAGAGGAAGAGAGAGAAAGGAGGAGGGAGAGACAAATCTGGGATTCTGAACAATTTTCCTTGGAGCGAATTCTGGAATCGGCTATTTTTTTAAGAGAGGAGTGGATTCTGGGGATCGGGCGTTTTTGGGAGTGAGAGGGCGGCAGAGAACGATTTGGCGTTCTCTGGAGATTGAAGGGCGCAACAGCATTCGGCGAAGGGGAGCGAGAGCCTTGGGCGATTCTGGAGAAGCGACGATCCGACGATTCAACAAGGGGAGCAACGATCCGGCGATTCTGGCGAGAGCAGAGGCGACAGAATCGGCGATTTACAGAACAGCGAGGAGCGATCGGCTGTCGGCGAGCAGCGAGGAGCGATTCTGGCGAGTCTGGAGGCGATTTTGAGACACAAAACAGCATAGTTTTCTTTTCATTTTATTTCCAATATTTAATTATGCAATACTTTAATATGATTGTTATTTATTTTTATATTAGCATGAAATAAACTCTTTATTCTAGGGCTACGATGTAACCAGACGATAATTGTTTAATGTTTTTCGTTTAATTATATTTACTGAGTATTTCTTCCAATATTGTTGGCGCATTTAATTTCTGTTCTTAAAGTCTGTAAATTTCTGGCCAATCTTTACTTGATTTTTGGGGTGTTTTGATACTGAGAGATGATAAATACCCGAGCACTGAAATTAATATCATGAATATACGTAGGCTAGAGATAGTTACGGTATTGGTGTGATCACTGTGATTTCTTGATTTATTTGTATTTGATTAATGCAGGATTTGAGATTGAGAAGTGATAACCCATTAATCAGATAAACTACGCAATGCTCGAGAGAGATTGTACTAGAATTTAGTAAAATCGATCATCAACATAGGGAGAATATTTATGAATATAATTGCGAAGGACAGAAATAAATATTGTCTTGGTGAAGTCGTAGTACCTAGGCTTTTATCAATTTGATTTAATCTCATTTTATTTGTTGTGATATTTTATCTTAGTTTATTTCAATTATTTTAGTTGTTTATTTTAATTTCAATCCTTAAAAAATCATAAAACGTGTGTTCAATTTAGAATTAAGATTAATTATTTTGATTATTAATTACAAGTCCTCGTGGGTTCAACACTCTATTTTATCACTGTATTGCTTGTTGCGACTCGTACACTTGCGAATTATTTTGCACAACAAGATTTTGGCGCCGTTGCCGGGGACTTAATTATTGATATCGAATTAATTATTGTTAGTTTTATATTGAATTCTATTTATTTTGATTCTTTATTTTCGTGTTATTCTCAGGTGTATGCGTAAGAAAGGAGACGCAAATCTTCTCCCACTTAATCTTGAAATAGAGCGTACGTGTCGACAACATCGTAAAGCGAAAAGAGAAGTTATTCAACCAGCGCGTATCATTATGGGAGATAACAGAGAAGACAATATTGAAAATCCTCCACTCGTTATTGACAATCATCCACTTATGAATGCTGAGACCCGAACCTTACTGGATTATGTTATACCGACTATATCTGGAGTGCATTCCGCGATTCGCAGACTGGCCATCAATGCTAATTTTGAAATTAAACCGGGCACCCTGCATATGATTCAACAATCTCAATTCAGTGGATTACCTTCAGAAGACCCCAAGGATCATATTGTAAATTTCTTAGAGGTATGCGACACTTTCAAATTTCACAATGTGGGGGATGATGCATTGAGACTACGACTATTTCCATTTTCATTACGAGATCGTGCGAAGAACTGGCTTAACTCTTTGCCCGCTAATTCTATTACTACTTGGGAAGATTTATGTCAGAAATTTCTTTCCAAGTTCTTTCCTTTTGAGAAGACCGCCAAGCTTCGCAATGATATAATCAATTTCAGTCAATTTGATGGGGAAACATTATATGAGGCTTGGGCACGTTTTAAAGATATGTTGAGGAGGTGTCCCAATCATGGATTACCGAAATGGATGCATATTCAGACTTTTTATGTTGGCTTATCGGCATCTACTAAAACTCTGGTCAACGCTGCTGCTTGTAACGACCCTAAAACTGTACCCGTTTTTCCCGAATATATTTTTTTTTTTTTTTTTTATCCTAATAAATTTAATTAAACTTTAAGTGGAAGCTAAACCGAAATCGAAACCGGAATCGAAATCGGAATTGAAATCTATCTTTAAAATCATTTTAAAACAATTAAATAAAAACTATATTTAATATAATTTATATTTAAAATAAAGGGAGGGCAGAATCGGAATTCTGCCCTCGAAGGAGTAGCAGCGACCGGGCGCTGCCATTTGCAGCGCGCGGTCGCCGTGCGCGCTGCACAATGCAGCGCGCGATCGCTGCATTGTGCAGCGACCGTGCGCTGCGTCGCTGCACATTGCAGCGATCGGGCGCTGCGCCCAGTCGCTGCTTTGCAGCGACTCACTCCCTCTTCCTTCATTATTTTGCCTTCTATTTTCTTACCACTGCAGAGCCAAACACTTCAACTTTTCAGCTCTCTGGAATCCGATTCCAGAGAGCAACTTCCTCCTTCTCCCTCACATTCTAGCACCCTAAACATTTCAATATTCTCTCGATTTCACTCCCGATCATTACTAAACATACCATTCAGGCAATACGTGATAAAACTTCCTAAAAACAATTGGCGTGGATAGCTCTAAAACTCGAGCATATCCGTACCAATCCTGAAACATTCAAATACAGTTTACAAAATCATTTAAAACGCTATACAACTAAACAGTTCCAGAATTTCAAAACAAATGTCATTACCTAAACATCCTATAATGTCTATAAAGCTATCAGCCCAATTACCCCAAAAAGACCCTCAAAACTCTGTACATACTATCCCCATGGGTCGGTGAAGCCTCGACTGCGCCAGCACACCACCGCAGCCATCCTCCGTCAACTGAATCATGCCTCAGGTGGAGGGACATCGTCCTCACCTGGTACCTCGATATCACCTACACCATACAATACACTATGAGATAAAAATCTCAGCAAGTCCTCGTAAATGCAACTATATGCTATGCGTGTGAGTTCATAAATCATGCTTTATTTTATCTTACAATGCAATGCTCAATACACCTTTCGGCCAATAAGCCTTTCGGCCAATGCTATGCTCAATACGCCTTTCGGCCAATAAACTGTAAGCCTTTCGACCAATAAACTGTAAGCCTTTCGGCCGATATACTGTAAGCCTTTAGGCCGATATACTGTAAGCCTTTCGGCCGATATACTGTAAGCCTTTCGGCCGATATACTGTAAGCCTTTAGGCCGATATACTGTAAGCCTTTCGGCCGATATACTGTAAGCCTTTAGGCCGATATACTGTAAGCCTTTAGGCCGATATACTGTAAGCCTTTCGGCCGATAAACTGTAAGCCTTTAGGCCGATATACTGTAAGCCTTTAAGCCGTTTTCATTCTTTGCATTATCTTTATAACCATGTACGAAAATTCATTTTCTATGCTTTTCTTTAAAACACGTGATGCATGAACAATTCTATATCTTAAAGCAAACAAACGATAACGTATACCATCAAGACTGTAATTCGTAACCTATAACCTATAAACAACTAAACCTGTCTACCCAACCAAAACAAATAAAAACAAACTAGTGCGTCACCAAACTCCTCGAGACCACGACGTACGGTGTAGGCCAATCGGCCAAAGGAGAATCACGAGAACTTACCTCGTGTCCAAAGCAGCTCAAGCTCCGTCCACGAGCGTTGTTTGTCTGAAGCAAAGCACAATTTCGACGTTAAAACAAATTAAGCTTCTAAATGTCCAAATTAATAAAACCTTAGCTAAAGAATTTTCTTAAAACTTCTAACTTAATTATTCGAAGCATATCGACGAACAATCTACGATAGATAGCTCGAAACTACAATTTACGAGTTTTTCCCTAAAACCCGAAAATTTCTCAATTTATAACATTTTCACAAACTGACTTAACTTCGTCCAATAATGTCAAATACGTGCGATATATACTTAAACACTGCTAACCTATTAATTACGAACCCTAATTCGCGTTTTAAATCGAAACCCTAAACGAACATAATTATTCAAAACTCCGAAATCACTGAAATAAACGTTCTAAAACTACAGATCCATACCTAGAACGTCGATTGAAGGATAAAACGCGAAGAACGGAAGACGAACGGGAGAAAAATCGAAGTTGGAATGGAGAAACCCTCGGCGTCCAGAGAGAAACCGTGAGAGAAAAGAGAGAATTGAAAAAAAAACAGAAATGGTTTCTGTTGAAATCGTGAAGGAAGAGAGAGATGTGAGGTTTTTAATAAAATTTAACTTTGCAAAATTACCATTTTGCCCTTCTTTAGTTTCAATATAAATTTCGTCACTCGACTCGTTAATCGTCCAACGATTCGACTTTTCCAAACCTCCATATTTTGCCAATAAGTCCAACTTATTATTTGGAATTTATTAAGACTGTTCGTTCGCAATTTGAACCTCGTTTGCTATTTTTACTAAAGCGTCTTTTTACTTTACGATAGTGGTAATTACTCGGAATATAGCATTACTATTCCGAAAATTCCCAAACTTTTCCTAAAATTCCAATTAGTCGTTAGGATCGTAATGACGCTTTCTTTTTGTGAAACGGACCCGATTTGTCATATTTATCAAAAATGCCATTATATAATAAAATAACAATATAATATATATTATATCCGTAATCCGTACAAGCCGGATATTACACTGCTGGTGGCGCTTTAATGAGAAAAATTGATGAAGCAGCCTATGAATTATTAGAAGAATTAGCACTTAACAATGACCAGTGTCCAGTGGAGCGATTAATTATGAAGCGCACAACGGCTACTCCAGAACTCGAGGCTATGAAAGCTCTAACTCTACAGGTTGCATCATTGACTAAGCAATTACAGGAATCTCATATGGCAGCAAATGTGGGAAAAACATCGAAAGTTAATTGTCAATGGTGTCAAGGGCCGCATTTGAGTGAAGAATGTCAAGAGGGTAATCCTATGTCGAATGCAACAGCAGAGCAAGCTAATTATATGGGAAATTTCAATCGTCAAGGCAATTCCAATTCTAATACTTACAACCCAGGTTGGCGGCAACACCCAAATTTTTCATGGAGGAATTCTCAAAATGTTATGCAGCCACCTCAAGCATCTCAACCCGGTCCATCTCAACAAGTTGACAAGAAAAATGATCTTGAATCAGTCCTTATGCAGTTTATGAATGAGACTCGTACTGCGATGCAAAATCAATCAGCCCAAATTCGCAGTTTGGAAAATCAACTTGGTCAATTCGCAAGCATCAATAATGGAAGACCTCAAGGCTCATTACCAAGTAACACAGAGGTGAATCCAAAAGATCATTGTCATGCCATCACCACTCGAAAGGGAATAGTTATTGAACCAGTGCACAAAGAAAAAAATATGCCTACAGTGGTCAGTGAGGAGTCCAGTGCAGAAACAGTTCAAAAGTCATCACCAGTTCAGCCATCACTTCCAGTGCCGTTTCCACAACGATTGAAAAATGTGAAACTCAACAAACAATTTTCTCAATTCCTTGATGTCTTCAAGAAGCTCCACATTAATATTCCGTTTGCCGAAGCTTTGGAACAAATGCCGCGTTATGCTAAATTTTTGAAAGATATTCTTTCCCACAAGCGCAAAATAGAGGAGTGTGGTTTTATAGCTCTTACAGAAGAATGCAGTGCTATTATTCAGAAAAAGCTACCTCAAAAATTAAAAGATCCAGGAAGTTTTACTGTACCATGCGAGATTGGCAGTTCTGTATCTACCAGGGCACTATGCGATTTGGGGGCGAGCATTAATTTGATGCCTTTGTCTATATTCCGGAAACTCAATTTAGGCGAAGCAAAGCCGACAGAGGTTACATTATTGATAGCCGATCGTTCTATTAAACACCCGAGGGAAATCATTGAAGATGTGCTCGTAAAGGTCGACAAATTTATATTCCCTGCCGATTTTATTGTGCTTGATATGGAAGAAGATCAAAATGTGCCGATTATATTAGGGCGACCATTCTTAGCTACAGGTGGTGCTGATCTTAGAAAGGGGGAGCTCAAATTACAAGTACAGGATGAAAATGTGACATTCAAGGTGTATAAGTCAATGGAGTACCCAATATCTAACGCTAACATATTTCGGGTGGAACTCCCTAACACTGTTACAATGGAAGCCTCACGTCAACTAAGCGACTCTCTTGAACTGAATAAGACACAATACGTTGAAAATCTGGGGAAATCGACATTACGGGTCATACCACCTATTAAGAAACCACCTGACCACAAAAAGATTCTGGCGAATGATAAGTTGGTAAATGGGGAACAAGGGTTACCATATTGGGACGGAACAGTTAAAAATGCAAATTCCATTATATATCTCGACCCAACATGACGCAGCATATCGTCAAGCTGATGACGTTAAAACACGCACTCGGTGGGAGGTAACCCATTAGTTATTTATTTTCCTTTATTCATTTTTCTTTATTTTTATTTCTGTTTATTTTTGTTTTTGTTATTTTCATTTTTGTTTTACTTAGTTGTAGTTTCGTTTTCCTTTTTATTTCGTTTTCGTTTTCATTGTATTTTCATTTGTTTTTATGTTTTAGTTTCTTATTTCATTTTATTTTCTCTTTTTACTTTATTTCACTTCTTTTATTTTTATTTTTCTTTTTTTAAATAGGTTCCAATTAAGTCATTTTTGTTTTCTTTTTATTATGTTATTTATTTCATGTTAAAATATATATATATATATATATAATAATAATAATAATAATAATAATAATGATGATAATAATTTCTTTATTTATTTTTATTTTTTATTTTTATTTTATTTTATTTTCTCTTAATGTTATTTTTAGTTTCTTATTTTATTTTCTTTTTATTTATTTTTCTTCTTTTATCTTATTTATTTTTCTTCTTTTAAATAGGCTCCGATTCAGTTATTTTAAATTCTTTTTATCATTTTATCATTTTATTTTATTTTATTTAGTTAAAAAAAAAAAAGCTCTTCTGCTCGATTACTCCTTCGACCGAAACTCCACGACCAGCTCCAGACATTATGAGGTACGCGACTTTTACCCTAGGGCAATGTCTATTTTAAGTTTGGGGGTGATTTTAGCGTATCTTAGCACTTTGATATATTTTGGTATTGCAATCAGAAATCTTGGTTGAGGTGTCGATGATGATTTAAATGATTGATTCATGCTTTAATTCCTTGAGAAATGCTGAGTAAAAGAGTGATTTGTTTTAGTTTGCATTGATTAGAGCTTACATAGTTATCTTCAATTTATTTGAACACGTTCTATTCTTGTTTGATTCTATTTGTTGGTAATATTTGTGTAATCTACTAAGAGTGAAACCCAGATACTGTAAGGGAGTGAACGAGAATAAACAGAGTAAGAGAGTGTAACTCCAGTCAAATGTGTGAGAACGAGAATACTGTGAAGACAAATCTTTCTTGGTTTTTCTCATTATCCTCGAATGCAAATTGAAATTTTTCTGAAACAAAAGAATGATTTAGGCCATCTTTGAACTGTTTGAGCTTTCTGAGCCTACCTTGTTGTGTCATTTAATGATACCCATAGTTACCCTTTTGAGCCTATTATTTACCATTCAGTTGTCACCTGAACTCAGACCACCTTATTATGTTATTTATTTCATGTTAAAATATATATATATATATATATATATATATATATATATATATATATATATATATATATATATATATATATATATATATATATATATATATATATATATATATATATATATATATATATATATATATATATATATATATATATATATATATATATATATATATATATATATATATATATATATATATATATATATATATATATATATATATATATATATATATATATATATATATATATATATATATATATATATATATATATATATATATATATATATATATATATATATATATATATATATATATATATATATATATATATATATATATATATATATATATATATATATATATATATATATATATATATATATATATATATATATATATATATATATATATATATATATATATATATATATATATATATATATATATATATATATATATATATATATATATATATATATATATATATATATATATATATATATATATATATATATATATATATATATATATATATATATATATATATATATATATATATATATATATATATATATATATATATATATATATATATATATATATATATATATATATATATATATATATATATATATATATATATATATATATATATATATATATATATATATATATATATATATATATATATATATATATATATATATATATATATATATATATATATATATATATATATATATATATATATATATATATATATATATATATATATATATATATATATATATATATATATATATATATATATATATATATATATATATATATATATATATATATATATATATATATATATATATATATATATATATATATATATATATATATATATATATATATATATATATATATATATATATATATATATATATATATATATATATATATATATATATATATATATATATATATATATATATATATATATATATATATATATATATATATATATATATATATATATATATATATATATATATATATATATATATATATATATATATATATATATATATATATATATATATATATATATATATATATATATATATATATATATATATATATATATATATATATATATATATATATATATATATATATATATATATATATATATATATATATATATATATATATATATATATATATATATATATATATATATATATATATATATATATATATATATATATATATATATATATATATATATATATATATATATATATATATATATATATATATATATATATATATATATATATATATATATATATATATATATATATATATATATATATATATATATATATATATATATATATATATATATATATATATATATATATATATATATATATATATATATATATATATATATATATATATATATATATATATATATATATATATATATATATATATATATATATATATATATATATATATATATATATATATATATATATATATATATATATATATATATATATATATATATATATATATATATATATATATATATATATATATATATATATATATATATATATATATATATATATATATATATATATATATATATATATATATATATATATATATATATATATATATATATATATATATATATATATATATATATATATATATATATATATATATATATATATATATATATATATATATATATATATATATATATATATATATATATATATATATATATATATATATATATATATATATATATATATATATATATATATATATATATATATATATATATATATATATATATATATATATATATATATATATATATATATATATATATATATATATATATATATATATATATATATATATATATATATATATATATATATATATATATATATATATATATATATATATATACTGCCCTATTAAATGAGCACAGGGATATTGATCTAATTAGGGGAGAGTTGAAAAAAAAAAAAAAGAGCTGGTGAAATTCAATAGCAACTCCTTTGTCATTTGTTTCTTTTTGCAGCATTAATTCGTTGTATTTATGTTATGTGTCAATTGAAAAAAAAAAAAACAAGTTTGAACAATTCAGCTTTCAATCTTATTTTATTTTATGCAATTATTAGGTTTGTATTAATATTGTGTTGTAACAATGACAAAGAAGTTAAAGTGGCTGATATTGAGTGAAGTAAGTTTGGGGGTGAGCGATTAGAAGAAAGTTTGAGTGAGTTCAACAAGTGAGTAAGTGAATGGAAGAAATTTTTTATTGGAAGAAATAAGGAGGAATGAGTGATGCTCTAAATATTCGCTTGAATTCATATAATTCCTACCTCACAACCCGGCCTTTCATTACAAGCTTGTCAAGACCTATTGACTTTTGTTTTAATTTATGGATGTTTGTTATTAGTTGGATAGTGAGCAAGGCTGGTGAACGATTCGAGTGAATGAAGTGAGAATTCATATAATTCCTACCTCACAACCGGGCCTTTCATTACAAGCTTGTCAAGACCTATTGACTTTTGTTTTAATTTATGGATGTTTGTTATTAGTTGGATAGTGAGCAAAGCTGGTGAACGATTCGAGTGAATGGAGTGATTCCCGAGTGAAATAAGAATACTGTCCTTTCCTGTAGCTACATGAGTTGAACCAACAATTAGGAGAAAATAAGAATGAACATGCACACACACACAAAGATTTCTAAGTACGCTATTGTCAATGCGCTAATATGAATTATTTCTTTTGCAAAGTGTTACCCTTGGTGTTTTTAGTATGAGTTTTTCAAGCTGAGACAAATTACCGAAAACCATGATTAAGATTGTCTCACCATTATATTTTGTTAAGCAAGTTGAATGTGATTAATGAATTCCTTGTTTTAACCTAGCTGAATTTTGTTCGCTTGAGGACAAGCTTTCATTCAAGTTTGGGGGTGTGATAAGTGTGTATTTTACACACTTATTTATACTTCTATTACTTGATTTGATAAGTTTTTTCTCGAATGTTTGAAAGATTTTGACGTATCTTGTGCAAGTATGTAGAAAATAGAATTAAAATAGGAAGAGTGCAAAAGAAGTAGACGAAGGCAGCTGACGAAAGAAACACAGCGGAATTGAAGACAGAAGAGAGAACAGAATATGTGCCGATTGATCACCACATTACAAGCGAACAATCGGTGGTAGAGAATATCTATTCAGCAAAAGTTATGCATAAACCAGAGAACGTGCCGAATGATCGCTCATCCTAGGCAAGCGATCGGCACAGAAGATTGAAAATAGGAGCGATTGAAGAAGCGATCGCTCGCTACGATCGTGACTGGCTGAAGGAAACAAAGAAAGCAAGGTCGAAAATCACAGATCGTATCTCAATTTATGGATACCCAGATCTCAAAAAGGCAAGAAAAGACCAAATATAGAAAGAGGAAGAGAGAGAAAGGAGGAGGGAGAGACAAATTTGGGATTCTGAACAATTTTCCTTGGAGCGAATTCTGGAATCGGCTATTTTTTCAGAGAGGAGCGGATTCTAGGGATCGGGAGTTTTTGGGAGTGAGAGGGCGGCAGAGAACGATTCGGCGTTCTCTGGAGATTGAAGGGCTCAGCAGCATTCGGCGAAGGGGAGTAAGAGCCTTGGGCGATTCTGGAGAAGCCACGATCCGACGATTCAGCAAGGGGAACAACGATCCTGCGATTCTGGCGAGAGCAGAGGCGACGGAATCGGCGATTTACAGAATAGCGAGGAGCGATCGGCTGTCGGTGAGCAGCGAGGAGCGATTCTGGCGAGTCTGGAAGTGATTTTGAGACACAAAACAGCATAGTTTTCTTTTCATTTTATTTCCAATATTTAATTATGCAATACTTTAATATGATTGTTATTTATTTTTATATTAGCATGAAATAAACTCTTTATTCTAGGGCTACGATGTAACCAGACGATAATTGTTTAATGTTTTTCGTTTAATTATATTTACTGAGTATTTCTTTCAATATTGTTGGCGCATTTAATTTCTGTTCTTAAAGTCTGTAAATTTCTGGCCAATCTTTACTTGATTTTTGGGGTGTTTTGATACTGAGAGGTGATAAATACTCGAGCACTGAAATTAATATCATGAATATACGTAGGCTAGAGATAGTTACGGTATTGGTGTGATCACTGTGATTTCTTGATTTATTTGTATTTGATTAATGCAGGATTTGAGATTGAGAAGTGATAACCCATTAATCAGATAAACTACGCAATGCTCGAGAGAGATTGTACTAGAATTTAGTGAAATCGATCATCAACATAGGGAGAATATTTATGAATATAATTGCGAATGACAGAAATAAATATTGTCTTGGTGAAGTCGTAGTACCTAGGCTTTTATCAATTTGATTTAATCTCATTTTATTTGTTGTGATATTTTATCTTAGTTTATTTCAATTATTTTAGTTGTTTATTTTAATTTCAATCCTTAAAAAATCATAAAACGTGTGTTCAATTTAGAATTAAGATTAATTATTTCGATTATTAATTACAAGTCCTCGTAGGTTCAACACTCTATTTTATCACTGTATTACTTGTTGCGACTCGTACACTTGCGAATTATTTTGCACAACAACCCTTAAAAAATATTGTACTAGTTGGAGATACAACTTTGTATATATAGTGTATCTCAATATCAAAAATTTCTTTTGTAGGATTGTGTGATAATGTAATATTATATAAAAATATTTTTAGTATTTTAACACGTAGAATTTCTCTAAAACAAAAAAAAAAAAAAAAAAAGAGAACTCTTCATGTGATGATGTTCTATTATATAATAATGTTGAGTATTTTAATACGTCACACCCACATTCTATTAATCTCAAACATCTTATGTACATAAGATATTAATATCGATCATAACCCCATTGCCTTTGATTTCGTTGAAAATGATGTCTTTCCACGTCCAAATAGATCCTCTATTTTCTATTTATATTTCTGGCCAAAGATAAGCATATTTAATTAATAAAATTAATTACTTTGGCTCTCCAACCCAATCACATTTAGCCATTCAACAAAATTTAACACCCTCTAATTTTACCATTTATGATGATCATTAACAAGCACGATTAGATGATCCATTGATGACTTAAATTTGTGGCTAATTAGAATGAGAAATTTAACAGTGGGTTTTCACATCCTGCCAATGGTTTATCAATTTTCATAATAACAATTAAAAAAAAAGATTTAATATTATAGTAATTGGGATAGATCATCTGTCCAGGCAGTGGAATCTAAGAAGCTAAACAAATGATAAGAAAGGAGAAACAGGCAGAATAATTGCATAAAAATATAATAAATAAGTACAGATCTGAAATGGGTCATCGTGTTCTTCATTTGGGTTGTATATACTGAAGCTGGCAATGTCTTGTCTTTGACCATTATTTCAAGTTTGACCAATCCTACAAATGCATGCATGAATGAATCCATGCACAACAAATTATTTAATTCGATTACCACATCAGTAATGCGACGTCGTTGCCCGACCTTCTCATGTTTTCTTCTGAAACACCTCTTTTAGGCAGCAAACCTTGGTCGGTTGTGCTTTAAATGGCTTTTCTTATTTGGTCCGTAGTTTGGGAAAAAGATGAATATTATTGCCTGCACCAGGGTCTACTCGGAACCTTCTTCTCCAGTTCATCCTCCCCATCCCTAAAATTTGATCATACCCGCGGGACCCTCTGATTAACAAATTCAATAATTTGTTTTTTCCTGTCTTAGAAATTTATTATTATTATGTTTAACATCTTCAATTTTTACTTCCTGTCTTAGAAATTTATTATTATTATGTTTAACATTTTCAATTTTTACCTTCGATAATTAACGCTTAAGATTTGAGACATTCAAGTCTTTCCGGTCCAATTCCTAATTCCACCGTTGGAAAGCTTTCAATCTTTAGATCTCAACAGTACACAAAAAGTATGAGAGTAGAACTCATTATAAAAGTTAGTTTAAGAAATGAGTAAATCTCTCTTCTATTTATACATGACCGATTATTTTGATTATGTCGATGTGGGACTACACATGCTTATACGTATAGCGTGATAGTTTTTTTTTTCTTTCACGTCTAAAATGTTTAATTGGTCCTCATATCCTACAGATTTAACTATGATACTATGATAGAAAGTGAAAATATAGAATTCACTCTAAAAACTGGATCAAAAAATAATGAATTCCTTAGTAACCGTTTAATTTGGTTGAGATAAGACAATAAAATCACTCATTCATCAGCAGATTTCTGGAGTCTAGGCTCACTCAAAGCCCCAATCTTTCTTCCAATCTGATATCTGTGCTTCTTCCAAATTATATCGGAAATTTAGAGATGCTTCAAAGTTTTGACATTTCAGGCGACAATTTTCCCAGGCAGATTCCGGCCACCATAAGCTCCCTTGCCCCCCTCTGGGTTCTGAAATTCAACTGAAACAGCTTTGAACAGAGCATTCATGCCGGAATTTTGAGATTCCGATCTACAGTTCTAATCGACCTTTCTTGAAACAATTTAAAAGGGTGTCTCCCTCAAGGTGTCGGAGCTGCATTTCCAGAACTCAAGAGCTTAAACCTACCCGGAAACGAGATTTACGACTGGGATTCTGATCTCTCTGAGCGGAATTCAGTTACTTCTTTAAATATTTCTAGCAATTTCTTCCAAGGGTTAGTGATGGGTTTGTTTAAGAAGAATTTGAAGGTGATGGACCTCAATAGAAATCAGTTTCAAGGCCACATTTCTCTGGTAGAATCGACTTCAAACAACAATCGATATAGTTTACTTCATTCAGATTTTTCTAATTTATCAAACCGCTGACAGCGCGCCGTTGTTAATGACTCAAAACTATAGTGTTAGATATTAACATTAAAAGTTTAAGACTTACTTTATAAACAAGTTGGCCAGACCCGAGTCTATCGAGTTAAACGACTCGAACCTAACGAGACCAATGAGCTGGACAAAAACAATTTTTAACCCAAGTTGGCTTGCGAGCCAATGTTAAACGACTCGAGTCTAACTAACCAAATACACATAAAATGTTTTCAATTTATATAAATATAATGCATATTTCTAAAAAAAAATTAATTATAATAATTATTTATCATTATAATGTCAACATATAATAGTTAGTTGTTCTGTTAACAAAATTGCTTTATTAATATATAAAATGATATGTATTTAGAAAAAAATTATCTGAGATATTCTAATAAAAAGTATCACATAAATATCATTACAAGGATTTGACAGTTGTATCCTTACAAATTATACATATACTAACTAAGTTGTCACATATCAAATTGTCAATTAAAATAATAAACGAGCCCTGCCGAGCCTGAAAAAATTTAGTTCACCGAGCCTATCGAGTTAAACAAGTCAAACCAAAAAAATTTCACCCGAGCTTACTTGCGAGCTAAAGTTAAACGAGTCGAGCAAAGCCGAGCTGCTACAATACGTAGCCGGCCGAGCGGATTGACTAACGGGACCGGCCATTTCTCATTTCTACTTTATCATCCATTTTTATTATTATTGTTGTTGTTATTATTACTGCTATTATTTGTGTGTTGAGATGTAGAGATACTTTTTTCTTTTATCGTTGTCCATGCTAGGGGAAGGGGAATACGAAAATAAATACAAAGAATTAATATTAAAATTTACATAAAAAAGTTTAATGGGTGAAAAAACGCGTACAAAATAGGAAATTTTACCATGTAAGATAAAAGTGTGTGTATATATATATTATATATATATATATATATATAGAGTTTATTTTTTGGGAAACAAAAAATATGTAAAAACCGTCTCTTTACTACCAGCTCTATCACTTTGCTACCATCACAGACCATAAAAGAAAAAAAAAAAAAAAAAATCTATAATTTTTTTTGAAAATTTTTATTGCAAGTAAACACGACTTTTTGGATCTGAAACAAACATAAATTAGATCATCAAATTATAGCATCAACAAATTTCTTTGCAAATCTCAATGTACGATAACTTAATTTAGCATAGGTTTGTCCACGACATTCATATTTCAACTCTTCCCTTGAACGAACACAGCTTACAACTTTCATTGTACTAGATTATACGAAGAACATCTCTTCTTAAAATCTCGAAAAGTACCGAGTTAGAACCGTAATTACAATGTTACATTAATCAAAGCAAGTAAGTTGCCAAAACTCAAAAACATAAATACTTTGCCCATAGAGGTTGGGAGGGGTGTCTTAAACGCAAAGGGCAGCCCTTCTGGCTTCTGCATTTACTCATTTCAACTTCAGATCTTGAAAAAGGGTCAAACCTAGATAGAGCCAGACCCTTCAAACCTTGCTTTGTTGCCCTTTTTTTTTGGAAGGAGAAGTCCTGTGACTAGACCATACAGCATGGCAATGTTCCTATAAAAGTAGTCAGTAATATGACTTTAATAAATCTCATTTAATATATTTTAACTTTAATTTATGGAAAATATTATATTTTTTTGACATATACAATCTGCATCAGTTTTGCAGCGAGAAAGTTCTGGTGCATTAATGGAGGAAGGGAAGCCCACCACTATCTACTGTAAATCATTACATATAATCTCTCCCCTTCAATTATTGTAGACCTTCGTAGAGAGAGAGAGAGAGAGCCTGCATGAATGAACTAGGATTCCATTCCATGCGCATCGGATCTGCAGCAGTAGTTTCACTGTCTTCCAACCCATCATCCAGTTTTTCCATAAATATATCCATTCAAGATAAGATCAGAAAACTATAGATCCAGTAACCTGCAGAGCTCCATGCATCTCTTCGAAACCCTACTTCTACGGCAAAAAAGACTGATTCCAATCATTCTGTGTTGATATTTTACGCAAGCAATCGGGATGGTTTCTTCAACAAAACCCTCTCTTCGCTGCGTCTTACTCTTTAAGTTTTTTGTCAAATGGTGGAGCATTAATGGAGATAGCTTTCCTACACAACAAATAAATAAATGAAAATCGCTTTCTCTTCTTTAAACTTTAACCTCATCTATCTTCTTTTTTATACAATTATTTCCCAAACCCACTTGTCTAATTGCTGCTTCCTATTCACCAAGTGCCTTTTTTTAAATCTTATCTACAAAATCTATTACTGTTTTGCGGATATCTGTGGATCACGATGAATCTGTGCACATAATTAGGCATATATAATAGATAGTGCATGTATGTATGTATGTATATTGGAAGAAATCAAATAATAAACTAAAAAAGAAATACAAAAGCGAAATACTGATACTTATGAAAAAAACTGACAAAAAATATGCAAAAAGAATAAGAAAATCCACTAATTAAAAGTTAAGATAGAACTAAATTCGACAATTTAAATAACAATATATAGAATAGTGAAAGAGCCTTAATACTAAACTCTAACATGTGTATATCTGTGTGTGTCTACACCGATATGTTACGTGATGTCGTCACGGGATATACTGTCGACTTTGTTCTGCAAAATTCTAACAATTGTAGTAGTCGATACTGATCGCGAGTTACACTTGATTGCACAAAGACAAAATCTAGAAATGAAGAAATAGGATTGTAATGAAAACCGCCCCAAGATTGTGAATAACGGCTCTATTTTTTTTTAGTATTATAACATCGTATACAGTGAGCAGTTAAAAGCAGTTTTCAATTTTATAAAAACTGTGATAGTATAAAAATCCTGCAGTTACACTCTTTCAAAAAATAAAGCTATTATTCAGTCTTCTCTAAGGTGAACAGAATGGCTAGGTGAGAAAGAAGAAATGTGAAATGAATAGAGAAGTAATTCTTGGATAAATTCTCTCCGTATAATTCTTGTATCTACTAGCATTGGTGTTTATAATGTGATTCTTCAGTACTTAATAAAAGCTCGGTGATCTTATTTGTTGACGTAGAACAATTACTCCGAACCACGTAAACTCTAGGTGTCGTATTTTTCTTATTCTTATTGAGTTTCTGCATTTTACTTTTATTGCAACAATTGGTGAAGTGAGTGTGGAGCAAGGAAGATTAATTATTGTTTCACGCTAAAATTTTGTTGTCGAAGTTTTAATTCAAATTCATGGCAAAATTTGAGTTTCACAAGTTCACTGACAATAATGATTTCAGTCTTTAGCGTATAAAGATGAAGGCGTTATTGCTCATCAAGGATTGGCTCAAGCCATGGATGAGGATGCCATGATTAGTCTTCAAGAACTTGATAAAAGTAAAGCAAATGATATTGAATCAAAAGCTCATAGTGCGTTACTATTGAGTCTTCAATAAGCTAATTCTTGATTTGAACAGTATTAGGGAGAAAATTGATGAAGAAGATCAAGCCATAGTTGTGTTGAGTTCTTTACCAAAGGTTTATGAACACTTTATAGACACAATGCTATATGGAAAACTTTGACAATGTCAAAAGTGAAGTCAGCATTGAACTCAAAAGAATTACATAAATGTTCTGGTGCAAAGGAAAACTCTAATAGTGAGGGACTATCTGTCAGAGAGCGATCTCAAAATCGAGATCACAAAAACTCAAAGGGCCGAACAAGATCAAAATCAAAGTCCGACAGAAGGTGTTTCTTTTGTCATAAGGAGGGCCACTACAAGAAATATTGTTACGAGAGAAAAAGGAAAATGAATGAAAAGAAACATGAAAATAGCGATGCTTCAGTAGCATCTGATGGCTATGAATCATCTAATGTGCTAGTTGCTTATGTTACTGACTTAAGAGACTTTTGGGTTTTAGTTTATGGGTGTTCTTTTCATATGACACCCAAAAAAGAGTGGATTCAAAATTATAGCAGTGGTCTTGGAGGCAAGGTGCTGTTAGGAAATAATCAAGTCTGTCAAATCGAAGGTGAAGGACATATACAGATTTTGATGCATGTGGATGTACCAGAACCATACAAATTTTGAGATATGTTCCAAAGTTAAAAAGAAATTTACTTTCAATTGGCATGTTGGATCAATATCAAATTTTCGATTTGTGCTGATTTTTCGAGCATTTAATAAAATTTGCAGATATTCATCGTAAATGGCTGATGCAAATGAACCTGCATACATAGAGTGGTATATGGAGGATCGCGCTCCCATATACGGTGTTATTCAACCATTTGATCACTTAGAGGGTGAATGAGAAATACAACTGCATTCAGTATCGCAAACCTTAGACGACGAGCTTTGTGAACCGTTTAATTCGTATGATGACGAGGCACAAAGCATACGAGTAACGACAGAAAATTCGGGTGATTTTGCTGTGGGTAGACAATATGGTTCTTTAATGGACATTAAAGGCGAAGTAAAAAGGTATGCTTTGCAAAAAAGATTTGATATCAGATTTGTTAAAAGTGAGAAGAAGAGACTAACGACAAAATGTCAAGGAGGAGATTGTTATTGGCATCTGCATGCTTCGGTCATGCAAAATGAGGTGACCTTCCAAATAAAGTCCTACCGTAATGATCACAACTGTGCAAGGACACTTGATAATCAACACGCTTAGGCAAAGTGGTTGGCAACATATTATTCAGATAGGTTCAAGAGTCAACCTGACTAGCCCATTCCTGATATTATCGAGACAGTGAGGAAGGAACATAAGGTGAACATTAAGTCAAGTCTTACGAGAAGAAGAAGAAGCGAAGCTAAAGAACTTAATTACGGGAGGGGCAAAGAACAATTTAAACTAGTGCGTTCGTACTCAGAAGAAATATTCAGATCAAATCCAGGCAGTACAGTGAAAATACATGGTTACGTGGTGGGTGAAGGGCGAGATGAGAAGATGATATTTGAAAGAATGTACATATGTATGGCTGCTTGTGTGGCAGGTTTGTTGGAACAGGGCATACCCATTATATGTTTAGATGGATGTCATCTGAAGGGCTCCTGTCCCGGCTAATTACTCACGGTCGTAAGTATTGATGGCAACAATGACGTATATCCCATTGTCATTGCCAACGTGGAGACAGAATGCAAAGACTCATGGCTGTGGTTTTTGGAGTTATTGCAGGACGATTTAGGCATTGGCCTTGGACGATGATGGACATTTGTGTCAGATCAACAAAAGGTATATATTATTATTATTCGGGCATTGCAATTATATTGCTTTATACTGACTTTGTTTTTCTTTAAAATTTCAGGAGTTGTTGGCTGCTGTGGACAATACATTTGGTTTAGCTGAACATCGTTTTTGGTAAAGGCATATGTATTCAAACTTCAAAGGACGATTTCGGGGCATAGCGTATAGAGATGCTATGTGGAATGCAGCAAGGGCAACCACAAGGGCAACCACAAGGGAATATTTTGAGATAGCAATGAGGAAAGTGCATGAGCTAAACCTGGATGCCCATGCATGGCTTCGACGAACGCCCCCTAGCAGTTGGGCTACTCATGCGTTTTCGCTAATTCCCAAGTGCGACTTGGACTTTTAACAATCTATGCGAGTCTTTCAATTCAGCTATATTGCCGGCCAGGGACAAACTGATCTTGACCATGTTCGAGATGATTCGAAAGACCATGATGATTAAAATTGTAAAAAAGTATGAAGAGATGCTCAACTCAGCCGATGTCCTGTGTCCTAAGATTAGGAAAAAGGTAGAGAATCTCAAAGAGGCAGCTCACGGTTGGAGTGCTGAGTTAGCGAGAGATGCACGGTTTGAGGTCAGCAACGGCAATGAACAATTTGTCGTTGACCTGAATGAAGGTGTGTGCGCATGTCGGATGTAATATCCGGCTTGTACGGATTTTATATTATAATATATATGTTGGCATTTTCGTAAATACGTCAAATCAGATCTATTTTACGAAAAGAAAGCATCATTTCGATCCTAACGATTAATAGGAATTTTATGGAAATTATGGGATTTTTCGGAGTAATAACGCTATACTTCGAGTAATTACATTTCTCGAAATGTAAAAGATGTTTTAGTAAAAATAGTAAACGAGGTCCGTTTTGCGAACGGACAGTTTTGTTAATTTCCAAATAATAAGTCGGACTTGTTGGTGAAATAGGGAGATTTGGAGAAGCCGAATCTTTAGCCGATTAACGAAACAAAGGACGAAACAAAATAGAAATAAGAGCTAAGGGTATTTTGGTAATTTATCAAACCAAATTATATTAAATCAAAACTTTTCTTCTTCTCCCTCACTTCTCCTCCTTCTCTGTTTCACGAAAACGATAGAGAGTGATTTTTCTCTCTGCCGCGACGATTCCTCAACACGCCGAACTCCGATTCGTCCTCCGATCGTCCTGTTTTCTTCGTGTTTTCTCCTCCTCTCGTGACCCTAGGTATGAACCTATGGTTTTCAAACATTGTTTTTCAAGTTTCGGGTCGTTTTAAAGTTAGGGTTTCCGTTTAGGGTTTCGTCAAAAATGCGAATTAGGGTTCAAAATTTATAGATTTACCGTGATTAAGTATATATAGAACGTATTGGACGTTATTGGACGAAACTAGATTAATTTGTGAAAATGTTTGATTTTGAGAAATTTCGAGATTTAGGGAAAAACTCGTAAATTGGATTTGAGTTGCCGAGCGGGGATTGGCTCGATAATATAAGCAATGAATTGGATTAAAGCTTTAGAAAATCTCCTTAGTTAAGGTTTTGTAAATTTTGGACATTTAGAAGCTTGAACTCGTTTTAATATCGATGTTGTGTTTTGCCTCAGACAAACGACTCTCGTGGACAGAGCTCGAAGTTCAGCGCGCTCAAGGTAAGTTCTCGTGACCTACTCTGACCGATTGGTCTACACCGTACTTCGATGTAGCGTCGAGGATCTTAGTGGATTGTTTGTTTTAAATTGCTTTGGTTGGGTAGTTAGGTTTAAACGATTTGTAGGTTATTTCAATTACAGTCTTGATGGTACGCATACTTGTTTGTTTACATTTATATTGAACTGTTCATGCATCACGTATTTTAACTTGGCATGAAAATGAATTTCTGCACAATGTTTTCAGAAAATTAATGTGGCCCAGAAATTGGGGCCTATTGATCTATCGTGCGGGCTGATTAAGGGTCTGGCCGATACCACATTTCATGTACTGTAATTAATGAACGTAATCTGTTATCTGGTCACGCGAGGTGGGGCTCAGGCACGGCTGTACGTGTTGTAAGCGTGTACCCCCCTCCTCTAACTGCACGGGGTAGTCCGACCGCTGGATGGGCCCCCTTCAGTTAGGGGGATGAGATCTCGGTGATATACTGTCTGCGACGCTCTGTATGTTATGCATGATTTCCGAACTCCATATGCACTGCACGCATCTGCATTTACGTAGAATTTACTGAGCCTTTAGCTCATAGTGTGTCTGTATGGTGTAGGTGACATCGAGCCAGGTGAGGACAACGTTCCTCCTCCTGATGTGTGAGGCAGTTGACGGAAGATGGATTGCGGTGGTGTGTTGCGCAGTCGATGCTTAACCGACCCGTGGGGATGTATGTATAGATTTTGAGGGTTTTTAGACTGATTATTGTATAGACATTTTAGGATGCTTGGTTCTGGTAGTTGATAGGTTTACGTTTTGAGGTTTTAAACGTTTTGAAAACTGTTTTATAATCGTTTGGAAGTCTATTTTGGAATTGTTTAGTAATTTGAAAACGGGAGGATTTTGACAATTTTTAAATGTATCCATGCAGTTCGTTTTCATGGAAGTTTAACGTGGGTTTAGATCGTGTAATTACGGTACATAGATGAGTAATGAAAATATATGAAAATGTATGAAAAGTTGAAAGTTGCTCTCTGGAATTTCGGATTCCAGAGAGGTAAGTTATTCTGATCGCTAGCAGCAGATTATCGCTGCACATATGCAGCGACGGATCGCTGCAGTGCAGCGATCGGGCGCTGCACATATGCAGCGACTGATCGCTGTATTGCAGCGACCAGTCGCTGCTTCTCTTTTTCCTCTGCCTTCCGGTTCTGTCCCTGACCAATTTTGATAAATGTTTTAATTGTTTTATTAATTGTTTTAAATAGATTTAAGTTCATAAATGGTTTTGTTTTAAGTTGTTTTAAATGTAGACTTCAATTCCGCTTAAGTTTAATTAAGTATAAAATATATATATATATATGTATGGGAAAATGGGTACAGTTTTAGGGATGTTATATTTATGGTATCAGAGCCCCCGGGTTTTAAAATCGGTTCTGTAGACTGCTCGACTGCACAGCCACTACGCAGACATCTTTCATCAACTGTAAGTCTGTTTATAGTTTTATCTGATTTTGTTTCTTAGGATTATTGTTTTGATTTTTTAGGATTTTTATAAGGATGGTTCGAGGAAATGATCCTAGAGATGACGCGCTAGATCGGTTTACGGAGTTAATAGATCGCCAGTCTCAGCATATGGACCGGCAAGCACAACAAATTGCGGACTTAGTGAATCGAGAGAACCAGAGGACTCAGGATCTGGTAGTTCCAAGTAATAAGGGTATGCAAAGGTTCCAAAGCCTACGGCCTCCAGTATTCGACGGCCAATCATCGGATCCGACACGTGCTGAGGAGTGGATCCGGGTGATGGAGGATATGTTAGGTTATGCAGAGGTAGGGAACGGGAGCAAGGTGGCTTACGCCACCTTTCACTTGGCATTGGATGCCCGTTTCTGGTGGGACTCGATTAAGTCGACAACGGATGTATCAGTTATGACTTGGGATCGGTTCAAGTTTTTATTTTTCGATAAATATTTCAGCCGCACAGTGAGAGTGGCAAAGAGGAACGATTTTATGCAGCTGAAGCAGACTGGTTCGGTTACTGATTATATTCGGAAGTTCGAGGCATTATCCAGATTTGCACCTCGTCTTGTTAGCGATAATGAGGAGAAGGTGCACCAGTTTATGGAGGGACTTAATCCGGAGATTCGGATGCACGTTGTTGTCTCAGGTATTATTGATGCGCCCTATTCTGACATCACAGCTAGAGCTCTGGATATCGAGGCTGCCAGAGCCACTTGTGTTAGACCGAGGGAGCCAGCGAAGAGCTTCTTCCAGGAGATATGACCTCAGTCGCAGAACCGAGGTTGGCAGCCTAGAGCGCAGCCCCAACAGCAGCAGAGGGGTGTGAAGAGGCCTCTTGAAGGAGGTAACGATCGGGGCAAAGGGAAGCAAGTGCAGGGGGCTTCTCAGATACCGTGGTGTCCCATATGCCAGAGAGAGCACAGTGGTGAGTGCCGTGTTGGCACTAATAGATGTTTCAGATGTGGAGAGCTTGGCCATTACGTCAAGGATTGCCCGGAGCCCGGCCGAGATATGTCAGGCGGTGATCAGAGGAGAGTTATGCCGAGGATCTTCGCATTTATTGAGCCTGGAGATGTTGATGACGATGATCAGCCTGCCGTGATCGCAGGTACTATATTGATTATGGGCGTAGGTGTATTTTCTTTGTTAGACACGGAGGCTACGCACTCTTTTGTTTCCACTGCTTGTGTGTCTAGACTAAAGCTTGCGCTTGAGTTAACAGAATGCGAATATAGTGTGATGCTACCTTCGGGAGAGCGTATGCAGTCAGGTTATGTTGTCCATGGCAATATTATCTCGATTGGGAACAGTACCCTCTATGCTCGCCTTATTGTTATGGGCATAGAACACTATGATCTGATCTTAGGGATGGACTGGCTGTCACAGCACTTCGCCACCATCAATTGTCGATCCGGGATTGTGACTTTCCGACCCCCGGGCAAAGCCGAGTTTTCTTATCAGGCGATGAACCGATTGAGTAGCTCGCCTATTTCTTATTCCATGAAGGCCAACGAGCAGTTCAAAGGTGCGTGCTCTATTTATTTGGCCTCTGTATTTGATTGTCAGTTGCTCAGAGGAGAAAAGCCGAGCGACATTCCTATTGTCAGAGAGTTCTCTGGGATCTTTCTTGATGATCTTCTCGGGTTACCACCAGACCGGGAGATTGAATTCACTATTGATGTCTATCCAAACTCCGCGCCGAGGTTTAAAAATCCGTATCGATTGGCACCAGCTGAGTTAAGAGAGCTGAGAACTCAGCTTGACGAGTTGTTAGAGAAGGGATTTATTCGACCCAGTGTATCGCCTTGGGGTGCGCCCGTTCTGTTTGTCAAGAAGAAAGACGAGACCCTTAGGATGTGCATTGATTACAGGGAGTTGAACAAATTGACGGTGAAGAATAAGTATCCACTGCCTCGGATTGATGATTTATTTGATCAGTTGCAGGGTGCTCGAGTATTTTCGAGGATTGATCTACGCTCGGGTTACAATCAGCTGAAGGTTCGGAAGGATGATATACCGAAGACGGCATTCCGAACGAGGTATGGGCATTATGAGTTTCTTGTCATGTCTTTTGGACTTACTAATGCCCCTGCAGCGTTTATGGATTTGATGAACCGTGTCTTCAAGGAGTATCTGGACAAGTTCGTGGTGGTTTTCATCGACGACATTTTGATCTACTCTAAGACGAAGGAAGAACACGAGGAGCATCTGAGGATTGTTCTGAGGACCCTATGTCAGCACCAGTTGTATCCGAAGTTCTCCAAATGCGAATTTTGGTTGGATCAGATCAGCTTTCTTGGCCATGTCATATCGCAGGATGGAGTTTTTGTTGATCCGAGCAAAGTTCAGGTGGTCAGAGATTGGCCACAGCCGAAGAACGTACGTGAGGTGAATGGATTTCTTGGATTAGCTGGTTATTATCGGAAGTTCATAGAGGGATTTTCAAAGATCGCACTTCCTCTTTCATGGTTGACTCGGAAGAACGAGAGATTTGTATGGACGGCTGCCTGTGACAGCAGTTTTATGGAGCTAAAGCAGAGATTGACCACCGCTCCAGTATTGGCGTTACCTGTTGAAGGTGACAAGTTCAGTATTTATTGTGACGCGTCTGGAGTTGGACTCGGCTGTGTATTGATGCAGGAGGGGATAGTTATTGCATATGCTTCTCGGCAGCTGAAGCCGTACGAGCAGAACTACCCTACGCACGACCTTGAGTTAGCAGCTGTGGTCTTCGCACTGAAGATATGGAAACATTATTTATATGGGTAGCAGTGCGAGATATTCTCAGACCGCAAGAGCTTGAAGTATCTATTTACGCAGAAGGAGCTGAATATGTGACAGAGACGATGGCTCGAGTTCGTCAAAGATTACGATTTTGATATCAAATACCATCCAGGAAAGGCGAACAAGGTTGCTGATGCTTTGAGTAGAGTGCCTTCTACGAGTCAGCCTTCATTAGCAGCGATGTCAGTTACGCTGCGGTCTGAGATTGAGAGGTTCGACGTGGAGATAGTGGCAGAGTTGTCCAGTATGCTCACAACATTTCTCTCAGACCGACTATTCTGGATCGGATACGTGAGGCTCAGCAGAATGATACGGAGTGTGAGGAGCTTCGATCCAGCATGACATTGGGAGACTCGTCAGATTTTCATTTATCAGAGGATGGTATTCTGAAGTTCAGGCATAGGTGGTACGTGCCAAACGACGAGGATCTGAAGAAAGAGATATTGGCCGAGGCACATTCTTCGGCATATTCAGTGCACCCGGGAAGTACTAAGATGTACCGGGACTTAAAGCAGCATTTCTGGTGGCCGAACATGAAGAGGGAGGTTGCCAAGTATGTTGAGACCTGTTTTGTATGTCAACAGGTAAAGGCAGAGCACCAGAGACCGGCCGGAACATTATTGCCACTGCCGATTCCGGAGTGGAAGTGGGAGCAGATCTCCATGGATTTTATTGTGGGGCTCCCGAGGACGACGAAGGGCCATGACGGCATGTGGGTTATCGTGGACCGATTGACAAAGTTGGCCCACTTCTTATCTGTGAAGATGACTTCTTCGATGGATCAGCTCGCCGAACTGTATGTGCAAGAGATTGTCAGACTGCACGGTGTGCCAGTTTCGATTGTTTCAGACAGAGATCAGAGATTTACATTGAAGTTCTGGAAGAGTCTGCACAGAGCTATGGGGACTCAGCTTAATTTCAGCACAGCATTTCATCCTCAGGTATATTTTTTCACCTTACTCTCTTAAGATTATTATGATTATTATGTTCTAATATAACTGTCATTACGTGTAGGAATCTACTACACGCGGCCATGGAATATGATGATGGATCTCAGGCGATGACAAGAACATTCTGCAGCAGCTTCATTTTATGGATTTTGTTTATTATAACTTAATTTGATGTACAAATCATTTAAAATTAGTTTGATTTATTTTAGTTGGATGTAAATGTATAGTAGTTACATGTATTTTGGTTGGATGCATTTGATCTTTGGTGCAAAATACTGGACCTATTTAGAATGTCAAATTTGCAGGATGATACTAGCTATGGAGGAATTAAAAAACAAAGTAAACTCTGCCCAATTTTCTAATTTTTTTTCACTTGTAAATAATCAATTTTAAATTAATTGAAGTTCACTTAATGATTTTCTATCATTGATTTTGTTCTTGTAAATCAAGTTCACTTAATGATTTTCCAGTTGATTGGATTTGAATAATTTTATTTGACTTTATAAATCAAGTTCACTTAATGATTTTCTATTATTGATTTTGTTATAAATAATTGTATAAGAATTGTTTTAAATTTTTCATGTAACAAACAAACAATTTTATGAAAATTTTTAGAAAACGGTAATTTAGGGTTTCACATCAATCTAAATAAATTACTTTAGAGAAAAAATTAAGATTTCGAACTTGGAAAGAACGAAAATGAAATGGTGGTTACAAAGATTCAACCATCATTTATAAAATTGGGCAGAGTTTACTTTGTTTTTGATTCCTCCATAGCTAGTATCATCCTGCAAATTCGACATCCCAAATAGGTCCAGTATTTTGCATCAAAGATCAAATGCATCCAACCAAAATACATGTAACTACTATACATTTACATCCAACTAAAATAAATCAAACTAAAGTGCATCCAACTAAAATACTGACAACATAAAGTACATCAAACTCCTGAATACATCAAACAAGTGTCTCTCAAAATGAATTATAAAATTTAATCCGGTTGGACTTCCGCTTCATAGGCAGATCATCTCCTATCTGCACGCAATGAAAGTTATATTACAAAATAATAGTTATAATTAAAATAATAAAGCAAAAAATGGTTTGAAATGTACCTGCATCATCGCCAGACATCGGTTGGACGTCCTCATCATCGCCCTCTATAGCTTGGGAGTCGTCCGCATCGCCCTCCATTGCTTGGGAGTCGTCATTGGCCCCCATCTGTTCGCCACCATCGTCATGACCCTCCATCCAATCAAGGATGATTTGCCTCATTTCTCTCTGGTAGGCGAACATATCTCTTTGGTAGTTCATCATCACTTTCATGAAGTCCACCACCTCCGTCAGCCTCACCTCGACCCGATCGAGTCTGTCTGCAATAGAGACTACATCCGCCCTACTAGTCTCTGGAAGCGTGGTGGCCGTAGGCTGCTCTATATGAGTGTCATCCTGGTAGGCCCCCTCATCTGCTTTGGACGTTCATATCCCGTCTGTTTCGACGAGACCCATCCTAACCAAATGAATCCTTCCAAAAACCTCACTAGCCTTGTAACGACCCTAATACTGTACCCGTAATTTCCGTACCATATTTTTTTTAACCTAATATCTTTAATTAAACACTGGGCGGAACCTAAACCGAAATCGAAACCAGAATCGAAATCGGAAATCAAAATCTAGATTTAAAACCATTTAAAACAACTATAAACTAATTTATTAAAACATTTAAAAAATAAAAATAAAAAAAACAATTGATTAAAACAAATAAAGAAAGGGGAGGGCAAAACAGTCACCTGAGACAAATAGAGGCAGCGATCGAACTCTGCAACTGCAGAGATCGATCGCTGCACATAGCCAGCGATAGATCTCTGCAATTGCAGAGATCGATCGCTGCACCCTTTATGCAGCGATCGCCTATGCGATCCCCTGCTTCTTCGATCGCTTCACTTCTTCTCCTTCTATCTCTTTCTCCTTTCCCACTTTTCTCACAAGTGCTCCCTGAAATATTGGATTCCAGAGAGCAAATACATGATTTCAAGCTCTCTAGAATCCGATTCCAGAGAATAAATCAACTCTATCTTTCACACCAAATTTCTCTTCAATATCAATAGAATTATAACTTAAACTCGACTAAATTAACAGCGGACTTTGCGAAATCCAACTGCGTGGATATACCTAAATATCGAGCATACCCTTATCAAACCTAAAACAATTCAAATAAGGTTTACTAACTCATTTAAAACGCTATACACCCAAACAGATCCAGAATTTCAAGATAAATGTTATTACTTAACATCCTAAAATATCTTTACAATTCACAAACCCAAAATATCCCAAAAAGACCCTCAAAACCTATACATACGTCCCCACGGGTCAGATGAGCCTCGACTGCGCCAGCACACCACCGCAGCCATCCTCCGTCAACTAGACTCATGCCTCAGGAGGAGGAATCCCATCCTCACCTGGTTCCTCGATATCTAGATCACCTACACCATACAATACACTATGAGATGAAATCCCAGTAAGCTCTACGTAAATGCAATGCATGCTGTGCGTATGAGTTCGATAAACCATGCTTTATTTTATCTTACTATGCAATGCTCAATAGGTGTCACCGAGATCCTATCCCTCTAACCAGAGAGAGCTCATCCAGCTGGCGGACTACTCTTTCCAGCTAGAGGCGGGGGGTGCACGCTTACAACACGTACAGCCGTGCCTGAGCCCCACCTCGCGTGACCAATACGCCTTTCGGCCAATACGCCTTTCGGCCAATACGCCTTTCAGCCAATACGCCTTTCGGCCAATACTATGCTCAATACGCCTTTCGGCCAGTGCTATGCTTTACGTTATCTTTAAAACTCTGTGCGGAAGTTCATTTTCATGCTTTTCTTTAAAACAAGTGATGCGTGAACAGTTCAATATCATACAATAAACAAGCAATAATGTATACCATCAAAGACTGTAAAACCTAATCTATAAAAACAAATAAACCTAGCTACCCAACCAAAGCAATATAAACTAGTGCGTCACCAAACTCCTCGAGACAACATTCGACGTACGGTGTAGGCCAATCGGCCAAAGAAGATCACGAGAACTTACCTCGTGTCCAAAGCAGCTCAAGCTCCGTCCACGAGCGTTGTTTGTCTGAAGCAAAACACAATATCGACGTTAAAACTAATTTAAGCTAATGATCGTCCAATTTACAAAATCTTAACTAAGGAGACTTTCTAAAGTTCGGCTATTTATTCGAGCAACTCACGTTCGGCACCTCGAATTCCAATTTACGAGTTATTCCTAAAATCTCGAAAATCCCTAATTTTAACATTTTCACGAATTGATCTAACTTCGTCCAATAACGTTGAATACGTGCAATATACACTTAATCACGGCTAACCTATTAATTACGAACCCTAATTCGCGTTTTTAACGAGAATAAATCGAAACCCTAATTACCTAAAACGCTACGAAACTAAAGATTTAACGTTCTAAAACTGTAGAGACATACCTAGAACGTCGATTGGAGGAGAAATCACGAAGAGAACGAAACGAACGGAGGTCGGATCGGAGTCGGATTGAAAATTTTGTCGGCGGCCGAGGGAGAGAAAGCTCTCTGTTTTTCGTGGATTCCAGGGAAGAAGAAGAAGAATGAAGGAGAAATAGATTTAGGTTAGATTTTATAATATTAACTTTGTAAATTACTATTTTGCCCTTCTTTAGTTTTTATATTGATTTCGTTCTTCGGTTTGTTAATCGTCTAGCTATTCGGTTTCATCAAATCTCCATATTTCACTAATAAGTCCAACTTATTATTTGGGTCCCATTGAAACCGTCCGTTCGCAATTCGGACTTCGTTTACTATTTTTACTAAAACGTCCTTCATATTATGAAAAGCTTAATTGCTCGGAATATAGTGTTTAATCTCCGAAAATTCCCATAATTTTCTTAAAATTCCTATTAATCGTTAGGATCGTAGTGACGTTTTCTTTTCGTAAAACGGACCTGATTTGACATAAATATAAAAATGTCATCCGATAATATAATAATAATATAATATACAAGTCCGTACAATCGGATATTACATTCCACCCTCCTTATTCAGAATTTTGTCCACAAAATTAAATCATACAAATAAATTAGGATATCTAGTCATCATATCCTGCTGTCGTTCCCACCTCGTGATTCCGCCATAGAACTTTAACTAGCGGAATTTCTTTGTTGCGCAAAATCTTGATGGAAGTCTCCAAAATACGTACCGGCCTCACCTCATAGCTCAAGGTAGGCTGTACCTCGATCTCTGTAGCCTCCACGATATGCGACGGGTCGCGCAAGCACTTCCGAAGCATAGATACATGAAACACGTCGTGGATACCCTCCATAGAAGCTGGAAGCTGCAATCTGTACGCCAACTTCACGATTCTCTTCAGAATAGGAAAGGGCCCCACATAACGAGGGTTTAGCTTACCCCTCATTCCAAATCTCGCAATGCCTTTGAACGGAGAAACTTTCAAATAGACCTCATCGCCTTCCTCGAACTCCAGCTCTCTCCGTCTGGTGTCAGCATAGCTCTTCTGCCTGCTCTGTGCTACCTTTATACGCTGTCGAATGATGGCAATCTTCTCGGCCGTCTGCTGTAGAATCTCAGGACCAATGATGCTGGCCTCGCCAACCTCGTCCCAATACAACGGAGATCTACACTTTCGACCATACAACGCCTCATATGGAGCCATGCCAATAGTAGCCTGGAAGCTGTTATTATAAGAGAACTCAATCAGTGGCAAATACCTGCTCCACGATCCCTGAAACTCCAGCACACACGCTCTGAGCATATCCTCCAGAATCTGATTCGTCCTCTCTGTCTGTCCATCAGTCTGAGGATGAAATGCGGTGCTGAAATTAAGCTGAGTCCCCATAGCCTTGTGCAGACTCTTCCAGAACTTTGACGTGAATCTCGGATCTCTGTCGGAGACAATAGAAACTGGCACGCCGTGAAGTCTAACAATCTCCTGTACATAGAGCTCTGCGAGCTGATCCATAGACGATGCCATCCTCACAGATAAGAAGTGGGCCGACTTTGTCAATCGGTCCACAATAACCCAAATGCCGTCATGGCCTCTCGTAGTCCTCGGGAGCCCCACAATGAAATCCATGGAGATCTGCTCCCACTTCCACTCCGGAATCGGCAGTGGCAATAATGTTCCGGCCGGTCTCTGGTGCTCTGCCTTTACCTGCTGACATACTAGGCAGGTCTCAACATACTTGGCAACCTCCCTCTTCATGTTCGGCCACCAGAAGTGTTGTTTCAAATCCCGGTACATCTTGGTACTTCCCGGGTGTACAGAATATGCCGAAGAATGTGCCTCGGCCAATATCTCCTTCTTCAGGTCCTCGTCGCTAGGCACGTACCACCTATGCCTGAACTTCAGAATACCATCATCCGATAAATGGAAATCCGACGAGTCTCCCAATGTCATGCTCGATCGAAGCTCCATACACTCCGTATCACTCTGTTGAGCCTCGCGTATACGATCCAGAATAGTCGACCTGAGAGAAATGTTGGCGAGCATACTGGACAACTCTGCCACTACCTCCACGTCAAACCTCTCAATCTCGGACCGCAGCGTAACCGACATCGCTGCAAGTGAAGGCTGTCTCGCAGAAGGCACTCTACTCAAGGCATCAGCAACCTTGTTCGCCTTTCTTGGATGGTACTTGATATCAAAATCGTAATCTTTGACGAACTCAAGCCATTGTCTCTGTCGCATGTTCAGCTCCTTCTGCGTAAATAAATACTTCAGACTCTTGTGGTCAGAAAATACCTCGCACTGCTGCCCATATAAATAATGCCTCCATATCTTCAGTGCGAAGACCACAGCTGCTAACTCAAGGTCGTGCGTAGGGTAATTCTGCTCATACGGCTTCAACTGCCGAGAAGCATAAGAAATAACTCTCCCCTCCTGCATCAATACACAACCGAGTCCCACTCCCGATGCATCACAATAAATACTGAATCTAACACATTCAGCAAGTAGCGCCAGTACTGGAGCGGTGGTCAACCTCTGCTTTAGCTCCATAAAACTATCATCACAAGCAGATGACCAAATAAATCTCTCGTTCTTCCGAGTCAATCGAGAGAGAGGAAGTGCGATCTTTGAGAATCCCTCTATAAACTTCCGATAATAACCGGCCAACCCGAGAAATCCACGCACCTCACGTACGTTCTTCGGCTGTGGCCAATCTCTGACCACCTGAATCTTGCTCGGATCCACAGAAACTCCGTCCTGTGATATAATATGGCCAAGGAAGCTCACTCTGTCAAGCCAGAACTCGCACTTCGAAAACTTTGGATACAGCTGATGCTGACATAGGGTCCTCAGAACAATCCTCAGATGCTCCTCGTGTTCTTCCTTCGTCTTAGAGTAGATCAATATGTCATCGATGAAAACCACCACGAACTTGTCCAGATACTCCTTGAAGACACGGTTCATCAAGTCCATAAACGCTGCAGGGGCATTAGTAAGTCCAAAAGACATGACAAGGAACTCATAATGCCCATACCTCGTTCGGAATGCCGTCTTCTGTATATCATCCATCCGAACCTTCAGCTGATTGTAACCCGAGCGTAGATCAATCCTGGAAAATACTCGGGCACCCTGTAGCTGATCAAATAAGTCGTCAATCCGGGGCAGTGGATACTTATTCTTCACTGTGAGCTTATTCAGCTCCCTGTAATCAATGCACATCCTGAGGGTCCCGTCTTTCTTCTTGACAAACAGGACGGGCGCACCCCAGGGTGAAACACTGGGTTGAATAAATCCCTTCTCTAACAGCTCATCCAGCTGAGTCCTCAACTCTCTCAACTCTGCTGGTGCCAACCGATATGGGTTCTTAAACCTCGGTGCAGAGTTAGGATACACATCAATAGTGAACTCAATCTCCCGGTCCGGTGGTAATCCGGGAAGATCATCAAGGAAAATACCAGAGAACTCTCTGACAATAGGAATGTCGCTCGGCATCAATCCGCTGAGCAACTGACAATCAAAGACAGAGGCCAAATAAATAGAGCACGCACCTTTGAACTGCTCGTTGACCATCATGGAATAAGAAATAGGCGAGCTACTCAATCTGCTCATCGCCTGATAAGAAAACTCAGCTTTACCCGGAGGTCGAAAGGTGACAATCCCGGATCGACAGTCGATGGTGGCAAAATGCTGTGACAGCCAGTCCATCCCCAAAATAAGGTCATAATGCTCTATGCCCATAACAATAAGGCGAGCATAGAGAGTACGGTCCCCAATCGAGATAATGTTGCCCTGGACTACACGACCAGACTGCATACGCTCTCCTGAAGGTAGCATCACACTAGAAAATACAGGAACGCCAGTAAGCAATATAGTACCTGCTATCACGGCAGGCTGATCCTCATTATCAACATCACCAGGCTCGATAAAAGCGAAGATCCTGGGCATAACTCTCCTCTGATCACTGCCTGACTGATCTCGCCCCCTCTTCGGGCAGTCTTTAGCAAAATGGCCTGGCTCTCCACACCAATAACATACATTCGTGCCCATCCTGCACTGGCCAGAGTGTTCCTTCTGACATTTAGGAAAAACAGGTACCTGAGAAGCAACCTGTACTTGCTTACCCTTACCCCGGTCATTACCTCCCTCTAGAGGTCTCTTCACACCCCTCTGCTGCTGCTGGGGCTGTGCTCTCGGCTGCCAACCTCTGTTCAGAGACTGAGGTCGAATCTCACGGAAGAAGCCCTTAGATGGCTCCCTCGGTCTGGCAGAACTCTGATCAACTGCCTCGATATCAAGTGCCCTGGCTACAATCTCGTCATAGGATACATGTCGTACCCCAGATATCGTAAGGCGCATCCGGAACTCCTGGCTAAGTCCCTGTAAGAATCGACGTACCTTATCCTCGTTGACGCTGACCTGTCGTGGTGCAAATCGAGACAGCGCCTCAAATCTCCTAACGTACTCGGCAATAGAAGCAGTCTGCCGCAACTGCATAAACTCAACCATCTTCGCCTCTCGCACGGTATGGCTGAAATACTTGTCGTAGAACAGCTCCCTGAATCTCTCCCAGCCCATAATAGTCACATCGGTGGTCGTCTTGATGGAATCCCACCAAAACCGGGCGTCCAGAGCTAAGTGGTAGGTCACCAATGCAACCTTCTCTCCATCCTCTATGCTAGCATACGCCAGCATGTCCTCCATCGTGCGAATCCACTCCTCAGCTGAAGAGGGATCAGTGGACTGTCCGCTAAATATAGGGGGCTGAAGCTTCTGAAATCTCTCCATCCCACGGTTGCCCGATACCGCTGTCTCTCGAGCTCTAACGCCCTCTCGGTCAATCAAAGTACCCAGCTGTTAAGACTGTCTCTCCATCTGCTGAGCCTGTCTCTCCATATGCTGAGACTGCTGGGCAATAAAGTCCTTAAGAGTATCGATTGTATCATCTCTGTCGTCTCGGTCATTTCGTGGACGCACCATAATTATAAAACTCCTATATAAAAATTAAACAAATATTCTAAGAAACTAGAAAACAAATAAAGCTATAAACGTACTTACAGTTGATGAAGAATGTCCGCGTAGTGGCTGTGCAGTCGAGCAGTCTACAGAACCGATTTTAAAACCCAGGGGCTCTGATACCATAATTGTAACGACCCTAATACTGTACCCGTAATTTTCTTACCATATTTTTTTTTAACCTAATATCTTTAATTAAACACTGGGCGGAACCGAAATCGAAACCAGAATCGAAATCGGAAATCAAAATCTAGATTTAAAACCATTTAAAACAACTATAAACTAATTTATTAAAACATTTAAAAAATAAAAATAAAAAAAAAACAATTGATTAAAACAAATAAAGAAAGGGGAGGGCAAAACAGTCACCTGAGACAAATAGAGGCAGCGATCGAACTCTGCAACTGCAGAGATCGATCGTTGCACATAGCCAGCGATCGATCTCTGCAATTTGCAGAGATCGATCGCTGCGCATAGCCAGCGATCGATCTCTGCAATTGCAGAGATCGATCGCTGCACCCTTTATGCAGCGATCGCCTATGCGATCCTCTACTTCTTCGATCGCTTCACTTCTTCTCCTTCTATCTCTTTCTCCTTTCTCACTTTTCTCACAAGTGCTCCCTGAAATATTGGATTCCAGAGAGCAAATACATGATTTCAAGCTCTCTGGAATCCGATTCCAGAGAATAAATCAACTTTATCTTTCACACCAAATTTCTCTTCAATATCAATAGAATTATAACTTAAACTCGACTAAATTAACAGCGGACTTTGCGAAATCTAACTGCGTGGATATACCTAAATATCGAGCATACCCTTATCAAACCTAAAACAATTCAAATAAGGTTTACTAACTCATTTAAAACGCTATACACCCAAATAGTTCCAGAATTTCAAGATAAATGTTATTACTTAACATCCTAAAATATCTTTACAATTCACAAACCCAAAATATCCCAAAAAGACCCTCAAAATCTATACATACGTCCCCACGGGTCAGATGAGCCTCGACTGCGCCAGCACACCACCGCAGCCATCCTCCGTCAACTGGACTCATGCCTCAGGAGGAGGAATCTCATCCTCACCTGGTTCCTCGATATCTAGATCACCTACACCATACAATACACTATGAGATGAAATCCCAGTAAGCTCTACGTAAATGCAATGCATGTTGTGCGTATGAGTTCGATAAACCATACTTTATTTTATCTTACTATGCAATGCTCGATAGGTGTTACCGAGATCCTATCCCTCTAATCAGAGAGAGCTCATCTAGCGGGCGGACTACTCTTTCCCGCTAGAGGCGGGGGGTGCACGCTTACAACACGTACAGCAGTGCCTGAGCCCCACCTCGCGTGACCAATACGCCTTTCGGCCAATACGCCTTTCGGCCAATACTATGCTCAATACGCCTTTCGGCCAGTGCTATGCTTTACGTTATCTTTAAAACTCTGTGCGGAAGTTCATTTTCATGCTTTTCTTTAAAACAAGTGATGCGTGAACAGTTCAATATCATACAATAAACAAGCAATAATGTATATCATCAAAGACTGTAAAACCTAATCTATAAAAACAAATAAACCTAGCTACCCAACCAAAGCAATATAAACTAGTGCGTCACCAAACTCCTCGAGACAACATTCGACGTACGGTGTAGGCCAATCGGCCAAAGAAGATCACGAGAACTTACCTCGTGTCCAAAGCAGCTCAAGCTCCGTCCACGAGCGTTGTTTGTCTGAAGCAAAACACAATATCGACGTAAAACTAATTTAAGCTAATGATCGTCCAAATTTACAAAATCTTAACTAAGGAGACTTTCTAAAGTTCTAATCTCATTCACTGGGCTATTTATTCGAGCAACTCACGTTCGGCACCTCGAATTCCAATTTACGAATTATTCCTAAAATCTCGAAAATCCCTAATTTTAACATTTTCACGAATTGATCTAACTTCGTCCAATAACGTCGAATACGTGCAATATACACTTAATCACGGCTAACCTATTAATTACGAACCCTAATTCGCGTTTTTAATGAGAATAAATCGAAACCCTAATAACCTAAAACGCTACGAAACTAAATATTTAACGTTCTAAAACTGTAGAGACATACCTAGAACGTCGATTGGAGGAGAAATCACGAAGAGAACGAAACGAACGGAGGTCGGATCGGAGTCGGATTGAAAATTTTGTCGGCAGCCGAGGGAAGAGAAAGCTCTCTGTTTTTCGTGGATTCCAGGGAAGAAGAAGAAGAATGAAGGAGAAATATATTTAGGTTAGATTTTATAATATTAACTTTGTAAATTACTATTCTACCCTTCTTTAGTTTTTATATTAATTTCGTTCTTCGGTTCGTTAATCGTCTAGCTATTCGGTTTCATCAAATCTCCATATTTCACTAATAAGTCCAACTTATTATTTGGGTCCCATTGAAACCGTCCGTTCGCAATTCGGATTTCGTTTACTATTTTTACTAAAACGTCCTTCATATTATGAAAAGCTTAATTGCTCGGAATATAGTGTTTAATCTCCAAAAATTCCCATAATTTTCTTAAAATTCCTATTAATCGTTAGGATCGTAGTGACGTTTTCTTTTCGTAAAACGGACCTGATTTGACATAAATATAAAAATGTCATCCGATAATATAATAATAATATAATATACAAGTCCGTACAACCGGGTATTACAAGCCCGCTGCTTTCGCATCTGCTCTCTAAGCGGTAACTGAATCTGAAAACGCTCCACAATCTGCATAATCAACACACCGTACAGCAAGTTTTTGTTTCGTGTCTGCCCGATCTCACACATGTGAGATAACATCACAAAACTAGGGTCGAACATCTTGCCGCTGTATAGCTTCTCCATCACGTAGAGATCCATGAAGTTAACGAGATCTCTATGTCCATGTCGCGGCAAAAAGGTGTAACACACTATATTGTGGACTACACGAGCTTTTGCATTCATGTCTTTAGCTCTCGGCTTAAGGGACCCCACAATATCACTGTTTCGATTAATGACCCTTAAGAACTCGATTCCCTCGGCTGTTCCCATGAAAGGACAATTCTGGACTGCTTGGTAGTATCTTTTCGCCCCTTCTTTGGCAAACCCGATCAACTGATTGATCGTCTTCGGAGTAATCAAAATCTCCGTACCCAAGATGTACATCTTTATAGTTCCCGATCTGCCGGAAAAGCTCATGTGCGCATAGAATAAGCGAACAATCCGGTCACAGCTATTGCCCCACACATTATACACTCCTTGCAGGCCAATTCTGTCGAACATCTTCTGTATGCCCAAAGACTCCCAACCTGCAAAATCAACATACTTCGAAAGTGCAATTGATCGGTGTAACAAATCTAGATTGAACTGTTCTTCACAAGCTAGGGTGCAATAATCAGTAGAATAAAACTCCGGCCGGTTCGACGGTGGTGGCCTATTTGACGGTCCGGCCTGTGAAGACGTTGAAGTTGCCCGACGTTTTGGAGGTCCACCATTTCGCCTAATAATTAGTCTCTCAGCCATTGTAATATACGGAGATTTGAATAATCTGTAAAATTCGAAAATCAAATTCTGGATTAGCAAATTTGAGATCGGACGCACTGTATAGAGTCATGACCGTCCTCTCTGTGTAAACAGAGAGAGAACGGACACACTGTTCACGGTGGTGACCGTCCTCTCATAGAAAAATTGGGAATATCACAAATTTTTTACCTAAAAATCGAACGAAATAATTTCAAAATGATAAAATCATACTCTGGAGTAAGTTTCGATCGAATTTGTGCAGAAAAATTGTCGAACGTTGGAGAGAAAATGGATCCCGAGAGGTATTTTCTTCGCGTGAAATGCGAACGAAAAGCTCTCTGGCCTGTTATATTTGGGAGAACGGACGGACTCTGCTTAAGAGAGTCCATCCGTTCTAACCCTAAGTTAAAAGAACGGACGAATTTTCTTAAGAGAGACAGTCCGTTCATAGAACGGACGGATCCTCTTAAGAGAGAGTCCGTTCATAGAACAGACTGTCTCTTGAATCGAGAAACAGTCCGTTCTAGGCTAAATTCGAGAACGGACTGTCTCTTGAAACAAGAGACCGTCCGTTCTGTGGAACGGACTGTCTCTGTTTTGCAAGAGACCGTCCGTTCTATGGTAAAATTCAACAGAAGACGGTCATAGGACGTCCGCCGAGGTTTGTTTTGTTACTTTTTCCATACTTCAAGGTTTGGATCGTGAAATATTTTACTTTAAGGTTTGAATCGAAAAAACCGGTTACTGGAACGGACTGTCTCTGTTTTGTAAGAGACCATCCGTTTTACGGCAAAATTCAACAGAGGACTGTCATAGGACGTCTGCCGAGGTTTGTTTTGTTACTTTTTCTATACTTAAAGGTTTGGATCGTGAAATATTTTACTTTAAGGTTTGAATCGAAAAAACCGGTTACTTCGATGCCTAAACCGATAATTTCTCTTTATTTTATTCATATGTGATATTTCATCGTAGAGAATATAGAGGTAATTTTTCTATTGGATGACACTGTCTTAATCTACGAGATCACGACGGCAATGCAAATTATTCTTTATATTAGTTAATATTTCAACAAAATTTTTAAATAGTAAAATAATAGAGTAAATTTAATATCAAGAATTCAAATAATTTTCTTAGAGCACCTCCAATGGGAGGTGCTATTGCTGTTGCTTGTCAGATTGCTCTGACAAGCAACAGCGACGAGGGTTGCTCTCCTCATTGGAGAGCAACCCTCGTTGCTCATGGGTTGCTTTTTTAAGCAACCCATAAGCAACGTCCAGTCAGCAAACTAAAAAAAACAAGTTAATAAAAAATGTTTATTTATTTATTTTAAATAATTAAATATTATATCTATAGTTATAAAAAATAAAAATTGTACCATTAAAAAAAATAAGTTAATAAAAAATGTTTATTTATTTATTTATTTATTTATTTTAAATAATTAAATATTATATCTATGGTTATAAAAAATAAAAATTGTACCGTTGCAACGGTTAAAAATTGAAAAAATTGTACCGTTGCAACGGCTAAAAATTGAAAAATTTTTGGACGGTAACCGTGTTTGTGTAATTTTTTATTTGTATTTTAATTATATATAATTAATATTAATTTTGGTTGTTTCCCAAACTATAATATTTACTTAATTTAATGATATTATGATTATATATATGTAAGAAAAATTAATATTAAAATTAATATAAAATTATTTTATAAGCAATGGAGTAGGGTTGCTATCATTGGAGTGTAAAGTTGCTTGAGGTTGCTTAAGGGATGAGGTGGAAGAGAGAGAATACAGTTTATTTAAATAATATTATATATAATAATTTTTTATTAGATAGCAACTCCAATGGGTTGCTACCATTGGAGTTGCCCTTAGGAGCTTGGGACATGTCCACGTAGCAGTCATGTCAGTGGGCCCCCTTGCCCACGACTTCTGCTTATGGATACCCTTCATGGATTTCTGCTGCATTTCCTCTCTCCTCTCTCCTCTCTCTCTCTCTCGTAACTCGCCGGCCAATTGTAGTCAGATTCCGGCGAGTTCACTCCTTTATATACTTCACCTTTTTCTTCTCCCCTACATTTCACTTTCCAGTCATAAAGAACTCTCTCTCCTCTCTACTTTCTCTCTGTCTGCCCCCTTTGTCTCTTTCTCTCTCTGGAGCAAGCGATGCACAGGTAGCTATGGGAGAAAGTGATGCAGTGGGATAGGCGTGGACAGTAAAAAGCTGCCTAATTCCTTAGCCAGTCCATCCTACAGACTCGGCTCTTTGCAATTTTTAGCACCATTGGCAGTGGCAGAGCCATAACTACTTATTTTCTTCTTACCCTTTTTGGAGATGAACAGAGCCTCGACGGAGATGCTGCACTGCCTCAGCACCACCGGAATTTTTGCTGACACGACCGTCTTGGAGAGACAGACTTCCCGCCAAAAAAGGTACCATGACCAGCTTCCCCTCCACCACCTCCATGAGTACTCTACCTACTCTTTGCCGGCGTCAATTCAGGCTGCTCAGGCCCCTAATTCGCTAACGAGTGGCGGAGAAACGGAGCTCAGCGAGGTTAAGCGAGACATGGGTTTGGAAAACGTGTGGTCGGGATTGGGAAAGTTTGAGATTCCGACCGTGGGTTTTAGGTCTGGACTAGAACTAAATCCTACAATTTCAAGAACTTCCAGCAGTCCTCCGGTTATAATGGAGGTGAAGAACAGAGAACCAGTTTTGTCCGAGAAACTTAACCACCCCGTCGGAGGAGAAAGCTTCAAGAAAAGAAAGACGAACACAAAGGTTAGAACCTACATTTCAAATTCAAATAAATCTTCATGACACTCTAATTTACGCACAAGAATAGCTTTATAAATTAAAGGTTGATTTCAGATTGATAACGAGGAAGACACGAAAGAAAAGAGGATCAAAGTATGTGCAGAAGAGAGAGATTCAAAGGTTACAGGCCAAATTCCGACGAAAATCAATTCCACTGCCACGACCGCCTTTGGAGAAACCTCTGCAGTTACTTCAAAAGAGAACTCAAAAGCTTCCGAAGTTCAAAAACCAGATTACATTCACGTTCGAGCTCGTCGTGGCCAAGCCACTGACAGCCATAGCCTCGCTGAAAGAGTAAGAACTAAAGACAGTCTTCACTCATTGAAATCATTTGAGATAGAATTACATGTTTTCATTTTCTGATTAATCTCCAGGCAAGAAGGGAAAAAATCAGTGAGAGAATGAAGTATTTGCAAGATCTAGTACCAGGATGTAATAAAATTACAGGAAAAGCTGGAATGCTGGACGAAATTATAAATTATGTTCAATCTCTACAAAGACAAGTTGAGGTAATCCAGCAAAAACCCACAACTTTAATCCTTAAAACAAATTCATTTCTGTTTCTAGTTTTCTCCAATTTGATCTTTATCTTCTTCTTTTTTTTGGCTCCTGCAAACAGTTCTTGTCAATGAAATTAGCTGCTGTAAACCCATGTCTTGACTTCAATCTCAACGTCGATGAAATCTTTCCCAAAGAGGTGAAGCAAAATCATGAACAATTTCGCTATTTTCTTGTTGGCATTCAAATTCTTAAAAATTTTCATTTTATCAGGCACATCCTACTTGTACTTCAAAATTTCCACCATTAGGTGTACAATCAGAGCTTGATAGCCCTGTCTACCTCAACTTTGATCAGTCACAGCAAATGGGTTCATTCTGTGGGCAGGAAATGATTTCAGACGGGCTTCGCCGGACAATCAGTGCTCCGGTCTCAATCCCGGAAAATTCTCTCGTACCCACCTGCTTTCCGGTCAGTTCTTCCTCTCCTTCATTCCTTCCTCTGCTTGAACTCAAAATTTTCTCACTAACCAATCACTCTCTCGACTCCAAATCCAGCCCTCTTCAGCTTGGGATGTAGATTTTCAGAGCCTGTATAACGTATGATTTGATCAGGGAAGAACAGAAGCCTTTCCATCTCAACCATATGCAGGTAGATAGGATTCACGTGTTCTGTCAATTATCTTTTCTTGGATTCATATTCATGGAATAAAAGTGAATTTCCAAGTTGCAACTTGAATTAATGATGGAGACTCCTTAAATCTACCATTAAATTGTATAGAATCTTGATTATACACTTCCATGCAACCTATTGAAAGCTTTTGTTTTGCAGGCTCCATTGCGCTCAACAACCTAAAGATGGAGATGTGAAGGAATTCATGGATCAATTTACTCGCTCCAACATGTTCTTTTTTTTTTTTTTTTTTTTACTTCACATTTTTTCTTTTTCCTCCTTTAGCACATAACCTATATATATATAATGTATATGCATGTAACCATGTGGCTCACTATGAATAAGAGTAAACTCGATTGACCCAACACTAATGTACAGTTATCACTATTTTTCTCGGAGGATTTCCTTCGAACTTCCATGCAAAATTAAGATTTAAGAATATTCATCGTTAATTTTAGGACATGGCTGAAATTAGAAACTACATGTCTTGAACTAGTGAGGGAGAGAGAGAGAGAAAGTGTTAAAAGGGTTGGGTGTTAGAGAGAGAAAGGGAGAGGACCACCCAAAAGAAGAAAGGAGAGTGAGAGAGAGAGAGAGAGAGAGAGAGAGAGAGAGAGAGCTTTATTTCATAATCAAGGGTCGTAAAAGAGGGAGAAGGATGGGCCTGGCCTCATCCAGAGTGAAGAAGATCTTCTTGATTGCTCTTCATTTATTACTCCACCAAACTTTCTCTCCTTGGGTGCCCCACTTTTCCCTTCTTCATTCCGCTTTTGCCCTCTTGTTTCACGGTGTCTTCCATTTTACTCCCGACGATGACTAATCTAGTATTACCCTCCGACTATGTCTATAGCCATGGGTAAAATTGGCCTGGTTCGGTTCGATTCGGTTCTACCTCCAATTGAAACCGAAACCAAAATTATTAGTTTTTTGAAACAGAATCAGTTTTGCTTGGTCCTGCTTCAGCTCGATTTCGGTTCTTGGTTTTTTCAGTTTGAATTCGGTTTTATGTCGGTCTTTTTCCCGTTTAAACTCGATTTTGGCCTATTTTGACCGGTTTAACTATATAATTGTAATTTTTAATATAAAAATTTTAAAATTTTTAAAAATTATATAAATATTATAAATTTAGTTTTGATCGATTTTTGAACGAAGGAATCGAGAACCAAACCAAAAATATCAATTCGGTACGGTTCCAAAATCAATTTTTCTAAATTTGAAACCGAACCAATATTTTTTATTCAACTCGGTTTTAACTGAACCGATTTCCACCCTTATAAAGTCGGTCGCGACAATAAGAGTGCGTTGAAAGCCCGTTGGGCCGTGCAGGCTATGCAGAAGGAACCGTGAATTCTAGCACTGCACATTATTGGCATCTAGTCAAGCCTCCTCTCCTCTCGTTTCCAAATTTTAAATTTACAAACATTTCTAATATTTTATTAATATCTTTTTTTTTAAGAATTTCAAATAATTTACTCAATATTATAAAGGCTTGACTTGAAATTTCAAACAAAAGACTCCAAGAGGGCTTCTCTTGTTCTTCTTCTAAAACAAATCTAAATAATAAATAAATTAAATATTTTTAGATCATAAAATAAAAAATGTCAAATTTTAATAGAAAAAAAAGAGGGTATGTGTAATAATATCATAATTAAAATAAATTATAAATAATTAAAATAAAATTTACATTTAAACTATGTAATATTATTAAATAAACTATATAATATAACCAACATTTTAAACTATGGATATTTAAATTTTTTCCTTTTTTTCTAAAATAAATAAATTAATAATTCAAAATTCTATTAGAAGAGAGAGAGAGAGGAAGGTAATCAGCCCGTCAACACCATATGGCGTTGTAGATATGCTCTCTCAATTATCTTTTCTTGGATTCATATTCATGGAATAAAAGTGAATTTCCAAGTTTGCAACTTGAATTAAGGATGGAGACTCCTTAAATTCTACTCCATTAAATGTATAGAAGCTTGATATACACTTCCATGGGCAACCTATTGAAAGCTTTTGTTTTTTGCAGGCTCCATTGCGCTCAACACTAAAGATGGAGATGTGAAGGAATTCATGGATCAATTTACTCGCTCCAACATGTTCTTTTTTTTTTTTTTTTTTTTTTTTTTGACTTTCACATTTTTTCTCTTCCTCCTTTAGCACATAACCATATATATATATGTATAGTGCCTTTAACATGTTGCTCCTAATAATAACGAGTAAACTCGATTGACCCCAACACTAATGTACATGGGGTTATTCACTATTTTTCTCGAGGATTTCCTTCGAACGTCCGGCAAATTAAGATTTAAGAATATCATCGTTAATTTTAGGACATGGCTGAAATTAGAAACTACATGTCTTGAACTAGTGAGGGAGAGAGAGAGAGAAAGTGTTAAAAGGGTTGGGTGTTAGAGAGAGAAAGGGAGAGGACCACCCAAAAGAAGAAAGGAGAGTGAGAGAGAGAGAGAGAGAGAGAGAGAGAGAGAGAGAGCTTTATTTCATAATCAAGGGTCGTAAAAGAGGGAGAAGGATGGGCCTGGCCTCATCCAGAGTGAAGAAGATCTTCTTGATTGCTCTTCATTTATTACTCCACCAAACTTTCTCTCCTTGGGTGCCCCACTTTTCCCTTCTTCATTCCGCTTTTGCCCTCTTGTTTCACGGTGTCTTCCATTTTACTCCCGACGATGACTAATCTAGTATTACCCTCCGACTATGTCTATAGCCATGGGTAAAATTGGCCTGGTTCGGTTCGATTCGGTTCTACCTCCAATTGAAACCGAAACCAAAATTATTAGTTTTTTGAAACAGAATCAGTTTTGCTTGGTCCTGCTTCAGCTCGATTTCGGTTCTTGGTTTTTTCAGTTTGAATTCGGTTTTATGTCGGTCTTTTCCCGTTTAAACTCGATTTTGGCCTATTTTGACCGGTTTAACTATATAATTGTAATTTTTAATATAAAAATTTTAAAATTTTTAAAAATTATATAAATATTATAAATTTAGTTTTGATCGATTTTTGAACGAAGGAATCGAGAACCAAACCAAAAATATCAATTCGGTACGGTTCCAAAATCAATTTTTCTAAATTTGAAACCGAACCAATATTTTTTATTCAACTCGGTTTTAACTGAACCGATTTCCACCCTTATAAAGTCGGTCGCGACAATAAGAGTGCGTTGAAAGCCCGTTGGGCCGTGCAGGCTATGCAGAAGGAACCGTGAATTCTAGCACTGCACATTATTGGCATCTAGTCAAGCCTCCTCTCCTCTCGTTTCCAAATTTTAAATTTACAAACATTTCTAATATTTTATTAATATCTTTTTTTTTTAAGAATTTCAAATAATTTACTCAATATTATAAAGGCTTGACTTGAAATTTCAAACAAAAGACTCCAAGAGGGCTTCTCTTGTTCTTCTTCTAAAACAAATCTAAATAATAAATAAATTAAATATTTTTAGATCATAAAATAAAAAATGTCAAATTTTAATAGAAAAAAAAGAGGGTATGTGTAATAATATCATAATTAAAATAAATTATAAATAATTAAAATAAAATTTACATTTTAAACTATGTAATATTATTAAATAAACTATATAATATAACCAACATTTTAAACTATGGATATTTTAAATTTTTTCCTTTTTTTTCTAAAATAAATAAATTAATAATTCAAAATTCTATTAGAAGAGAGAGAGAGAGGAAGGTAATCAAGCATCGTCAACCCCATATGGCGTTGTAGATCTGCTCTCTCTTTCCGCTTCCTCTTCCCCAGGAGCCTGAACTACCAACCGCTTACCTTCCAACGCTCATTGTTGGTGAGTTGCATTTATTTTCCTAATTATTTGTGGATTTTCGATTTGGATGTTTGTTTCTAGGGTTTTTATCCTGTAGCCTGTTTGTGAAATGAGATTTTCATTTCCTTTTTTTTTTCCTAACTAGATATGGCTTCTTTCGATTAATTCTTTGTATTGTGCATTTGATATCTGCTGTATTCGGGTGAAATCCCCAAATCTTGTTGAAATACGAAATACGCCCACTGTGGATCTGGTTCTTTTTAGAGCATTGACGAGATGGTGTCAAAACCTTGATTTTAGTTTGGTTGATTTGCAGTATTTGAAATCGTGATAAAAAATTACACTTCGAAATAAATCAACTGATGTCAAACTCATTTTTATTTATAATATTCAACTCAATCTAAAATAAGTAGAAGAATGAGAGAAGAAGGGAAACCGAGAAAGAAAATGATAGAGGTGTGAAAGACAGAGAAAATAGCTAGAATGAGAGTTCACATCCTGACTCACACCCTCTTCCTCCATCTCATCTCCTTTTAAAAATTCATTTGCCCAACGACCAAGTGATAAGAATGGTTATTTTAGAATACATCTTTGTATAATTTATGCAGAAACAACTAACAATTATTTGAATTTGGTCAATATTCATGACAGAAACTTTGTAGAAAGCAAACTAGAACGAAAGTTACTTTATTTGGGGTTTATGGTGGTCATGATTTTGGTAATTTGATAAGTATTCTCATGACGCTAAATAGCTCTAGCCTGGTACTTTTGTTTACTGTTCTAATATCGCTGCAACAATTTTGAGATTCAAGGTTTTGCACTTTGGTTTTATTGTCAATATAGCCTTGCTTAAGTAGTTTATAAAGAAAATCTTGTTAGGTTCATTCTTATATTTGGAGGGATATTGTTGCTTGATTTAAAAAGAGAAGGAAGTGAATTATGCCTGTGAGGTGAATTATGGATTTTGTGAAACTGATTGTATTTTGTAATTGTTGAGTCAGAATAAATGGAGGGAGGTGGAGGCGACGGGGCCTCGGTAGCATCACCACTGAATCAATGGGGGCATGATGCTTCAAAGCTATATCAGTATTATCTGGACAAGTCTACTCCTCATACTCTATATAGATGGATTGGAACCTTTTGTGTGGTGGCAATTTATATGTTGCGTGTTTATTATGTTGAAGGATTCTACATAGTCTCATATGGTTTGGGAATTTATCTGCTGAATTTGTTGATTGGGTTTCTATCGCCTTTGGTTGATCCGGAAATGGAAGTTTCTGCTGGGCCCTTGCTGCCAACAAAAGGTTCCGACGAATTCAAACCATTCATCCGCCGACTTCCTGAGTTTAAGTTCTGGTAAACCACTCAGCTAGTTTTCTTTTTCTGCATTTTATTACCTTTGGATCACCTTTTATTTGCCTCTTCAGTGCTGAAAGTTGAGTTTAGTTAAGATCTTTTTGTTCTTATGTATATCTGAAGTTAACTATTAAATGTAATTGAGTTTACTCGAGTCTTTTATGTATAAAGTCTTCGTTATTCCAGTGCTTTGGGATTTAATTTCCCATAAGTTTTTAGAACGCATACTTCCATTTTTTTCCTTCGTTATATGGGTTTGTTACATCAAAAGACCATCTTAATGCATGAGCTAATAGAAATGTGCTGAGACTCGTGTCTTTTCAGAAAGAATCAACACGAGTTGTCTTTGTTTGAATTTTCAAGGCCTCCCTTCATCCGAAGTTTGAATTGCTGTCTTGAAACTTTCAGGAAATCGAATAGTTGGTGACTTGATTATGCGACTATGCAAAACCAAACCTATTTCTTCCATTTGAAAGGATTTGTTTGCAGGAATGATGTTTTTGCTTCTTCCTTTCTTTTTGAGTTTCAGGTACTCCTTCACAAAGGCCTTCTTCATTGCCTTTGTCATGACCTTCTTCTCAGTATTCGACGTCCCCGTCTTCTGGCCCATACTACTCTGCTACTGGCTTGTTCTGTTTGTTCTTACAATGAGGAGACAAATCTCACACATGATCAAGCACAAGTACATTCCATTAAACGTCGGAAAGCAGGTGATATTATATTTTCGTATGTGGTTTTGCTTTCCATTTGTGCAATCAAGTCTTTCTCCTTTCTGTCAAGCCAGGATCTTAGTGAAACAATAAATATATATATAATTTTTCACCGTCTAGTTCCTTCATCGGTAGCTTTCACGTTTGACAGAGATACGGCGGTAAAGCTTCTGGAAGCAGCAGTGCCAGCAGGGCAGACTGAAAGTACAGAGAATAGAGCAAATTGGTGAAGAAGGCAAGGGGCAGAGGAAAGATTAGAACTGTTTGATTGGAAAACTATGGGTCCTGAGTGAAAACAAGTATTTGTTTGGCAAACCCAGTTTGCTCATTCTTCACTAGGTTGAAATTCACTTCTTACTATTCTTTCGTGATGTTGACGACATGTGGTTGCTGTCTCTGTTGGATTGGTTGCAGCCTATATATAAGCCTGTTTTCCCAATTCGACAAGTCGTCTGAATTTTTGCTGGATTGCCAATTTTATTGTAGGTCGTAACAGACTATGCCGTGCTCTCAGATTTCAACGACGCCCAGTCAACTCGCCAAATTTTGCGTAGGAATTAACTGTACAATTTAATGCAAATCAAAATGATAAATTTAGGTAAAGTACAATTTAATTAAAAGTAATTATTTTACTAAACTAAATAGATAAAATGAATTAAAAATGTGACTTCATTTATATTATTAAATTTCATAATAAAAATAAATTGAACAACTATTTAAAAATCAATCATTAAAAACATATATTTTATTTTTTTTATTTTTTAAAAATAAAGATCAAATAAAATATAAAATTATGATGTGATTTTCAATTCAAATAACAATTTTTTTAATTACCGACTCGCTTTGATAAAAAAACTGAATGTGTGTACGTGACTCATGAATTCATGGGTTTGTAATGTTTAGGTGCGATTTCTATGATCTTATTATTAACAGATTAACAACAATTAACAGAGATAGCATCAAAGAAATAAAATGCAAGAAAGATAAAGAGAAGACAACCGGATTTACGTGGTTCAGTTGTCGATAACGATAACCTACATCCACGGCAGCTCGATGCGAGCTTGAAATGCACTATCAACCTCAAATGTACAGCAATAGTCCTAGGATCTCTCAGATCTCACAAATACATCACAAGAACTCTCAAAGAATACACAATCGCATCACTCGATCTTCAATCAGGAAAGGAAATAGACAGAAACTAAATCCTGATGATCAAGATGATCACCACGAACAACGATCGATCACACTTTTGGAGAAATTGACATCGGCAGAGAAGAGATCGCCAAGAAAAGAGAAGAAGAAACCCTCGGGAGAACTGCTGCCTCATAAAAGAATGCTCTCTGGAAAAACAGAATCAATAGTAACTTACTTAAATGAAGTGGGTAGGTAAAGCAATGGGTTGTGGGCCGGTTCAAATCCACATCCAGCAACACATGGATTGGGCTGAGGATCCAGCCAGCTGGACAAACCTTGCTTCACCTTCCAACAAACTCCACCTTGAAGCAAGTCCTGTAAAATATTATCGGTATCTAGTGCACTTCGCTGGCTGTCAAGCATTTTCATCGCTGCAATTTTGATGCCTAAAGATTATCCAAGCCTCAACAAGTCCAAACAATGTCTGAACTTGGAAACATGAACAATCTTGGTACCAAAATCAGAAGGATTATCCTCAGAGGAAACCTTCTGTATCTTCACAGTACCTGCATCAACAACATCTCTCACATAATGGTATTTAATGTCAATATGCTTAGTTCTATCATGGTATACATGATTTTTACTCAAGTAAATAGCATTCTGTGAATCACACCAAATAACAGGAATATCACAACAAGTTTAGTTTCAGAAAGTAAACCAGATAACCAAATAGCTTCCTTACAACAATCACACAATGCTACATATTCAATTTCAGTAATTGAAAGAGTAACTAAAGGTTGTTTTTGTGATTTCCAAGATATGCAATTACCACCAAGAGTAAAAAAGAAAGCAGTAGTAGATTTTCTATTATCTCTATCACTACCAAAATCAGAATCAACATAACCATTTAAAGTAAATACATCTGATTTTTTATATATCAATCCTATAGAACTATAAACATTTATATAATTCAAAACCCATTTTAAAGCATTCTAATGTTCAATCCCTGGATTAGACATGAATCTAGATAATAAAGATATAGCATATGACAAGTCAGGTCTAGTACTAATCATAGAATACATAAGAGAACCAATAACATTTGCATATGGTTTATCTAACATTTTCATAGATTCAGTAGAATTTTTGGGTGATTGATCCTTATGCAACATAAAATGATTTGCAAGAGGTATATGAACAGGTTTCGAATCTTTATTACCAAAATTAGAGATTACCTTTTCCAAGTATGACTGTTGATGCAATTTTAACATGTTACTTTTCCTATCTCTCACAATATGCATACCAAGAATCTTTTTCCCACTTTCTAAATCTTTCATATCAAATTCAGAATTTAAAGAGGCTTTCAGATCACATATAAGAGACATGGATTTGCAAATAAGTAACATATCATCAACATATAACAACAAGAATATAGGCACATTATTCACAGTTTTAAAATAAAAGCAGCTATCATAACTACTTTTAGAGAAGCCAATACTCAAAACAAATGAATCAAAACGTTTGTATCACTGCCTAGGAGATTGTTTCAAACCATAAAGCGATTTATGTAACAAACAGACCCTATCAGGATAATTTTTGTCACTAAAACCTTCAGGTTGTGCCATCACAATATACTCCTCTAACTCCCCATGAAGAAATGCAGTGGTGACATCTAATTGCTCTAACTCAAGGTCAAACTGGACTACATATGCTAACATAATGCGAATGGTTTAAACTTAACTACAGGAGAGAAAATATCATCAAAGTCTATCCTTTCCTTTTAGGTGTACCCTTTAGCTACTAACCTAGCTTTGAACCAATGAGGTTCATTTTGATTTACCCCTTCCTTAAGTTTAAACAACCACTTACATTGAACTACCTTTTTATCCTTAGGTTTATCTATTAAAGTCCAAGTTTTATTCATATTGAGTGAATCTATCTCAGATTTCATAGCAATTAACCATTTATCTTTATCTTTAGATCTCACAGCTTCACTATAGGAACTAGGCTCTACCATTTGAATATTATGAGCCACAACCAAAGCTGTAAACACAAGATCAACATAGGAGTACCTCATGTTAGGTCTCCTAACTCTAGGTTATCTATCCCTAATCAATTAATAGTCAGCCAATTCACTTTGAATGGCTTCCTGGACCTCCTCATTATGATCTATATGATCCTCCACCTCAATAGATGGATGGACAAGTTCAGACTCTCTCTCAATATTAGGGACTTGATGATCAACAACCACTTGCTGAGCATCTTCACTAACCTCACTAATTTCACCATGAATTTCCACCTCAAAAGATGTAGGCTCAACATGAATGGGATCTACAGGATCTGACCTAGGAATGTCGTTGCCTTCCTTACAAGGAAAGCTATCCTCATTGAAAATTATATCACGACTCACAAGAATTTTTACCCCCCTAGACTCTTTATCCCATAATCTATAACCCTTAGTACCATGTTGTTGCTGATATCCTAAGAAGACACACTTGGTAGACCTAGGTTCTAATTTACCCTCTTTTGAATGAGCATACGATGCACACCCAAAGATCCTTGGGTTAATAAGATCAGATTTCCTATTGGACCACATCTCTATAGGACTTTTGAAATCTATAGAACTGTTTGGGCTTCTATTAACTAGATAGGTGGCTGTAGTTAAAGCTTCCCCAAAAAAATCTTTAGATAGCCCTGAGGTGAACAAAAAGCACCTCACTTTTTCAAGGAGTGTTCGGTTCATCCTCTTGGCCACTCCATTTTGTTGAGGTGTTTTTCTAACTGTTTTATGTCTAAGGACACCACTATCTTTACACAATTTATCAAACTCAAAATTACAAAATTCAAGACCATTGTCAGTTCTTAAACCCTTAAGCTCACGTCCGGTTTGGTTCTCTTCCATGGTTTTCTACTCTCTAAATCTATCTAAGGTTTCATTCTTAGTTCTAAGCAAGAAAGTCCACACATATCGAGTAAAATCATCAACAATGCATAAAAAATAACGATTATTTCCATGAGTTGCATGTTGTTCAGGACCCCAAAGGTCCACATGGACATATTCTAACCTGCCCTTAGATAAATGAATACCCTTATCAAATTTTAGTCTATGTTGTTTGCTAAAAACACATGTTTCACAAAAAGACAGATCTGAAATAGGTTTCTTACCGAGCATACCTTTGTTGTGAAGCACCTTTAGGCCCTTATGACTCATGTGGCCGAGTCTAAGATGTCATTTTTCAGTATCTGCATGGTCAGTACTTAAAGAAACATAGTTTATATTAGCACAAATATGAGATCCATGAAAAATATATAAACCGAAAAGTTTAGAAGCAGACAATACAAGTTTGCTACCCTTATACACATTCATATTAGTTTTTTCAGCTCTATAACTATAACCAATATCAGCTAAGGTACCAAGAGAAATCAGATTTCTTTTTAATTCAGGGATATACCTAACATTTGTTTATTTTATTTTCTTGTTATCATGTAAACATAGAATCACATCACCCATTCCTTTTACTTGACAAGGTTGATTATTTCCCATGTAAACAGTTTCAGAACAAGTTTCACTAAAATTAACAAGACATGATTTATTAGGAGTCATATGAAAGGAGTAACCTGAATCTAGAATCCAATGGTCATCACAAGGAATATCAGAAACATTAAGTACTTCAAAGAAATCAGAATCAGAACCTAGCATGCAAGCTATATTATTTTCATTCTTATCTTTATTCTTTTGTTCCTCTAAGTACTTATAACATTGTTTTATTAAGTGTCCTTTTTTTCCACAGTGATGACAGCTCCTAGTTTCTTTCTTCTTGTTTTTATTGTTGTCCTTTTTATTCTTATTATCTTTCTTTTTGTTATTATTGTCAAAATTGTTATTCCCTTTAACAAACAAGTTATTTCCAGTACGCTTCATTTGGTTTAGCTCAAGTTCTCTAGCCTTAAGACCTGAGATCACTAAATCCAATTGAGGTACTATTCCAGTGTATTAAAGTGAGTCTTTAACAACCTTATAACGTTCAGGTAATGAATTTAAAAGGATCATTGCAAGACTAGCATCATCTAAGTTTTGTTTTGTTCCTTTTAAAGACAATGTTAATTTTAAAAAATCATCTAGATTCTCATCTAGTGTTTTATTATTATCCATTTTATAAGAAAACAAAGCACCTTTTAAAAACACTATATTATGCATAGAAATAACATAATAAAGGGATTCGAGTTTACCCCAGATGGCAAGAGGGGTTTCATTGCCATCTACCTTTCTTAACACATCATCTGATAAGCTGAGTACTATTAAGTTGTATGTCATTTCATTAATTTCGGCCTTTTTGGCCTTTTGTTCCTCGGTCCACTTTTCCTCATTTGATTCCAATGCAATGGCCAACTTGTGGAAAGAAAGAAGAGCCTGCATCTTCTTTTTCCATGACCCGAAGTCATGTTTGCCATCAAACGACAATATCTCCATACGTGCAGCCATAGTGCAAAGTGATTCAAATCAGAGCAAACAAAAAATTGTGTCAGTATATTCAAATTTGTTCTAGACAATTACAAACCAGAATTCTAACAGAAACAATTAACCGAGATACACAACAGGATGACAGAGGCAACTTTAATACAAAAATTATGATTAAAGAATCAGAGTGTCAGAGACTAATTACCAAAGAATTAAACTCAAGATTAACTCAACAGAAGCACAATCAATAATAGAATCAGATCAAAGCACAGAGAATATAAGATCATAAAATCAAGAACCTAAATCTGCGGAAATTAACAGACACAACAAAGAGTCCAGGTAACGATTCAACAGGCTCTGATACCACTGTAATGTTTAGGTGCGATTTCTATGATCTTATTATTAACAGATTAACAACATTTAACAGAGATAGCATCAAAGAAATAAAATGCAGGAAAGATAAAAAGAAGACCACCGGATTTACGTGGTTCAGTTGTCGATAACGACAACCTACATCCACGACAGCTCGATGCGAGCTCGAAATGCACTATCAACCTCAAATGTACAGCAATAGTCTTAGGATCTCTCGGATCTCACAAATACATCACAAGAACTCTCAAAGAATACACAATCGCATCACTCGCTCCTCAATCAGGAAAGGAAATAGACAGAAACTAAATCCTGATGATCAAGATGATCACCATGCACAACGATCGATCACACTTTTGGAGAAATTGACATCGACAGAGAAGAGATCGCCAAGAAAAGAGAAGAAGAAACCCTCGGGAGAACTGCTGCCTCATAAAAGAATGCTCTCTAGAAAAACAGAATCAATAGTAACTTACTTAAATGAAGTGGGTAGGTAAAGCAATGGGTTGTGGGCCGGGTCAGATCCACATCCAGCAACACATGGGTTGGGCTGAGGATCCAGCCAGCCGGACAAACCTTGCTTAACCTTCCAACAGGGTTCAATGTTGTGAAGAGAAGTACAAATCCTTCATCTCTTCCTTTTTGGCTCCTCCTTTTCTGTCGTATTCTCTATCATGCTTCTGAAAATCTCTTCTTATCTCAAATCTCAACTTGCTATCAAAGCTTATGGCATCCTCAAATTCTACAATTCCCTCCACCCTTTGACCGCCTCTCTCCTCCCATTTCCATCAATGAACCAAACTTTAATCATAAAACTAGACTCCACAAATTATTTAATTTGAAAAGCACAAATTGTCAACATCGTAATAGCAAAAGGTATTGATAACGTACTAGGTGGCTCTTTTCCTGCTCCTCCTCAATTCTTAGATTCCCTCTCCCTCCATATCAATCCCGATTTCACTCTTGGGCAACGTTACAATCGGCTCATTATGAGCTGGATCTTCACCTCCCTCTCGGAAAATATACTGCCATAAATTATGAACTTCAACACAACCAGTGAAATCTGGCTTCCTCTCGGCTGAATCTATGTGTCCTCTTCACTCGCCAGGATCACGAACCTCCGAAGCTAGCTTCATACTCTGTCGAATGATAGTCTATCAGCAAATACATATATCCAAAAACTCACCTCGCTGTGCAATACTCTGTCGGCAATCGGCGAGCCTGTTTCTTACCGTGATCAGGTAATCTATTTGCTCGCTGGACTTGAGAGAGATTACAACCCGTTCGTGACTTTTATCACAAATCGTGCCGACTAACCCCCTCTGGAAGATATCTACAACTTGCTCCAAAGCTACGATTTTCGGCTGGAAAAACACAACTCTACTGCTCTGTTCCCAAATCCGAGCTCCCTTCAAGCCAATGTCGCCGTTTAGAGCTTTCATCATCCTCCCCGGCCGTTCAGCAACCCCCAGTACAAACCTAGGTCTGCGCCCCCTTCAGCACATTTTCAGGGTTCCTTCGGGTCGGGTAATCAACAAGGCTGGCGTTCAAATCGGCCCAACTCCCACTCCAAGCTCAAGTGCCAAATTTGCAACAAGGTGGGCCATGTTGCTTTGATTTGTTACCACAGATTGAATGAGTTTTACATATCAGCTCAAGCCATTTAGCCACGTACCTTTAATCCATCGGCCTTTCAGCATCAACATCACCAGCGACAGAATCATAATTTCAGCTCCAGTCATCCTCAAGCTAACACCACCAGATTGTTGCCCCTCCCGTCTCCGACCACCTCATCCTCTGCTGCTCCATGGATGTTCGACTTTGGAGCAACACATCACTTCGCACAAGACTCCTCCAACCAGCTCAATCACTAATATCAACCTCGCCTAGACTGAAAAATGAATTGCTCCTTGCCTGAGATTGAGCTTCTTTGTTGGGCTCACCTAGCGAGATCAGTTTGAAGTCGACAGAGAAAATGATGCAAGAAATGGAAAAAGAAAAATGGGTCATCCAAAAATCTCTAATTTCGAATCAGATTGCTTTTCCACAATTGAAAATTCTTCAAAACCTAAGCGGAGGATTCTGGGGTAGATAAATTTCTTGAGTAGTATTCCAAAAGGCGTTGAAATTTGAAAACTTTCGTAGACTGAGTACGAGGGTAGCGTCAACAACCAAATCCAACAGAAATCCAAGGTTTTGGTCAAGGAAATAGGTCTTTCCAATGGCCTCCTTCCGATGCAGCACATGTTGGAATGTGGAACTGTGAGTGAGAAGGGCTGAAACAAAAGAAATTTATCAACTAAGTTTACTTTCTTAAAGTAATCTCTTAAAATTTATCAACTAATTTCAACGAATATTGTTAGCGAATATAACGAGAGATTAGACGTAGTATTATTAGTAAGTAAATCACTAGTGCAATTGACTTTTTATGTCAATGAAATGAAGTCAGTCCACTCTGGTTTGACTTTTAAAGCAATTCGCAATTTTCCGAACACCTTCTCAGAGGAAGCTTAATCGAAAGGAATCGAGTTTCTCGAACCAGAATAATCGATTCCACAAAATGCCGACATCCCCATCCCTTCGGCCACCTCTCTGATATCTGCTGCGGCCTCCGCTGCGGCCACTACTGCGGCCACTGCGGTTCTCATCCGCTCCGTCGCCGCCGATGTCGTCCCTCATCTTCTCCAAACTAAGCCATTTTCTCGGTTCCTTTTCCTCTCAATTCACCATTTTTATAGAGGAGTTCGAAGGTTTCCACTATAATGATTTCTTTATAGCTGCAGAATTATATTTGCAACCGATTCTCTCTCCGAACACAAGACGATTCCAAGTCAACATGCCTGCAAAAGAAACTAAGATCTCAGTTTCGATCAGAAAAGGCCAAAAAATTGTCGATACCTTCAATGGCGACTGGCGTTTGCCTTAAGTGGAAGCTGATTTCAAAACAAATTCCACCAAAAGTCACAGGTGTTGAGATATCCCATATCGGTTGTGGAAGGGGTTGGTGATCAGTTTATAAGTGTGAGGGAAAGCCTCATCTCTTGAGCTAGCTTTTGGGATTGAGAAGGTCCAAGATCACTTAAAATTGGTATTAGAGCCTAGGTTTACAACAAATCTTAGTCTATCGGGAGAAACTAGGTTGTCGTCTCTCCGACCCAAGGCCCGATGTGTGAAGGGGGAGATTGTTGGGATATCCCACATAGGTTGTGGAAGGGGTTGGTGATCAGTTTATAAGTGTGAGGGAAAGCCTCATCTCTTGAGCTAGCTTTAGGGATTGAGAAGACCCAAGATCACCTAACAGCAGGACCAGAATCCAGATCCAATGGTTACCCCGTGTTGAAATCGAAGATCAGGTTCTATGAATTGAGCTGCAACAAAAAGCACAAAAATATGGTTCTCAGCTCTTACTTCCATACTTGATCGAGAAGGCAAAAAAGAAGAAAAAGACATTGAAGTTTTTAACTCTGAAACTCGATCAATTTCACAGACGCAGAAGAACGTGGGAATCAGTGAATCTCAATATGTAACGCCCCAAATGAGCCCCTTTACAAAATGAGGAGCAACAAATCTGAAACTCTAGCAAAATTGCTTATGTGATGTGATGATATTGTTGACTTAAATAATATTTAAGTCTAACAATGTTTTTGATGATGTGTTTTAAGAAGTGTAATTTGATTAAGGTAAATATATGAGATTAATGAATTATGTTGATGAGATTAATAAGTTGATTAATAAATTAAATATTGACCTTATTATATTTTTCTCTAGCTTTTAAGTGGAAATGCCCTTTGAAAAGAATATTTTAGTTGTTTAACAAATCTGGTTAAGTGTTCAGGGTGTGATAGCAAAACAAGGCTAAAACTGATAAAGTACTGCATATCCACCGAAGTAGAAGAAAAGACTTCCACCGCTAGCTAAATGACAAAGTTTACATCTGCCGCTGGCACAGTCTTCCTAAGTTTACTTCTACTGCCAGCAAAGCGACAAAGTTTACATCTACCGCTGGTAGAGTCTTCCTAAGTCTACTTCTACCAATAGCAAAATGACAAAGTTTACATCCACCGCTGGTACTTCAAAGGCAACATCCACCGCTGATACTTCAAAGGCAACATCCACCGCTGAACAGTATCTTTCGGTTGCATAGCAAAGAATGCCATCTACCTATAAAGATACATCTACCGATGGCGGTTCACTTACTTTTTCCGCCAACACTGATATTCAAAATACTGCGAAGCAACAGTGACACTCGTCCACAGCTTTAACTCCAGACCATTAATGGCGACGAACGAAAGCGATTTCAGAACGCAACGACTAGCTGTCTATGTATGGATGTTTCTCCAACGGCTATTTCCATATTCAGATGAGAAGCTTTTCAGATCTGAAGCCGATTACAGACAGAGTATAAATAAAAGAAAGAAGCTCGGGAGAACAACTTTTGCTGAAATTATCTTCGAATCCTTACGAGCAAATACATGAACTACTCTGTATTTTCTTTTACATCTCTCGACCCTTAAACTTGAAATTCTGCTTTGAGAGAGTGAAGCTTATTAAACTCATCTATTCAAATCTGTAAAATCTTAAAGGCAGTGGATTGACGTCCATGAAGTTTAATCTAGAATTGTAAGGCTGTAGATCGATGCCCGTGAAGCTCGATCTGGAATTCTCGTTGAGGAGAAGTTAAGGATCTTCAAGGGGGAGCCTTGGAGCGTGGACGTAGGCAGTTTGGCTGAACCACGTTAAAAACTACGGTGTCAATTTTCTCTCTTCTCTTGCTTTATTTTTGCCTGTGTGTTTGCTGTAAATTTAGTAATTGCACAAAAGAGAGAAAACAATTAGATTAAAAAAACAAATTTAAAAAGTCTAATTCACCCCCTTCTTAGACAATAACGATCCTACAATTGGTATCAGAGAGAGGTTAATATTGTCTGTAGTGTGATAAAACTTGAAATGGCTTACAACACCAACACAACACATGTAGAGGGTCAATCTACTAGTAGACCTCCATTCTTTGATGGGAATGATTATGTTTATTGGAAGTCTAGGATGAGAATTTTCGTTCAGTCTTGGACTATGATATATGGAATATTATAGAATATGGTCCATTTAAAGCCATGAAAACTGATAATGGGGTTAGTATCCCAAAATTGGCTAATGAACTAACCGAATCAGACAAGAAAAATTTGAGCCTAAATGCTAAAGCAATAAATACACTATATTGTGCTTTGAATAGAGATGAGTTTAATAGAGTTCAGGGGTGTGACAGTGCACAGGAGATATGACATTTGTTGGAAGTCACACATGAGGGAACCAACCAGGTTAAAGAGAATAAACTGAGCATGCTTGTACACGATTATGAATTATTTTCTATGGAAAAAAAAGAAACCATTAGTTCAATATTTACTAGATTTACTAACATTACTAATGACTTAAAAGTACTTGGTAAGATTTATTCCAGTGAAGAACAGGTAAGAAAAATTCTAAGATGTCTACCGAGAGCATGACAACCAAAAGTGACAACCATACAAGAGGCTAGGGATCTCAAAGTGCTCAAGCTTGAAGAGCTCATTGGCTCTTTAATGACTCATGAGATAACCATGAGAGCCATTGACAAGAAAGATCTTAAAGAGAAAGAGATCAGCAAAAAGAAGGATATAGCACTTAAGGCTTCCTCGAGCAAACAAGATGACTCTGAGGAAGAAGATGAAGATGAGGGCATTGCTCTTATTACCAGAAGATTCAGCAAGTTCCTCCAGAGAAAAAGAATGCATGGGAGAAAATTCTCTAGAGGAGAAAAGCATCAAAAGGAGAAGGAGATAACTTGTTTTGAATGCGGGAAGCCAGGATATATCAAGGCCGAATGTCCTCAAGCAAAGAAAGGCCCTAAAAAATTCAAGAAGAAGGCAATGAAGGCCACATGGGATGATAGTGAGAGTGACACTTCCTTAGAAGATGAGAAAGTAGCCAACCTGTGCTTCATGGCACATGAAAATGAGGTTAGTATTTCCTTTAGTGATAGTGAAACTGAGGATGAAGACTTAATTGATGCTTTTAATGATCTAGCAAAGCAATTTGGGATGCTAAAAACTAAATACAATCTGCTGAAAAAGGACAATGCAGGTTTAGTAGAAAAGCATGCAAAAGAAGTTGACTCACATGAAAAGGAAATTAGTGATCTAAAAAGTAAAAATGAAATCTTAAATAATATTGTTCTGAAATTTACTAACGACAGTAAGAACTTAAATATGCTATTAGGTAGTCAAAGAGTAACTTTTGATAGAGCAGACCTAGGATATGAAAGATTTAATAAAAAGAAAGCATATAAAAATTTCTTTGTTAAATCAACTACCTGTCATGCATGTAATGAAATAGGACATAAATCATATGAATGTCCTTTGAAATTTAGCAGGAAATCAAGCAGTAAACTTCAATAGGTTCCTAAGGGAACCAGACCTAACTCTAGGATCCAAAAGGTTTGGGTACCAAAGAAGACAACTTGATCTTCTGTTTTGCAGGTTGATTGTTCTCCCGGGAAAAACCAGTAATACCTTGACAGTGGATGCTCGAGGCATATGACGAGAGACTCAACCAAATTTGTTGTTGTCAACATGAATAAAGGAAACGTCACTTTTGGTGGAAACCAAAAGGGTAAGATTGTTGGTATCGGTAACATAGGTAACTGCTCTAACCCCATCATTGAAAATGTTTTATTAGTTGAAAGGGTTAAAGCACAATCTGTTAAGCATCAGTCAGCTATGTGATAAGGGATATAAAGTATCATTTAAATCTGATGTTTGTGTGATTAAAGATAGTCTGAATAGCAAAATTCTGTTCAAAGGCTATAGAAAAGAAAATGTTTATATTATTGATTTAGAAAACTTTGAACGAACTGATGAAAAATGTGTTGCTGTGAATCTGTTGGTACATAGTTGGACTTGGCATAGGAGACTAGGACACGTAGGGATGGATACCTTAGCTAAGATTACTAAGAATAATTTAGTTAGAGGGATTCCCAAGATATCCTTTGAGAAGGATAAGGTCTGTGAAGCTTGTCAATGACCAAGCAGATCAAAAGATCATTTGCATCAAAGAATGCAATCTCTACTTCTAAGCCTCTCCAACTTCTTCACATGGACCTCTTCGGTCCTTCTAATGTAGTTAGCTTAGGAGGTAGATTCTATGCTTTTGTCATTGTAGATGATTTCTCTAGGTTCACATGAGTTTTCTTTCTTAAGTCCAAAGATGAAACCTTTGAAACTTTCTCTAGCTTTAGGAAAAGAGTTTAAAATGAAAAGGAACTCACCATAGTTGCTATTCGTAGTGATCATTATGGAGAATTTGAAAATGAAATATTTTAACTCTTGTGCCTCAAGTATGAAATTGAGCACAACTTTTTCTCTCCTAGAACCCCTCAACAAAATGGTATTGTTGAGAGGAAAAATAGGTCTCTCCAAGAGCTTGCTAGGACCATGCTCAATGAGAATTCCCTTCCAAAGTATTTCTGGGTAGAAGCTGTTTCAACAGCTTGTTATGTGCTTAATCGGGTCTCCATAAGACCTATTCTTAAGAAAATACCTTATGAGCTTTAGAATGGAAAAACTTCTTCTGTTAAGTACCTTAGAGCCTTCGGTTGTAGATGCTTCATTCTTAACACTAAGGATAACCTAGAAAAATTTGATTCCAAATCTGATCTTGGAATCTTTCTTGGTTATTCTCTCTCCAGTAAGGCTTATAGAGTGTTCAATAAGAGAACTCTAGTTGTAGAAGAATTTGTGCATGTCAATTTCGATGAGACTCCTCAACTTACAATTACTGTGGATGAGGAGGATACCTTAGGAAAGCAAATGCATTCTCTTTTCTTCGATAAATCTACTGAAGTTCTTCAAGGAGAAAACTCTCTAGATATTGTTTCTGTCAAGGATGAATTAACAGCTCTGCCTAGAGATTGGAAGTATGTAAAAAATCATCCTTTAGATGAAGTTTTAAGTGATCATTCCTTAGGAATAAAGACTAGATCCTCTCTTAAGAATCTCTGTACTAATATGGCATTTATTTCACAAGTTGAACCTAATAAATTCGAGGAAGCAGAGCAGGATGAAAACTGAATTATGGCTATGCAGGAAGAGTTAAACCAATTCGAAAGGAACAATGTTTGGAAACTTGTTCTAAAACCAGTTGATCATCCAATTATAGGAACAAAATGGGTGTTTAAAAACAAGATGGATGAAAGTGGCTTAGTTATTATAAACAAAGCTACATTAGTTGCTAAATGGTACAACCAAGAAGAAGGAATAGATTTTGAGGAAACCTTTGCACCCGTAGCTAGATTAGAGTCTATTAGAATACTTTTAGCATATGCTTGCTACAAAAACTTCACACTCTTTCAAATGGATGTAAAGAGTGCTTTTTTAAATGGTTATATCATGAAAGAAGTTTATGTAGAGCAGCCCTTATTAAGATTTGAAAACTATGAAAAACCTGACTATGTTTACAAACTTAGGAAAGCTCTCTATGGACTTAAACAGGCTCCTAGAGCTTGGTATGATAAGTTGAAGAATTTCCTTGAGGAAAGAAAGTTCAAAAAGGGTAATACCGATTCAACCATTTTTACCTTGCAAAAGGACAATGATATTCTCCTTGTTCAAATCTATGTTGATGATATCATATTCGAGTCTACAAATGTTTCACTTTGTAATAAATTTGCCTTTTATATGCAAAGTGAGTTTGAAATGAGTATGATGGGGGAGCTAAAATTCTTTTTAGGATTCCAAATTAGCCAAAAATTCGATAATATTTTCTTCTGTCAAGAAAAATACATCAAAGACCTCTTAAAAAGATTTGGATTAGAATCCTCTAAGTCCTCTAGAACTCCCATGAGCACCACTACTAAATTGGACAAAGATGAAAACGAAATCAGTGTTGATATTAAAAAATATCGTGGTATGATTGAATCTCTGTTATATCTGACAGCTAGTAGGCCAAATATTCTCTTTAGTGTCTGTCTCTGTGCTAGGTTCCAAGCATCCCCTACAGAATCTCACTTAACTGCTTTCAAACAAATTTTTAAATATTTAAGTGGGACATATGATTTAGGTTTATGGTACCCGAAGGGCACTTCTTTTGATCTGATAGGATACTCAGATTCTGATTATGCTAGGAGTCTGGTAGATAGGAAAAGCCCAAGTGGAACTTGTCAATTCTTAGGAGAATCTCTAGTGTCCTGGTATTATAAGAAACAGAATTCTGTAGCACTTTCAACTGCCGAGAGTGAATATATTGCTGCTGGTAGTTGTTGTGCTCAAATGCTTTGAATGAAGCAAACTCTTGAAGATTATAATCTTTTCTATGGTAGGATTCCTATTCGGTGAGACAACACCAGTGCCATAAATATTTCCAAGAATCTCATCCAGCATTCTAGAACAAAGCACATCGAGGTTAGGTATCACTTCATTAAAGACCATGTACAAAAAGGGGATATCACGTTGGAATTTGTCACCTCATTAGATCAATTAGCAGATATTTTTATAAAACCATTGGATGAGAAGACTTTCAATGATATAAGAATTCGGTTGGGTCTAATTAGAATTGAAAGTTTTAGAAAAACCTAAGTTTTGAGTGTTTACATCGACCATTCTTTCCATTAGCATCGGAAGATGTGCATCGTCCACTGTACATCGGAAGATGTGCATCGTCCACTGTGCATCGGAAGATATATGCATCTATCTGGTGACACGTGTCACCATCGAGCGATATCCTATTTTCAAGTCTATATTCTTATAGTCGGGCAAAACCCTAAAGCATTTAAACTTGTTTGTTTAAGACGCTTCATCTTTTCGCGCTCTTTCAAAAGCTCATGCCCTATTCGTCGGTTCCCTTCTACAAAATCTTCTTCTCTTTCGAGTTTTCGCTCAGAAAGTTCTTCAACCGTCTAAATGGCATCTTCATCTCGAGCGGTTTAGGAACCGGCCAAGAAGAAGGCCAAAACTTCAGTTCGTCAGCCACGAGAGCTTCCTCGTGCAACTCAGTGGCCGTCTCTCTACTTCCTCAGTCATGCTGCCAAAGAAAGGTATCATGACGAATTTAAGCTTAAATCCTTGATTCCAAGTCGTGGTATAGCCTTTGAGGATTTAGCTGGCTTGGATATAGTCGAACCTTTGAAGCATCTCGGATTATTGAGGTTATTCGACGTTGAATCATTCTATTACCCCATCGCGATTAAGATATTTTATGCCAATCTTGGCTACTCTTCGGACTTCTCGACAATCTCGAGCTATGTGTATGGAAAACACATAGTGATAACATCCCAAACAATCAATGCATTTCTAGAGAGCCCACATTTAGATAACCATGTCAAATTCTTTGAGTCAGGGCATGAGCCCCCACTCCTTAACTCTCCTGAGGGTCATCAGTTTTTAAGGACAATTGCTCTAGACCCGAATCACATCCCCAATCAATTAAAGAGCAAGCACCTCACCATCCGGGCTCGGCTCTTTCATCAAATGATTGGGTACAACATCATTCCCAAGGGTGGTCATTATGATCAAGTGAGTGGAATGGAATTATTTGTTCTGTTTGCACTCTACCAACAATCTCCCCCTTCAACAAGGGATTTATTGTTTTGAGAAGGATGATTCAGATTGTCACATCCAAGGCTACCTCGCTTCCATACAATATGCTTCTCATGAAAATCTTTGAAAAGTTTGAAGTGGAATTTCTAGAGGAAGATGATCCCTTCCGTCTTCAACCTTCAAGCTACTACTCACTCTCCACTCTAAAGAGAATGGGGATAAAAAGAACAAGAAAAAGGGATTTTGTATTGGATGAGACCCGCAAGAAGGCTTCTAAGGCACCTTCTGCCCAGCTGGGCAAGAGGAAACTTCTCCTGCAGGAGGAGTCAACTCACGAAGGAGTGGACGAATCTGAAATCCCTACCTTCGTTAATTCACCTTCCTCCTCTCAGGTGTCACGCTCTCAACCTCCTTGCCTGTCTCTTGCTCCTCTTGTTCCAAGACACCCTACACCATCCCTTCCCGAGATTCCAGAGATTCCTACTTCTCTTTCACCTCCACTTATTGTTCCTCAAATCCAAACCTCCTCACCAAATCCACCAAATGCTCCTCCAACTCCAAAAACCTATTAGAGGAGACTTTCCATTAGTGAGGATCAAATATCTGGGTTGATGGCCTGCATGGAAAGTTTAGGAACTGCTCTCAGTTCAGTTAAGGATCAGATGCAGGCGTCATTTGTGGACTTGAGCAAGGACCTTGACTCTGTTCAAGATTGGTTGGCTTCCAGGATGGATAGACTTGAAGGCTCTCTTACACGGGTCCGTCGGTCTATGCAGTCAGACATCCAAGCTCTTCAACTAGAATAGTTTAACCTTCTTTGTTTCTCAGAGGCTTGTTCTGCTGACTTACTCCCTCCGATCTTCCGACCAGAGGTCGACAAGGAAGTGCACTTCATGTCCATGAATATTCAGGATGCTGAGCTTAAATTCATTGATCCTTTTGGTTCCTCTGTCACCGAGTCCCCCTTTGAGCTACCAAGTTCACTGGCTGCACTTCCGGCTGATCCACCGGTAGAGCCTCCACCATGTCTGGACTTGGTGGTGTATCGAGGTCCTTTTCAGATTTCTGCTCCTTCTGCTTCTACTCCCAATCTCGAACCACTAATAGTTCCTGATGCCAATATGAACTATGCAGTGCCACCATCAATTAAGAAGGAGTTGTGGAAGCACTTTTTGGACTTAGATTAAATAGGAGATATTTTTTTTGTGGACAATTTTTACAGATTCACGAGTTGTACCAGTTTTTATTTGGTACTCTGATCTTACAAATGTTTCAATATACAAATGTTGTGTAGTTGATTTTTTTTTACTGTACTTTTTTTTGATAATGTCAAAGGGGGAGAAAGTAGGACAGCACTAATTGATAGTATGAAATGTGTTTGCTTGGTGCTGATACAAGAAAGAAAATTAAATAGCATTGATAGTATGCATGTGTGAACTGTGTTTGAAAATTAAATTGGATTGAATTCACATGTTGTAGGGGAGCTAGGATTATGGAGGAGAGATATTTAATCAATTTATACTTATAGTTTGTCATCATCAAAAATGGAGAAATTATTGACTTAAATAATGTTTAAGTCTAACGATGTTTTTGATGATGTGTTTTAAGAAGTGTAATTTGATTAAGGTAAATATATGAGATTAATGAATTATGTTGATGAGATTAATAAGTTGATTAATAAATTAAATATTGACCTTATTATATTTTTCTCTAGCTTTTAAGTGGAAATGCCATTTGAAAATAGTATTTTAGTTGTTTAACAAATCTGGTTAAGTGTTCAGGGTGTGATAGCAAAACAGGGCTAAAACTGATAAAGTACTGCATATCCACCGAAGTAGAAGAAAAGACTTCCACCGCTAGCTAAATGACAAAGTTTGCATCTGCCGCTGGCAGAGTTTTCCTAAGTTTACTTCTACCGCTAGCAAAACGACAAAGTTTACATCTACCGCTAGCAGAGTCTTCCTAAGTCTACTTCTACCGATAGCAAAACGACAAAGGAAACATCCACCGCTGGTACTTCAAAGGCAACATCCACCGCTGAACAGTATCTTTCGGTTGCATAGCAAAGAATGCCATCTACCTATAAAGATACATCTACCAATGGCGGTTCACTTACTTATTCCGCCAACACTGGTATTCAAAATACCACGAAGCAACAGTGACACTCGTCTAGAGCTTTAACTCCAGACCATTAATGGCAAAGAACAAAAGCGACTTCAGAATGCAACGGCTAGCTGTCTATGTACGGATGTTTCTCCAACGGTTATTTCCATATTCAGATGAGAAGCTTTCCAGATCTGAAATCGATTACAGACAGAGTATAAATAAAAGAAAGAAGCTCGGGAGAACAACTTTTGCTGAAATTATCTTCGAATCCTTACGAGCAAATACTTGAACTACTCTGTATTTTCTTCTACATCTCTCGACCCTTAAACTTGAAATTCTGCTTTGAGAGAGTGAAGTTTATTGTGCTCATCTATTCAAATATGTAAAATCTTAAAGGCAGTGGATTAATGCCCGTGAAGTTCAATCCAGAATTGTAAGGCTGTAGATCGACGCCCGTGAAGCTCGATCTGGAATTCTCGTTGAGGAGAAGTTAAGGATCTTCAAGGGGAGTCTTGGAGCGTGGACGTAGGCAGTTTGGCCGAACCACGTTAAAAACTACGGTGTCAATTTTCTCTCTTCTCTTGCTTTATTTTTGCCTGTGTGTTTGCTGTAAATTTAGTAATTGCACAAAAGAGAGAAAGCAATTAAATTAAGAAAATAAATTTAAAAAGTCTAATTCACCCCCTCTTAGACAATAACGATCCTACAGATATAAGTTCAAATAAAATAATTACTTGAATAAAATAGCATAAATTTTTATCAGAACTCGAACTTAGGACCGGACCGCGGTCCATCACCTAGGGGACCAAAACCTGACCAAAACCGTCGGTCCGGTCGCGGTTCCCTGGTCCGCGTCCGGTCCTGCCCACCCCTACGGAAGAGAACCTTGCCGAGGAGCTCTCTAGAACCAAAACTAGCCTTCTTTTGATTCTTCGCTGCAAGACCAACAATAAAATACGTTTTTTTTTTTTATTTCCTCATTTCTTTTGTCCCACAATTGTAATTTCACCACAATTGCAAACCGGACCCAAATTTGGTTCAATTCCTTCGATAAATCAAACCTGATGTTCAGAAATCTTTCAACTTCGCTCTTATACAATTGTTGAAAAATCCGAAC
>CM039509.1:45056250-45388629 GCA_022432975.1 Begonia masoniana | reverse complement strand
CAAATGATTAAATCCTCATTTGCTTAGATCATTGTTCCTTTGCATGCAGATACCATCTTAATATGCTTTTCAACTAAACTTGCATTTTCCCTTTTTAACAGATTGTATTTAGTCTTAAGCATGCTGTATTGTTTGACTAGATCATTGAAAGCATCAATTAAGTCTCCATTCTCAGTTTCACTATCACTAAAGGAAACACTAACCTCATTTTCATGTGCCATGAAACAAAGGTTGGTAACTTCCTCATCTTCTAAAGAGGTGTCGCTCTCACTGTCATCCCAGGTGGCCTTCATAGCTCTCTTCTTGAATTTCTTGAGATTCTTCTTTGCTTGTGGACACTCGGCCTTGATGTGTCCAGGCTTCCCACATTCATAGCAGGTAATCTCCTTATCCTTTTGAGATTTCTCAACCTTTGGAAATCTTATTCTTTACATCCTTTTTCTCTTGAGAAATTTGCTGAACCTCCTTGTAATGAGGGTATGTCTTCATCATCATCTTCCTCCTCGAACTCTTCTTGTTTGCTCGAGGAAGCTTTGTGAGCAATGCCGTTTCTTTTGGAGATCTCATTGTCCTTGAAATCTTCCTTTTCATTTTCTCTCATGGTTATCTCACGTGTCATGAGAAACCAATGAGTTCTTCAAGTTTGAGCTCCTTGAGATCTCTTACTTCTTGAATGGCAGTTACTTTCGGTTGTCATCTTCTTGGTAGACATCTTAATATCTTTCTTACTAGTTCTTCGCTTGAATATGTCTTACCAAGCACTTTTAAATTGTTAGTAATTTTAGTAAATCTAGTAAATATTGAACTAACAGATTCTTCTTTTTCTATAGAAAATAACTCATACTCGTGGACTAACATGCTCATTTTATTTTCTTTTACTTGGTTAGTCCCCTCGTGTGTGACTTCTAATAAGTGCCATATTTCCTGTGCACTATCACAGCCTTGTACCCTATTGAATTCATCTCTATTCAGTGCACAATAGAGAGTATTAATTGCCTCAGCATTTAAGCTCAAATTCTTTTTATCTAAATCAGTTAGTTCATGTGATGCTTTAGGAGTATTGACACCATTTTCAGTTTTTACAGCTATGTATGGACCATTCTCTATAATATTCCACAGTTTATAATCCATAGCCTGGACAAAAATTCTCATCCTAGACTTTCAATAAACATAATCATTTCCATCAAAGAATAGAGGTCTAGTAATAGATTAGCCCTCTACGTGTGTAGTGTTGGCGTTGAATGCCATTTCTAATTCTATTATAATATAGACAATATTGACCTCTCTCTGATACCAATTGTAGGATCGTGATTGTCTAAGAGGGGGGGGGGGGGGGTGAATTAGAAATTTCTTAATCTAATCGATTTTAGATATGCAAATTAGATTTATCTATTCTTCTCACGTTTAGCTAATATTGTAACGCCCCGAAAACCCACCCGGATTCACGGTTCGCTACAGGGACTACTCTGAGCTAAACGACTCACTAATTTTCCTTAATCCTAACCAATAAGCACCACGGCGTCCTCCCCAAAAATTTCGGCAGAGTAACGCCTGAAAATGGCCCCCCCTAAAATGCTAAGTACCTGCAAACGAATAAATCCCAACCAATCCAGAATACTCCTACACAACTATCTAGTCTACGAAATCTCCAAACAATCATCATAACAGAACGAAAATGTTATAGACCAAAATGAAGAAAGTCCACAGTATAGGGTGACATATCACCCTTAACTATGACTATATACAACAAATACAAATACCCCCACAAAAGACAAAAAGTCCTACTCCCCATCAACACCATGCTACGGCTCATCCTGGGTCGAGTCGCCCTAACACTATCATCAACCGGGGCCCTGGTGGCACGCCACCAACTGCCACCTACTCCTAGTCAGATTCTTGGTACACACCCACCAGCTCAGTAGTACCTACACCACAGAATACACCGTAAGCTCAAAGCTTAGCAAGTAAAGTGCTGGAAAATAAACGTGAAGCATGAAAACTGGTTATGCAATCCTAACACATGCAGGTCTCTACACACGTTGTCATCATCTCACCGCATCGCATCACAAATGTGCCTACAATCCATAACCTGCACAAGACTCATAACATACACACAACTAGGCCGCGACCTACACAAGATTCACAACCTACACAAAACTCACAACTCGTACCCACAGCCCGCCACGTATGCAAGACTCACAACGTACAACTAACAATGACTACGCATACACATACGTACCTATGGCCACAACACACACAAGACTCACATCCTACACTATGACCAACTATCGACAGCTTCTCGTCCACATCCGTACTTACGACCCACCACGTACGCCAGACACATAACCTACGTACCATGACCCACAACCTCACCAAACTTACACCTACGCTCGACTGACTCTCCACCTACGCACAACTTACCCACAAACCTACCAGACTCACCACCTATATACAACCGTTCCAAAATCCCCACAAAGCTCACTACCTACGTACAACTATCTCACAACCCTCACAAGGCTCACCACATACGTACGACTGTCCCACAACCCTCACCAGGCTCACTGCCTACATACAACCGTCCCACAACCCTCACAAGGCTCACTACCTACTCCCACAACCCTCACAAGGCTCACCATCTACGTATAAGCGTCCCACAACCCTCACAAGGCTCACTACCTACGTACAACCGTCCCCCATCCCTCACAAGGCTCACCACATACGTACGACTGTCCCACAACCCTCACTAGGCTCACTAACTACGTACAACTATCTCACAACCCTCACAAGGCTCACCACATACGTACGACTATCCCACAACCCTCACCAAGCTCACTGCCTACATACAACTATCTCATAACCCTCACAAGGCTCACCACATATGTACGACTGTCCCACAACCCTCACCAGGCTCACTGCCTACATACAACCATCCCACAACCCTCACAAGGCTCACTACCTACTCCCACAACCCTCACAAAGCTCACTGCCTACATACAACTATCTCACAACCCTCACAAGGCTCACCACATATGTACGACTGTCCCACAACCCTCACCAGGCTCACTGCTTACATACAACCGTCCCATAACCTCACAAGGCTCACTACCTACTCCCACAACCCTCACAAAGCTCACTGCCTACATACAACAGTTCCAAAATCCCCACAAAGCTCACTACCTACTTACAACTATCTCACAACCCTCACAAGGCTCACCATCTACGTACAACCGTCCCACAACCCTCACAAGGCTCACTACCTACATTCTGACCAACTACCAACGACTTCCCATCACATACGTATCTACGACCCTTAACCTGCTTACCTCCTCCGGCCCGAGTCTCACTAGGAATTCGCAGAGCACATCACCTCCGGCCCGAGTCCCACTCGAAATTCGCAGAGCACCTCACCTCCGGCTCGAGTCCCACTTGAAATTCGCAGAGAACATCACTTCCGGCCCGAGTCTCACTCGGAATTCGCGGAGCACCTCACCTCCGGCCCGAGTCCCACTCGGAATTCGCGGAGCACATCACCTCCGGCCCGAGTCTCACTCAAAATTAGCGGAGCACCTCACCTCTGGCCCGAGTCCCACTAGGAATTCGCGGAGAACATCACCTCCGGCCTGAGTCTCACTCGAAATTCGCGGAGCACCTCACCTCCGGCCCGAGTCCCACTTGGAATTCGCGGAGCACCTCACCTCCGGCCCGAGTCCCACTCGGAATTCGCGGAGCACCTCACCTCCGGCCCGAGTCCCACTCGGAATTCGCGGAGCACCTCACCTCCGGCCCGAGTCCACTCGGAATTCGCAGAGCACATCACCTCCGGCCCGAGTCCCACTCGGAATTCGCAGAGCACATCACCTCCGGCCCGAGTCCCACTCGGAATTCGCGGAGCCCATCACCTCCGGCCCGAGTCTCACTCGGAATTCGCAGAGCACCTCACCTTCGGCCTGAGTCCCACTGGAATTCGCAGAGCACATCACCTCCGGCCCGAGTCTCACTCAGAATTTGCAGAGCACCTCACCTCCGGCTCGAGTCACACTCGGAATTCGCGGAGCATATCACCTCCGGCCTGAGTCTCACTCGGAATTCGCGGAGCACATCACCTCCGGCCCAAGTCCCACTCGGAATTCGCGGAGCACCTCACCTCCAGCCCGAGTCTCACTCAGAATTCGCAGAGCACATCACCTCCGGCTCGAGTCTCACTCAAAATTCGCGGAGCACCTCACCTTCGGCCCGAGTCCCACTCGGAATTCGCAAAGCACATCACCTATAGACTACTCAAAACGTGTTTACGACTCACAACATGCAACCAACTGTGATATAGGCCCTTCTGGGCGACTCTCAAGCATTACACCCACACTACTACTTACCTGGCGTCCTAGCTTGCTGAGGATGTTTGGTTTCTTGCCCACCTACGGCTCGACCTACGACAAAATTCAAACTTCATCAAAATTAAACTTACATTCACCAATTATTCTCAAACTACTATTTCTAGCATAATCCAACTAAAACCTAACTAAACGGGCCACTAATTTGGGTTCGGTAAAAACCGACCCTAAACTTCAAACGTGCATAACTTTCACGTCGGTTATCAGAATCGAACGATTCCAGCGGCCACGTACTCCTCTAATAACCTATTTTGACCTGCCGAAAGAAATTTTAAAACAAACAATCGTAGCTAGGTCAAATATAAAAAAACCCGATTCTGCCCCTTAACCAGAAAATTTCCTTTTCTGGTTTTCCATCAAAACTCTCTCATTTCTTCACCAATCAACCACCCATGCCCTCAATTAGCATAAACTAACAAAAATCCTTTGCTACACACACCAAAAACCGAAATGCCCAAATAGGGCTTGCTGTTTTTCGCCCTAACAGTGCACATCACGGCCAGGCGACCATAGCCGAACCAAGGGTCGGCAAACCCATGCCGAAGGTGACCAAAATCGGCCGGTGATCGGAGCCAAATCCGGCTCGTCACTCACAGCCTCAAACCGAACCGAAAGAGGGCGCAAAAGGAGACTTACAGTTCGGTTTGTGCGCAGAGACGGGCCAAAAATGCTAGCCCTAATTTCGTCGCCGTCGTCTGACCGAAAAATGCTGGAAATCGGCGGCAGTTTGATCGGCGATCGACGCCTCCCGTCGCTCTCCCCTCTCCCCTGCCTTCGGCGTCGAACGACAGAATGGCTTCGGTCATTCTGTTGTTCTATATTTTTTTTTATGTTTTTGTTTTATTTTTATTTATTTATTTATTTTTGTTAACTAATTTACTAAATCGCCCTCACGTGTTTAAACTTCCATATTCTAGTTAAATTCTCGTCCACTCGGCCCGTTAAATATTTTTGAAATCTTTTTTTTTTCAAATAAAATCTCAAATTTTAATAAGCTAATTAACCCGTTAAAATCTCTCATGAAATCCTAACAAAACTTTTAATTTTATTCAATAAAATTTCCGGGTTATTACAAATATTGTACTAAAACAGAAAACAATATCAACCAAATAAAAGTAAGAGTGAGAGAGAGAGATTGACACCAATATTTTTACGTGGTTCGGCCAAAACTTGCCTACGTCCACGCTTCAAGGTTCCTCCCTTGAAGATCCTTATCTTTTCCTCAATGAGAATTCTTGTTCGAACTTCATAGGCGTCGATCTACAACCTTTACACTTCTGGATTGAACTTTCCTAACGTCAATCCACTGCCTTTACACTTTTACAGGATGAAGATTTTAGCACAAGGCTACACTCTGTCTAAAGTAAAATCACAAGTTTTGCAACAGAGAGATGTAGAAAATCACAGAGTATTACAGTACTTTTTCTCGTGAGAGTTAAGTAAAAATTATAAAAATTGGCAAAAGTTTTTCTCTCAAGCTTCTACTCTTCCTTTTATACTCATCTGTAATAGGCTTCTCTTGTTGGACAACTCTTTATTTTCCGTACTAAAATATGACCGTTGGAAAGCTTCCGTATGTAGAAAAATAACCGTTGAGCTCTGGAGTCGCTATCACTTGCAGTCTTTAAATCGGCTTGGTTAAGATTCTGGACCTTCGCTATTCGGATGAGTACTTTGGACGACTCGTCGACTTGACTTTGGATGACTATGTCTGTCTTAACTCTGGATGAGTGCGTATGTCTTGAAGTTTGGACGACTGCGTCTTACTTTGAAGTTTGGACGACTGCGTCTTTCTTGAAGTTTGGACGACTGCGTCTTACTTTGAAGTTTGGTCGACTGCGTCTTTCTTTGAAATTTGGACGACTGCGTCTTTCTTTGAAGTTTGGACGACTGCGTCTTTCTTTGAAGTTTGGACGAGTACGTCTGTCTTTGAAGTTTGGACGAGTACTCTGTTCTATGTTTGGACGAATGCGTCTGACTTTCAGGACTTCGGACTACTAACACTTAACTAAAATCGTCAGAAACATAATACCCCTTTTTAAAGGGTATTTCCAGATAACAGCAATAACCATAATAAAATAATTTATATTCAGTTTATTTATTTTGTAATAATCATAATCATCAAAAACATATTTATACTTTAAACTTAATTTAAGTCAACAGACAGGTCTTTGAGAATGGAAGTCGAGAGCACTCTGCCTGAATTACTTGCAATATTTGGTTCATAAACATTATTCGCAGAGACTTCTTCAACAATCTCTTCAATAATAGTCATGGAAGAATTAGAATCCCTAACGTTTTGATAAGAAGAGGCTTCAAGATTAACTGTGCTTCGGGTTGATTGAGAGAGAAAGATTTAGAGAGCGGGGGAAAATATTACAGATATTCCCATTTGATTTTAATAAACCATAAATCCTCAACTTGAATTCCAACAAATCTCAAAGATATATCTCTAATTTTCTTGTAATTTTTTAGAAAATAAATCTGAAATCCCTTAGAATTTTGAGAATAATTTCGATGATATTATGGAAATAAACCATAAATTTAATAAATATTTCTTCAACTTCTCATAAACTTTGGAAAATAAATCCAAAGTGCAATAAGTTTGGAAATAAACCAAATTGAATGTCACGATCAAATCTCATAAAATCTTCCATCAATACATTTAATATTAACTCCAAATTTTCATAAAGACCGCCGAACGAATCATAGAATCCATTGTGTCATGCAGAAAGTTACAGACCAAAAACTTAAAAGAAATAAAGAAAATCGCCTAAAACAAGTGGGAATGTTTTTTATTTTTTTATTTTATGAAAGCAAATAAATAAAAAAAAAAAACTTACAACACAGAAGAACCTTTTCACATAACACAAAGGCCGAAGATTGTGACGCCCCCAAACCCGATCGAGGTCGAGGGCATCACAGAAATGGTATCAGAGCCGCCAGGTTTTAAAAGTGGTTCTGGAGAAATGTCTGGTTGCGCAACCCGCCACGTGAGATTGCTCCACCAACTGTAAGTGTTTAAGTTCCCGTAAAAGTTCTGTTTATTAAACTTGATTATTATTTATAGGATTTACCTAGTGTGGATTGAGGACGGTACCGAGAAGCTGAAGAGAGAGATTTTATTATCCAGCAGTTAACGGAGCTTGTTAATTGTGAATCCCGGCAATTTGAAATGTTCATGATCGGGAGGGAGTTTTGGAATTCGAGCTCGATTACTTCGGAAGACCACAGTGGTGAGAATTTTAGACGACTTTGACCTCCCACATTCGAAGGCCGACTTACGGATCCAGTCCATGCCGAGGAGTGGGTTCGAACCATTGAAGATTTGTTTGACCTTGCTAAGGTGAAGGACATGGAGAAGGTCTCTTATGCAGTGTTATATCTCGAGCGTGACGCGAAACTTTGGTGGGACACCATCCAGACCACTATTAATGTGAGGGAGCTGCTGTGGGGATCCTTCAAGAAGTTGTTTTGTGAAGAATACTTCTACAACGCTATGTGGGAAAGTAAGGTATCAGAATTTACCTAGCTTCAACATACAAGTTCGATAGCAGACTATGTAAGAGAGTTCGAAGCGCTAACTCGTTTCGCCAGTCATCTAGTGAGGAAGAACGAAAGTAAAATCTACCATTTCGTACAAGGATTAAAGGAAGAAATTTATAGAAGAGTGAAAATGTCTGGAGTTTAGGACCGACCATATACGGAGGTGATTGTCAAAGCTTTTGAGGTAGAAGATGAAGAATTTAAGAACAAAAATCAAAGGGGGTACATTGAGGGGTCCCTTAGGGGATTTCAACCACAGCAACAACAGAACCGGGGCGTGAAGAGGCCTAAAGAAATAGCTGCTAACCTAGATAGGGGAAAGATGACACAGGGGGCTCCTAAACTTCCTGTATGCCTGCGTTGCCGGGGGAGTCACATAGGTGAATGTAGGCTCTATACCTGCCATTGTTTTCGATGCGGCAAGAAGGGTCATCAAGTCCGGGATTGCCCTATACCAGATAGGCGGCCCAACCGTGCCGCGCCAAAGGTGTCTGCTATGCTAGAAGATGACGATGACGCACAGCATACAACAATCATAGGTACAATTTTTTGATCTGTAATGCACCTGTATATACCTTGTTAGACACAGGGGCCATACAAATTGCTTGTGACAATGAACTGCGTAGTTAGGAAAGATTTGTGTATTGTGTAGTCAGGTCAACCCTGCAGTGTCATGCCGCCGTCTGGGTGTTTATGCACTCTGAGTGGGCAGTGCAGGGTGATGCAGTGTTAGTAGGAGGCCAGAAATGGTATGCCAACCATATCATTATCGATGTGAAAGGATACGATGTAATTTTGGGGATGTGCTGGCTGTTTAAAACAACATGCCACCATCAATTGCAGGTCCGGGCTAGTGTCTTTAAGCGCCCGAACATGGAGGAACGTTCCTATCAAGCTATACCAAAGACACACTCTATGCCTGTTGTATCCTCCTTAGAAGCTCAAAGCTGATGACGCCAGGATGTTCTGGATTTCTAGCCTATGTGGTGGATGCTCAAAGGCAAGGTGAGGTGGAGCTCCAGGATATTCCAGTAATTCGAAACTTCTCATGAGGCTCACGGCAGAAAGTATGAGTCTCCCTTGCACCGGGACAAAGTTGGAGAAGCCAGACTGATCGGCCCTGAGTTATTGCAACTGATGTCTGAAATAGTAGCTACTATTAGACAATGAGTTGGTACTGCTCAAAGTCGACAGAAAAGTTATGCGGATCAGAGGAGAAAAGACTTAGAGTTCACTGAAGGCGGCGAGGTAGTTCTGAAGGTGTCACCTCTCAAGGGCGTGATGAGGTTTGGTTGGTGTGGGAAAGCTCAGTCCAAGGTGGTTGGGCCATTTTCCCGTCTTGAAGAGGATTGGAAGCACAGCTTACAGACTGCGACTGCCAGCGTCTACGAGTGGAGTCCACAACGTTTTTCAAGTTTCAATGCTGAAAAGATGCGTGCAAGACCCTACTCAGATCGTGGAACTGGTGGACTTGGATATCCAGCTGATGCTGCCGCACGAGGGAAGACCCGTGAAGATTTTGATTCTTCGATCAAGTATTGCGCAACAAGGTGATCTTATTGACGAAGGTCTTATAGCGCAACCATAACGTGGAGGAAGCCACTTGGGGATGACGACATGATGTAAAAGACAGATATCCTGAACTAGATGTCTAAGCAAATTTTGGGGACAAAATTTCCATTAAGGTGGGTGGAATGTAACACCCGGCATTTTTGGCCATGGAATTATCCCTTGAATTATTGGTCAGGATTACTTCGCTATTAATACAGTCAATATTTTATTGAAGTTGTGGGATGTTTAGTGGGGAAAACCAAACTAAGGGTAACCGAAACAAAGAACTAAATGACAATTTAGTTGGAAACCAGTGGAGGGGCAATTTAGGTAAGAATTAAGGTAGGTGAGAGGAAGTCAATGGATGTTTGACAAGTGTTCAACTTGTTGAAGAAGCCATCCCTCCTTTCTTTCTCTTCCTCCTACGTGAAACCCTCCATTCATTGATTTCTTTCTCTCTGCTTTTAGTTTCTTCTCCAAGCGACAGAACTCCTTTCCTCCGTTTCTTCCATTTTCTTCGATCAAGGTTCGAGGCTCACAAAGGTAACACGAACAAAGCTGCAACTCACGGACCACAGGTAAGTTCATACCCGTAGGTTGGCCCTGAAGGCCCTACATCACGGAGGTACTAGGTTTTCATTTCTGTTGGGTTGTTTCGGTTAGAAAAGTTGGAGTTACGTTCTGAGTTATCTGTTATTTTTCCTTATGTTCTGCTATTTTATTCCTGTTGTCTGCCATTTTAAGTTCAAGCACTGTAAATGCTCATGCATACACGATTTTCCTGAAAGACATGCAAAAGTTTTTTGTGCACACGATTTGAAGTTAAGAAAGTTAAAAATGTATATGTAAAGTACGGTTAAGTGTGGGACGGGGACTGACATCCTGTTCTTGTCCTTCTCTGGGACTCATGTAAAATTATCCCTGCCAAGGATACCCTGTACCTTGTCCTTCCCTGGGACCCGGCAAAATTACTAACCAGTGTCATGTCCTGTTATGTCAAGTATGTATGTGCGCCAGTTCCTCTATAAGCCCCACTTATACCTTCCTGTCCAGTGAAATGTAATGTAATGTAACGTTCATGTATTTAAAAATGTCCGGAGTGAGGCTCCTCGACCCCGATCGGGTTTGGGGGCGTCACAAAGATAGACCTTAATTCTTCAAATCTCACACCATCCAAAGCCTTGGTAAAAATATCAGCGATTTGTTTATCCATCACCATATGCTCTACAGTAATAATTTTATCTTCTACAAAAGATCTAATTAAGTGATGTCGGATATCAATAAGCTTGGTCCGAGAATGCTGAACCGGATTATTGGAAATATTAATAGCACTCATGTTGTCGCAATAAAGTGTCATGACATCCTGTGTGACACCATAGTCTTTAAGCATTTGTTTCATCCAAAGAAGCTGTGTACAGCTACTACCAACTGCAATATATTCAGCCTTAGCAGTAGACAGAGAAACAGATTCTCAAATATATTAGTGGAACAACCGACTATGGAATCTGATATTCATTTGATACAAATGCAAATCTAGTTGGCTATTGTGATGCGGACTGGGCTGATAGTTTGGATGATCGAAAGAGTACTTCTGGTGAATATTTTTACTTGGGACACAACTTGGGCTGATATTCATTTGTCACAATAAAGTGTCATGACATCCTGTGTGACACCATAGTCTTTAAGCATTTGTTTCATCCAAAGAAGCTATGTACAGCTACTACCAACTGCATAATATTCAGCCTTAGTAGTAGACAGAGAAATGGAATTTTGCTTCTTGCTGAACCATGACACCAAGTTGTGTCCCAAGTAAAAATATTCACCAGAAGTACTCTTTCGATCATCCAAACTATCAGCCCAGTCCGCATCACAATAGCCAACTAGATTTGCATTTGTATCAAATGAATATCAGATTCCATAGTCGGTTGTTCCACTAATATATTTGAGAATCTGTTTCACGGACACTAGGTGTGACTCTCAAGGATTTGCTTGAAATCGAGCACATAAACCAATGCTGTAACAAATATCCGGCCGACTAGCAGTTAGGTACAAGAGGCTCCCAATCATACTTCTATATAAATGAGCATCAACAGAAATTCCCTTCTCATCTTTGGAGAGCTTCTCATGTGTCTCAATCGGTGTTCTACGAGGACGTGCATTCTTCAACTTAAACCGCTTCAACAAATTCTTGGCATACTTTGTTTGAGTAATGAAGATTCCTTCTTTTCCTTGCTGAATTTGAAGTCCAAGAAGATAATTGAGTTCTCCTACCATACTCATCGCAAATTCTTCGATCATTTGAGCGACGAATTCATCTACCATCACCTGTGACACTGAGCCAAACACTATGTCATCAACATAAATTTGAGTGAGTAAAAACTGACCTTTGTCATGGCGAATGAAAAAGGGTTTTATCTACTCCTCTCGCTCATATCCCTCAGACAATAAGTATTGCGTGAGTCGTTCATACCACGCCCGAGGAGCTTGTTTGAGCTCGTACAATGCCTTCTTCAATTTGTAGACATACTCGGAATGATGAGGGTCTTCAAAACCCTTTGGTTGAACAACATAAACTTCCTAATTAAGAAGACCATTTAAGAAAACACTCTTCACATCCATTTGATAAAGCTTGAACTGCAACACACAAGCAATGGCTAGCAAAAGACGGATGGATTCAAGACGAGCAACTGGTGCAAATGTCTCATCAAAGTCAACTCTTTCAATCTGTAAGTACTTCTGCGCAACTAACCGCGCCTTGTTGCAGGTAATGTTTCCATGCTCATCGCTCTTATTTTTGTATATCCACTTAGTGCCAATGACATTCACGTCGGGAGGACATGACACTAAGTCCAAAACTTGATTCCATGTGAATTAACCAAGTTCTTCTTGCATAGCCTCAATCCAATATTCATCTAGCAGGGCTTCTTTCACATTTTTGGGCTCAATAGTAGAAGTAAAACATGTCATATGAATCATTTCCTGATAGTTTACTCTCGGTTTGTCTCTGGTTCGAATACCATCATTTAGACTTCCAATGACTTCATTTGTAGGATGATTTTTCTGAACACGAGTGAATGGTTGCCTGCTGTCTGAAATGACTAATTTTGTTTCATTAGTTATAACAGTCTAATCTAAAACAGTGTCTGTAACATCTCTTGAGACACCTGGAACACTACCTGGGACACCAGTGGGCACACTAGAACTGTCTTCATTTGAACTCTGGTTTATGTCTTCTTTGAGAGTATTGGTAGTTTCCAGTGAGTCATCTATTTGAACATTTGCCGATTCTATGACAGTTCAAGTCATTTTGTTGTAGACCCATTAGGCACGGTTATTGGTAGCATAACCGAGAAAGATAGTCTCATCACTCTTGGTATCAAGTTTTCCCCTATGTTCCCTGTCATTCAATACAAAACATCTACTGCCAAAAAGATGAAAATAACTTAGATTTGAAGTTTTACCTTTCCATATCTCATACGGTGTCATTGAAGTTCCTCCACAGAGATACACCTGATTTATGGTGTAACATGTTGTGTTCATAGCTTCAGCCCAGAGTTTTTGCTGAATATTCCTTTCATGTAGCATTACGTGAGACATCTCTGCTAAAGTTTGATTCTTTCTTTCAACGACTCCATTTTGTTGGGGAGTTACAGGTGCCGAGAATTCATGAGCTATACTAAGTTGACTACAGAACTCTGAGAATTCTGAATTTTCAAACTCTCTTCCATGGTCACTACGGATGGGAATAATCTTCATGATGACACAATTCTTTTCACGCTGGAGCCGAATACATAATGCTTTGAATGCTTTGAAGGTGTCAGATTTTTCTCTAAGAAATTCCACCCATGTATATCGTGAGAAATCATCAACTGTTATGTGAACATAGCGTTTTCCTCCAATACTTTCTGAGAGTATTGGACCCATTAGATCCATGTGAAGCAATTCAAGCACTCGTGTTGTTGCGGTATCTGTGATTTTGGGTGAGACACCTTGGTTTGCTTCCTGATTTGACACGGTCCACACACTCTGCTTTCATCAAAGTTTATTACAGAAATTCCACGAACAGCTCATTTGGAAATAATCTTCTTCAGCATTCGAATATTAATGTGTCCCAACTTACGATGTCATAGAATAAAATCTTCTGTGCTTGAATTAAAACAAGTTGGTAAAAAGGAAATAAGATAACAATTGTTGGAAGATCTTACCCCTTCTATAATGCAATTTTTGTCTTGATCGGAGACCATACACTGCTCACGAGTAAAATGCACATTTAAATCTTGATTGCACAACTGACTAATGCTAATCAAATTTGCCTTTAAACCATCCACCAGAAGAACATTTTCTAACTTTGGCAATCTGGGAACACTTAGTGTGCCTTTACCAATGACACTGACTTTGACACTATTACCAAATGTCACTTTTCCCATACTTTCAGATATGATATTCTTCAAAAACTTTTCTTCACCTGTCATGTGCCTAGAACATCCATTATCGAAGTACCAAGTATCAGTTGAAGTGGCTTTGAGAGAAAAATGTGCAATGTTACATTTCAAGTTGGACTTTTTCTCCCTTTTTTGTTGAGAAGATCTACGAGTTAAGAAATTTCTAGCAGTACCTTGTCTCAAATCAGCAAGATAAGTGAAACATCTAGGACAAATATGACCAGGACGGTTGCAATAGTGACAAATAGTGTTAAATTTATTACCTTTCCTAATGAAAGTAGGGTGAGGGTTTTGTTTCTTCACAACTTTCTTAGTACTCATTGTAGTCTGCTTTCCTTTGTAATCAATATCCTTTACTGATATTGTTTGTGGCACTGTGCTTTCTCTTTGGTAACTAAGTTCATAAGACACTGTCTGTGACACTAAGTTTTTCCTTTTGAAAGTAAGTCTAGAAGACATTGTGTGATGACTCGGATCTATAAGTATGGTACGATGGCTGCACGAACCGGAACCCGGATGGCGGTACGTCCGCGCGGGCGAACCGGAAGGTGACGGGTCGTAAAAAGGGGGTCGTCACAATCCCACAGCGCTTGGGAAAGTATGTGGAAATGAAACATATGTAAAGAGATCCTCCCAACATAGCAAGACGCGTTTTGGAGCACGATTGGCAACGGATCCCATAAGAACTCTGAAGTTAAAAGTGCTTCGGCGAGAGCAATTCCAGGTTGGGTGACCTTCTGGGAAGTTCTCGCCAAACAAAGTCGTGAGGGGAGGATATTGGGCTGCGGCCCAATCCCCAGAGCGGACAATATCTTGCTGGGATAAGGGGTCGTTACAAATGGTATCAAAGCCTGTACCCAACCGGAATTGTGGCCAACGAGGACGTTGGGCCCCTGAGGGGGGGTGATTGTGATGACTCGGATCTATAAGTATGGTACGATGGCTGCACGAACCGGAACCCGGATGGCGGTACGTCCGAGGGGGGGTGATTGTGATGACTCGGATCTATAAGTATGGTACGATGGCTGCACGAACCGGAACCCGGATGGCGGTACGTCCGCGCGGGCGAACCGGAAGGTGACGGGTCGTAAAAAGGGGGTCGTCACAATCCCACAGCGCTTGGGGAAGTATGTGGAAATAAAACATATGTAAAGAGATCCTCCCAACATAGCAAGACGCGTTTTGGAGCACGATTGGCAACGGATCCCATAAGAACTCCGAAGTTAAAAGTGCTTCGGCGAGAGCAATTCCAGGTTGGGTGACCTTCTGGGAAGTTCTCGCCAAACAAAGTCGTGAGGGGAGGATATTGGGCTGCGGCCCAATCCCCAGAGCGGACAATATCTTGCTGGGATAAGGGGTCGTTACACATTGTCTGTGATATTGAGCTTTCACCTTTGTACCCCAGACCAGAACAATCACCACATGACTTGTTGATTCTCAAAATATCATCTAGCTTAGTAGACCCCAAATTCAACATTTTAACATTTTTCCTCATGTGATTCAGCTCGTTGGATAGATCTTTAACTTCATCCTGACTTGTTGATTCTCAAAATATCATATAGCTTAGTAGACCCCAAATTCAACATTTTAACATTTTTCCTCATGTGATTCAGCTCGTTGGATAGATCTTTAACTTCATCCTGACTTGTCTTCCATTTTGCTTCCAACTCAGTAACATTATTTTTAAGATTTATCTTCTCATCCCTTAAACCTCCAATTTGAATACGTAACTGTTGATTCACTTTAACAAGTTCGATCCATTTTTCATAGAGAATCATGTATTCCACGAAAAGATATTCTTTTGTGGCTTCCTCCTCATCTTCATTACTATAGGTTGATATATCGTCTGTGACATCCCGAGTAACACTCCCACTTTTTGTATGTTCAGAAATTCTGACAACAAATCTGACACGGTTGTTCTGAAATTCATTTTCTTTTTCTGACTCATCATCACTCCAAGTCATGTTGAAAGAGTTTTTCTTTTTCTTCAAAGTATTGGTGCATTCAGCTTGAATATGCCTAAAAACCATCACACTCTCTGCATTGAATTCCTTTATTTTTGGGAGGTTGATCAAACACATGATTTTCTTCCCTGTACTTCTTATTACTTGAGGAGCAAATTTTGGAGTTACTAGTATTAGGTCTGACACCACGATTATTTCTCCAAAATTTCTTCATAACTCAGCTAAAATTCTTTGTTAGCAGCGCTAGGGATTCTTCAAGGTCATCTTCATCATAATCATTCAAATTTTGTGTCTCTGCCTTTAGAGCTATGCCTTTTACTGTCTTTGCTTTCATGTCCATTTTAATATTCATCTCAAATGTTCTAAGAGATCCTATTAGTTCTTCAAACTTCATTTTGGAGACATCTTTTGCTTCTTCAATAGCAGTAACTTTATAAGCAAATCGTTGAGGAAGAGATCGCAGAGTTTTCCTTACCAATCGTTCTTCCGAAAAAGTCTCACCAAGAGCAAATGCCTCATTGGCGATGTCACATAATTTTGCATTGAACTAGGCAATACTCTCATCTTCATGCATTTTTAAACTCTTAAACTTTATAGTGAGCATTTGCATTTTTGATAACTTTACCGCCAATGTTTGTAAGGCCCCGGGTTTTTCTAAACTCAGTTCGTTACTCATAAACTCGAACATAACTAGGAAATTTCTGACCAAATTTAAAACTTCGCTCGAAAGTCAAATTTGAACGTTTGCTAAAAACACAAAAACTTGCAGCGGAAAATTTTTTTAAGCAAAACAAAGTTAAGCAAAACTATAAAACAGTGTTCGAATAATCAGTTAAAAATATTAAAAAAAGAATTCGACCGGAAGAGATGAAGGCTTACGCGTGAAATACTTAAAGTTCATAAAATTCAAACACATCATCCGCTGAACGAAGTCAATGAAAAGGGCAGAAACAAAACCGAAGGTTTCCACCGATGACGTCAGCCGGATGAATCGTTCATCCAACCTCTGCCGATTGCAAAATGACAAGTTTTTCTACTCACATCTACCGATGACGTCAGTCGGATGATTCGTTCATCCAGCCTCTGCCGATCACAAGATGACAAATCTTTTACTCACGTCTTCCGAAAGAACAAACTGCGTATACCGATCACAAAATGACAAAACTTCTACTACATCATCCGATAGGTTTAATACCCGACATCCACTGATCACTAAACGACAAAACTTCTATTGAAGACATCTTCTGGTGACGTCATTCGGATGATTCAATCCTCCAACATCCTCCGGTGGACAAAACACTCAACTTCTATCGATAGACAACATCTACCGGTAGAGAACAGAGCAACATTTCAACTACTTTTTTTCTATATCACACAACTCTAACTACAGAAAGGAATTTGCTTACTTCACTGAAACCATTCAGAACCAACCCAAATCCTCACATTTACTCAAAAATCCAGTAAGAGCTAACGTTAAAACCAACAGAGTGCTATTATCAGAAAAGTCTCACCAACGTATTCAAAAACATTAAAAGCACTTCTGTTATTAGAAAACTCAACAAAACTTAAAATGAATCATGGTTCACTAAACATTCTCATCTACTGACACCAGTTAAACCGCCTCATTAGAATCACCAATCCGTGGCATTGAAGTGCTCCCCCAACAGCCTAACCTTCAACATGTTCAGAGAACACACCTTCTGATGCTTCTTCACCTACATCACAAAACTCATCTATTAGCCTAATGCTAAGTAAGTAAAGCAATAATGAAATGAAATGCTGAAACATAAATTCCAAAACATGCTGTTTTTACTTTCTTATCTCCGTTGCATATGTATTTGTTTCTGATCTAATCCGGTAACACCCGGATTTTCGAGAATTTGTAAATAAATGATATAAATGGTATCTTTTGTAAATATGTCAAATCAAGTCAGTTTTTCAGAAAGAAAGCGTCATTAGGATCTTAATAATTAATATGGATTTTAAGAAAATTTTGCGAATTTTAGGAGTAGTAACGCTAAGTTTACGAGATTTACGTCTATCGTAATATAAAAGATACTTCGGTAAAAATAGTAAACGAGGTCCGAATTTCGAACGGATAGTTTTAATAGAACCCTGATAATAAGTTGAAGTTAATGGTGAAATAAGGGAATTGGGAGAAACCGAATCGTTAGTTAATTAACGAAACGAAGGACGAAACGAATAGAAAATCAAAGGAAGGGTAAAATGGTAATTTGCCAAGTCAATATTATAAAATATTGAAAACTTTCTTCTTCTTCACGGCTTCACTTTTCTTCTCCCTGCGACTCTCTCCCTCCTCTCGCGACATTTCCTTCTTCCTCCGGCGATTTCTCACGCCGACCTCCGTTTTCATCTCCGATCGTCTCGATCCTCCACGTTTCTTCCTCCTCTCGCAACCCTAAGTATGATTCTAAGGTTTTAGGGAAGTTTATTTCAGTTTTTATGAAGTTTAAACGATTAGGGTTCGTTAAGGGTTTCGTTAAAAACGCGATTTATGGTTTGAGATTGATAGGTTTATCGAGTTTATGGATATAAATGACATATTGAACGTTATTGGACGAAGTTAGATCGAATCGTGAGAAATGTTAAAAATTGAGAATTTTGGGGGAAAACTCGTTGATGGTGATTTCGAAGTATCAAGCGTAAATGTTGGATAAAAAAATGCATCGTTGAACTAAGATAGAATTTTAGGGAATTTCCTTAGTTAAGGTTTCGTTAAATTTGGACGTTCAATAGTTTAAACTCGTTTTAACGACAAAATTGTGAAATTGCCTTAGGTGAACAACACTCGTGGACGGAGCTTGGATTGCAAAAGACACGAGGTAAGTTCTCGTGATCTTCTTTGGCCGATTGGCCTACACCGTACGTCGAGGTCATCTCGAGGAATTTTGGTGACGCTTTTGGTTTAAATTGTTATGGTTGGGTAGTTAGATAGGATATGCTTTTAATAGCTTTTATTGTCTTGATGGTATGTATGTTGTTTGTTTACTTTAAGTACGTAACTGTTCATGCATCACGGTTTTAAATTATGCATAGAAAATGAATTTCCGCACAATGTTTTAAAGAAAATGGCGATGCGGCCTGGAGAGGGGCTATTGATCTATTGTGTAGGCACGAAGGGGTGTAACGACCCCATTTTCCAGTAAGATATTGTCTGCTTTGGGGATTGGGCCGTAACACAATATCCTCCCCTCACGGCTTTGTTTGGCGAGAACTTCCCGGAAGGTCACCCAATCTGGAATTGCTCTCGCCGAAGCACTTTTAACTTCGGAGTTCTTATGGGATCCGTTGCCAATCGTGCTCCAAAACGCGTCTTACTATATTGGGAGGGATCTCTTACAAATGTTTCATTTCCACATACTTCCCCAAGCGATGTGGGATTGTGACGACCCCCTCTTTACGACCTGTCACCTTCCGGTTCGCCCGCGCGGATGTACTGCCATCCGGGTTCTGGTTCGTGCAGCCATCGTACCATATGTGCACATTCGGGTCATCACAATCACCCCCTCTCGGGGGCCCAACGTCCTCGTTGGCCAAATTTTCGGATGGGTACAGGCTCTGATACCATTTGTAACGACCTCATTTCCCAGTAAGATATTGTCCGCTCTAGGGATTGGGCCGTAACCCAATATCCTCCCCTCACGGCTTTGTTTGGCGAGAACTTCTCGGAAGGTCACCCAACCTGGAATTGCTCTCGCCAAAGCGCTTTTAACTTCGGAGTTCTTATGGGATCCGTTGCCAATCGTGCTCCAAAACGCGTCTTACTATATTGGGAGGGATCTCTTACATATGTTTCATTTCCACATACTTCCCCAAGCGATGTGGGATTGTGACGACCCCCTCTTTATGACCTGTCACCTTCTGGTTCGCCCGCGCGGACGTACCGTCATCCGGGTTCCGGTTTGTGCAGCCATCGTACCATACGTGCACATTCGGGTCATCACAATCACAGGAACCCGGATGGCGGTACGTCCGCGCGGGCGAACCGGAAGGTGATAGGTCATAAAAAGGGGGTCGTCACAATCCCACATCGCTTGGGGAAGTATGTGGAAATGAAACATATGTAAAGAGACCCTCCCAACATAGCAAAACGCGTTTTGGAGCACAATTGGCAACGGATCCCATAAGAACACCGATGTTAAAAGTTCTTCGGCAAGAGCAATTCCAGGTTGGGTGATCTCCTGGGAAGTTCTTGCCAAGCAAAGCCATGAGGGGAGGATATTGGGTCACGGCCCAATCCCCAGAGCGGACAATATCTTGCTGGGAAAAGAGGTCGTTACAAATGGTATCAAAGCCTGTACCCAACCGAAAATGTGGCCAACGAGGACATTGGGCCCCCGAGGGGGGGTGATTGTGATGACCCGAATGTGCAAGTATGTGTACGATGGCTGCACGAACCGGAACCCGGATGGCGGTACGTCCGCGCGGGCGAACCGGAAGGTGACAGGTCGTAAAAAGGGGGTCGTCACAATCCCACATCGTTTGGGGAAGTATGTGGAAATGAAACATATGTAAAGAGACCCTCCCAACATAGCAAGACACGTTTTGGAGCACAATTGGCAACGGATCCCATAAGAACTCCGAAGTTAAAAGTGCTTCGGGGAGAGCAATTCTAGGTTGGGTGACCTCCTGGGAAGTTCTCACCAAACAAAGCCTTGAGGGGAGGATATTGGGTCACGGCCCAATCCCCAGAGCGGACAATATCTTGCTGGAAAAAGTGGTCGTTACAAGGGGTCTGTCACAATAGCGCATCTAATATGTACTCATACAGTTATAGGTCATGCGAGATGGGGATCAGGCACGGCTGTACGTGTTGTAAGCGTGTACCCCCCTCCTCTAAGTGGAAAGGGTAGTCCGACCGCTGGATGTGCCCTCTCCATTTAGGGGGATGAGATCTCGGTGACAACCAGAGTAAAGATAATGAAGATAATGCATGGTTTTACGAACGCATTTGCACAACACGCATTGCATTTACGTAGAGCTTACTGAGATTTTTATCTCATAGTGTGTCTGTATGGTGTAGGTGACTTCGACATAGGTGAGGACGAGATCCCTCCACCTGAGGAGTGATGGAGTTGACGGAGGATGATTGCGGGAGTGTGCTGGCGCAGTCGAGGCACATTTTGACCCGTGGGACTCATGGTTAGGTGTTTTAAGGGCTTTTTGGGAATTGTCGGGCTGATGGTTGTATAGAAACATTTTAGGGTGTTTGGTTCTGGATAGTTGATAGGTTTATATTTTGATATTTGGATGTTTTGGTAAACCTATTTTTATAAAACGTTTTGTTGAACTTTTATTGAAATCTATATGGAAGTGTTTAAAGATGTTTTAGGTTGGGCAGGAATACGCTCGAGTTTTAGAGCTATCCACGCGGTTTTTTTTGTGGAAACGTGTTTTGTTTTAATTATGTCTCGAGTCAGTTTTGGGGTGGTGTTTGTGGAAGAAATAGGATATGTTTCAGGTTGATCCATTTGGTGGTTGAGGAAGTGAGTAAATGTTTTGAGGATTTCTGGTGTTTCTGTAAATGTTAAGGAAGAAGCGAATTCCAGAGAGGAAGTTAAGCTCTTTGGAAATCTGTTAAGTAGTCGGGATTTTATAAGTTTATGGATGTCGTCCACAGTAGTAGTCCATTCTGTCTTCAGGAAATTTTATGAATTTGGTAAGTGTTCTGTGAAACATCGTCCACGATGCCTTTTGGCTTCGTCGTCAACGATGCCTTCTGGCTTCGTCGTCCACGAAGCCTTCTGTCTTTATTGTCCACGGTCTCCATTGACCATAGAAGCGAGCTTCGCCGTCCACAGAGCCTTCTGGCTTTGACGTCCACGATGTCTTCAGGCTTCGTCGTCCACGAAGCCTTCTGTCTTTATTGTCCACGGTCTCCATTGACCACAGACGTCAGACGCGGGCTTCGACGTCCACGATGCCTTCTGGCTTCGTCGTCCACGATGCCTTCAGTCTTAAAATGTCCACGATGCCTTCAGTTTTTAAATGTCCACGAAGCTTCTGTCTTTTCAACGTCCACACAGTCTTCTGTCACTGTTCACATTGAAGAAACCCGAGAGGAAACACAGTCTTATGTCACTGTTCACATTGAAGAAACCCGAGAGGAATTATGGACTTCACACCTTTATGCATTCTGCTGCTTTTAAGTTTTAAATGTTATCAACTGTTTTCATATATTTCTTTAAGTGATTTAAATGATTATAAATTCAGAATTTAAGTCATAAAGATTACTTAGGATAAAAGAAAAAGAGAAAAGAAAATTTTTATAAGGTAAAATTAGGATACGGGTAAGGGACGCTACAGATCCCCCTGTGAAATTGGGAGTTGGATCACTTCTCCCAAAGTCATACATCCTCTCTCTTGATTAAGGGGTGGATTAGTTCCCTTAACAACTGTTCAGATCCCCCTGTGAAATTGGGGTTTGGATCACTTCCCTCAAAGTCATACATCCTCTCTTTTGATTAAGGGGCGGATTAGTTCCCTTAACAACTGTTACAGTCTGTTCATTCCTTACCATGCCATTTCATGTAAATTCATTTTCGCATAATTTTCAAAATATGATGCATGACATAAAACATATTCAAGCATGCACAACCCTACTGTTTTGTGATGTAGGCCCGAAAGCATAAGTATACTCTACTTACCTGGTCTCCGGGAAATCGCTCGGCTGTAAGTTGTCTTAGAAGCTCACACACCTAGAGTCACAACAGAGCATTAATCAAACTCTCATTAAGCTCCACCAGAAATCAACCAGAAATTTAAGGAAATTAGTTTGAAACCCTACAACTCGTGCATTCCCAATTATCACCAATAACCCGAACCCACTCTCACTCGCAGCATCCTAGAAATCCTCACATTGCACTCCCTCGGTCATCTAACTACTAAAATATAAGAAAATGAGGAAAACGTACCTAGGTTGAAGGAAAGTTGGGTGAGGGAATCGCCTAGAGGGCTCTGCTGCTTGAGCTGAAAACTGGGGGAAAAAAATAGGGGAAATAGTGGCGGCAACAATGCATTAATCACAAAGCCTCTTTCCTTAAATAGGTTATCCATTATAAGTTCTCAATTTACCACTATGCCCTTACATAGTCACTCATTAACCTAATTAATATTTTCCTCAATTTTCTCCACAACATGCTTACTATTAAATAATGAAATAGAAATTGGTTTAATAGAACGGGTGTTACAATCTACCCTCCTTAAAAGAATTTTGTCCCCAAAATTCAGTACCTGAACAGTTTTGGATGTTGGTCCATCATGTCCTGTTGGCGTTCTAAGGTCGTCTCCTCTATGTTCTGGTTGTGCCATAAGACTTTCACTAGAGGAACTTCTTTGTTGCGCAACACCTTCACAGCATAGTCTAAGATCCTTACTGGTTTCTCCTCATATGCAAGGGTAGGATGAACTTCAATACTCTGCTGTTCCACAATCTGAGATGGATCTCGTACACACTTCCTCAACATAGACACATGGAACACATTATGGATTCCTTCCATAGAGGTGGGTAACTGTAACTCGTAAGCTGCCTTCCCGATCCTTTTTAAGATTGAAAAGGGTCCAATAAATCTGGGGTTCAACTTGCCCCTTTTACCAAATCTCACAACTCCCTTGAATGGTGATACCTTAAGAAAGACTTCATCACCTACCTCAAACTCCAATTCTCTACGTCTTTTATCAGCATAGCTTTTCTGTCGGCTCTGAGCTGTCAAAATCTGCTGGCGGATGAGGGCAATCTTCTCAACAGTTAGTTGCACAATGTCAGGACCAAGCAACTGTGTTTCACCAATTTCATCCCAGTACAAAGGTGATCTACATTTTCGCCCATACAAGGCCTCATAAGGTGTCATTCCCATTGTTGCCTGAAAACTGTTATTATAGGAAAACTCTACCAATGACAAATATTTACTCCAAGATCCTTGAAAATCTAAAACACATGCACGGAGCATATCTTCTAAGGTCTGAATAGTTCTCTCGGATTGTCCATCTGTTTGAGGGTGAAAGACTGTGCTAAAGTTGAGCTGTGTTCCCATAGCCTTGTGCAAACTTTTCCAAAACTTAGTTGTGAATCGAGAATCTCGGTCTGAAACTATGGTACCTGGAACTCCATGTAACCTAACAATCTCTTGCACATACAAATCAGCAAGCTGATCCATCGAGTATGTCATCCTCATTGGCAGAAAGTGGGCAGATTTAGTTAATCGATCAACTATTACCCAGATTGCATCATGTCCCTTTGCTGTTCTAGGCAATCCCACAACAAAGTCCATCGTTATTTGATCCCATTTCCATTCAGGAACTGGTAAAGGTTGTAATGTTTCTGAGGGTCGCTGATGCTCAGCTTTAATCTCCTGACAACACAAACATGATCCTACATACTCTGCCATACACCTTTTCATACTTGGCCACCAATAATGCTGTTTAAGATCCTTGTACATCTTTGTACTCCCAGGGTGAACAGAGAATCTAGAAGCATGTGCTTCAGAAAGAATTTCATCTTGAAGTTCTTTTATGGCAGGAACAAACCATCTATTTCTAAACTTAAGAATTCCATCAGCAGAATAGTTAAAATCTGATTTGTCCGTAGAATCCATGCTTAACTTGTACTTGTTGCACTCTACATCACTTACTTGGGCTTCCTTTATTCTTTCAAGAATGGTAGGTCTTAAGGATATTGCAGTAAGCATGGCTGACACACTATGCACTGCTTCTAGATTAAACCTTTGGAATTCAGACTCTAAGGCTAATGGTACATCAAGAATCAAGGCTGAGGCTGAAGTTTTCACTCTACTCAAGGCATCTGCCACAACATTTGCTCTGTCGGGATGGTATTTAATCTCAAAATTATAATCCTTTACAAATTCCAACCAACGACGTTGCCTCATATTTAATTCCTTTTGTGTGAAGATATATTTCAGACTTTTATGGTCTGAGAATATATCACAAGTTTGTCCATACAGGTAGTGCCTCCAAATCTTAAGTGCGAATACTACTGCAGCTAATTCCAAGTCATGAGTAGGGTAATTCTTCTCATGTGTTTTCAACTGCCTAGAGGCATAAGCTATTACCTTCCCCTCTTGCATCAAGACACAGCCAAGTCCAATCTTGGATGCATCACAGTAAATGCTGAATTTACCATCATCAACAGGAAGGGTCAAAATTGGAGCATTGGTCAGTTTCTGTTTCAAGGTCTGAAAACTATGCTCACATTCGTCAATCCATATATACTTCACATTTTTCCTTGTTAACTTAGTAAGGGGTGTAGCAATATTTGAAAATCCCTCAATGAACTTTCTATAATATCCTGCTAGTCCAAGAAAACTCCTGATATCTGTAGCATTCCTCGGTTGGGGCCATTCCTTAACTGCTTGAACCTTAGCTGGATCGACAGATATTCCGTCTCCAGAGATAACATGTCCTAAAAAGTGAACTTGGTCCAACCAAAACTCACACTTAGAAAACTTGGCGTATAGTTGGTGCTATTTTAATACTTCCAACACCATGGTCAGGTGCCTAGCATGCTCATCCTTGGAACGGGAATAGATTAAAATATCATCGATAAACACTATGACAAACTTATCTAAATACTCGTGAAACACTCTATGCATAAGATCCATGAAGGCTGCCGGTGCATTTGTCAATCCAAAGGACATGACCAAAAACTCATAATGTCCATACCTTGTGCGAAAGGTAGTCTTTGGAATATCTTCGATTTTGACTTTTAGTTGGTAGTAACCTGACCTCAAATCAATCTTAGAGAAAACTCGTGCACCACGGAGTTGGTCAAATAGGTCATCAATCCTCGGTAATGGATACTTGTTCTTGACAGTTAACTTATTCAATTCCCTATAATCAATGCACATACGCATCGATCCATCTTTCTTTTTGACAAAGAGAACAGGTGCACCCCACGGTGAAAAGCTAGGGCGTATGAACTCTTTCTCCAACAGATCCTCTAACTGCTTCTTTAATTCTCTAAGTTTTGTTGGTGCTAATCTATATGGATTTTTAGACACAAGCTCAGCGCCGGGATAAACATCTACAACGAATTCAATTTCCCTATCTGGCGGAAAACAAGGAAGGTCATCTAGGAATACTTCTGGGAAATCTTGGACAACTAAGACATTTTGGGGAGTTGCTTTTCCTACTAGTTGTGTATCTAAAACACTGGCCAAGAAGCATAAGTACTCTCTGCATGGTGAGGGTCCACAATTTATAGAGGTCATAACAGACATTTCCTTACTCTTTTTTAGAGCTTGGAAGGTATGTTTCAAACCACCAGGGGGTTGAAAACTAACTACTCCAGTCCTACAGTCGATTGTGGCATAATGCTTAAACAGCCAATCAATTCCTAGGATTACATCAAATCCCATTATATCCATAATAATGAGGTTAGCAGGTAGGTTCATGTTTCCTACTAATACAGCACTATCAAGCATCACTCGGTTAGAGTGCATGCGTTCACCAGAGGGTAATGCGACATTAAACACATGCTCAGTAGGGGTAAGCTTTACATCTAACTTATCAGCAAATGTAGATGCTATGAATGAATGTGTTGCACCAGAATCTATCAATGTAAAAGCGGGTAAAGAGTTGACCAATATAGTACCTGACACAACAGCAGGCTGTTCATCATCGCCCGACTCCATCATGGAGAATATCCTCGGTTTAACCATAGCAGGGCCACTCTTAGGAGCTGGGCAGTCTCTGCTAATATGGTCGACCTTGTTACAATTGTAGCATCTGGTGATTCTAGGCTTCGGGCACTCTTTGATCGTGTGTCCAACCTCCTCACAGTTGAAACACTTCCCAAAGCCCAATCTGCACTCGCTCGGGTGGTACTTCAAGCACTTAGGACACTGGGGGAATTTCCTGACATTCTGTACCTTCCCTCCTGTTCCTTGGCTACTCTGGCCTTCACTAGGCCTCTTCATTCCCCTTTGTTGGTGTGGCTGGACCAACTTTTGTGGGACCTCTTTTGGTTCAGCACACTTCCTTTCAGCTTCTTCCACTTCCAGAGCAGTAGACACAACTTCACTGAATGACAAGCCTTTAATACCACAAAATTTAACTCCTCGGTAAATTTCCGGCTTCAGCCCATGCACAAATTTGAACACCTTATCCTCGTCCCTGTGAGCAAAATGTCCAGCGAACCTGGACAGGGACTCGAACTGCCTACTGTACTCGGCCACAGACCCTGTCTGCTTCAAGTTCAGAAATTCCAACTTCTTTGCAGTTTGGATAGTACTGTTGAAATACTTCTCGTAGAAAATGTCCTTGAATTGTGACCAAGGCATCACCAAAATATCAGTGGTGGTCTCTATTGTTTCCCACCAGAGTTGAGCGTCACCAGCCAAATGAAACGTTGCCAACGTGACCTTGTCTCCTTCTCCAATGTTGGCGCACCTAAACATACTCTCAATCTTTCTAAGCCACCCTTCAGCAATAACCGGATCAGATGACTGTCCATTAAACGTAGGTGGTCGTAGCCTCCTGAATCTATCTCCAGAATGTTCATTGCTAGAACTCGAGTTGGCACTTCCTTTTACCTCTCGGTTCAACAACACTCCTAACTGATCAGACTGCTGACGCACTAGGTCTGTTTGCTGACGCACCAATTCTGTCAGCTGCCTAATCACGCTAGGATCTTCTTCAGTTCTCAAGTTGGGCATCTCTGTTGGTACTTTTGGTCTTCCTGGTCGTCTAGCCATTTTCTATACTCCTGTTCAAGGTTAACTACTCTCATAAACATCTAATAACTAAGGTTAACATGAACACTTACAGTTGTTGGAGTACTCCCATGCGACGATCGGCACTGATGAGTAATCTTTTGAACGGTTTAACTGAATGTCTCTGATACCATACTGTAAGGCCCCGGGTTTTTCTAAACTCAGTTCGTTACTCATAAACCCGAACATAACTAGGAAATTTCGGATCAAATTTAAAACTTCGCTCGAAAGTCAAATTTGAACATTTGCTAAAAACACAAAAACTTGCAGCGGAAAATTTTTTTGAACAAAACAAAGTTAAGCAAAACTATAAAACAGTGTTCGAATAATCAGTTAAAAATATTAAAAAAGAATTCGGCCGGAAGAGATGAAGGCTTATGCGTGAAATACTTAAAGTTCATAAAAGTCAAACACATCATTCGCTAAACGAAGTCAACGAAAAGGGCAGAAACAAAACCAAAGGTTTCCACCGATGACGTCAGCCGGATGAATCGTTCATCCAACCTTTGCCGATTGTAAAACGACAAGTTTTGCTATTCGCATCTACCGATGACGTCAGCCGGATGATTCGTTCATCCAGCCTCTGCCGATCACAAAACGACAAATCTTTTACTCACGTCTTTCGAAAGAACAAACTGCGTATACCGATCACAAAACGACAAAACTTCTACTACATCATCCGATAGGTTTAATACCCGACATCCACCGATCACTAAACGACAAAACTTCTACTGAAGACATCTTCCGGTGACGTCATTCGGATGATTCAATCCTCCAACATCCGCCGGTGGACAAAACACTCAACTTCTATCGATAGACAACATCTACCGGTAGAGAACAGAGCAACATTTCAACTACTCTTTTGCTATATCACACAACTCTAACTACATAAAGGAATTTGCTAACTTCATTGAAACCATTCAGAACCAACCCAAATCCTCACATTTACTCAAAAATCCAGTAAGAGCTAACGTTAAAACCAACAGAGTGCTATTATCAGAAAAGTCTCACCAACATATTCAAAAACATTAAAACCACTTCTGTTATTAGAAAACTCAACAAAACTTAAAATGAATCATGGTTCACTAAACCTTCTCATCTACTGACACCAGTTAAACCGCCTCATTAGAATCACCAATCTGTGGCATTGAAGTGCTCCCCCAACAGCCTAACCCTCAACATGTTCAGAGAACACACCTTCTGATGCTTCTTCACCTACATCACAAAACTCATCTATTAGCCTAATGCTAAGTAAGTAAAGCAATAATGAAATGGAATGCTGAAACATAAATTCCTAAACATGCTGTTTTTACTTTCTCATCTCAGTTGCATATGTATTCGTTTCTGATCTGATCCCCTTGTGAAATTGGGAGTTGGATCACTTCTCCCAAAGTCATACATCCTCTCTCTTGATTAAGGGGCAGATTAGTTCCCTTAACAACTGTTCAGATCCCCCTGTGAAATTGGAGTTTGGATCACTTCCCCCAAAGTCATACATCCTCTCTCTTGATTAAGGGGCGGATTAGTTCCCTTAACAACTGTTACAGTCTGTTCATTCCTTACCATGTCATTTCATGTAAATTCATTTTCGCATAATTTTCAAAATATGTTGTATGACATAAAACATATTCAAGCATGCACAACCCTACTGTTTTGTGATGTAGGCCCGACGGCATAAGCATACTCTACTTACCTGGTCTCCGGGAAATCACTCGGCTGTAAGTTGTCTTAGAAGCTCACACACCTCGAGTCACAACAGAGCATCAATCAAACTCTCACTAAGCTCCACCAGAAATCAACCAGAAATTTAAGGAAACTAGTTTGCAACCCTGCTACTCGTGCATTCCCATTTATCACCAATAACACGAACCCACTCTCACTCGCAGCATCCTAGAAATCCTTACATTGCACTCCCTCGGTCATCTAACTACTAAAACATAAGAAAATGAGGAAAACGTACCTAGGTTGAAGGAAAATCGGGCGAGGGAATCGCTTAGAGGGCTCTGCTGCTTGAGCTGAAAACCGGGGGAAAAAAATAGGGGAAATAGTGGCGGCAACAGTGCATTAATCACAAAGCCTCTTTCCTTAAATAGGTTATCCATTATAAATTCTCAATTTACCACTATGCCCTTACATAGTCACTCATTAACCTAATTAATATTTCCCTCAATTTTCTCCACAACATGCTTACTATTAAATAATGGAATAGAAATTGGTTTAATAGAACCGGGTGTTACAATGTTCCATTATAAGTGGTTTGGAGAATCTCTCAAATCCTTTTTCTTGATTCAAAATCTGAACTAAATAGGATCAACCTCATTTAAAATAGCATTAAGTGCCTTTGAATTACTGTTTGCCAATGCATCTTCCGTCATAGACCAACTTTCTTCGGATTTAACAGATATAATACCACTTTCATCAACGGTTGTGGGAGGATCTCATCCTGTCAGAATAGATCTCCAAGCCTTCTCATCTAAAGCCTTGATAAATGCTCTCATCTGGGCCTTCCAATAGGCATAGTTACTTCTATCCAATAGAGGTGGACGCATTGTTGAACCTCCTTCCTTCGTAGAGTCCATCGCAGAAATAACACATGATCAAGTCCCACGAATCCCGCTTAAGAAAACAGAAGCGACCTGCTCTGATACCAATTGAAAGATCGTGATTAGTTACGCAGTGTCTTAGAGTGTTGTAGAACACGACATGAGACACCGATGATAAGTGCAATAACAAACAATAATAAAATACGAAAAGTAATGAGACAGAAGATTGGTAACGCAGTTCGACAATTGCCTACGTCTGCAGGGCCACGCCCATAATTAAAAATAATTTACGAGGTCACGAAGTTACAAGACACCGGGTCTAGCACAAAGTAAGACTCCCTCTTTTTTTTTGTCGCCGCCTCTATCTAACTTCCCAGTAAATCTGTTTTTGCGAGCTCTCATCGTCTTGAGATCGATCCCTCCTAAAATCTAAATGTAACAAGATCCCCTTGTTGATAATGACTCCTCCCGAAATCTAAATGTGACAAGCTCCCCTTGTCGATGATGACTCACCCCGAAATTCGTGTATTACAAGATCTTTTTGCCCACGATCAGAACTCCTCCCGAGTTCCAGGCAGCCTATTTCCAAGACTGAGCTTCAATGAAGAACACAATAAACGCACCTGTGACACTGTCTACAATATCAATCGTTGTCTTCGGATGCAACCAATCAACACACTCAGAATATCACCAGATCCCGCCACTAATAGAGTGTGTATACTTTCAATCAACGATCGAATGAATAATTACAAATCCACACGCAGAAGCGTTGGGAGAAAAAACAATAACTTGCAGCACACGTAATTATGAAAACAAAGAATAATCCGTGCACACAGCATTCTTTTGAAAGAATGCTTAAGTATATTTTGCAACAAATCTTTCTTCAAATATTTTATCTAAACAGATCGCACAAAGTAGGAAATCGAATCTGAAAATCAGATCTGTGACATCGAGTGTGACATTAATGGAAAGTGCTACCTACTTAACAGAAATGGATCCTACAATTGTTGTGATCATATATCTTGTTATAATCCAGCAAGCAATTATTAAATTAACTTTCCAAAATAGCATCAAATCTATAATGCCAAATATGTTAACAATAGTTTGTTTTCCACGTAACATCCTTCCAAAAATATTTGATCTTTTGAAAATAACAAACTTCTAAAATTCAAAACGTTCCAATATTAACTTCCACGAATATCTTCTTGATTTATTTGAACTTCCAAAATTCAAATGGTTAGATTCTTGATTTTCAAGAAACAACCTTCCAAAATATAATTTTCATAAATCAAGTTTTTTATAATGTCATGATATCGTAATTTTCCATAATTGCCAATTGCTAAAAAATCAATGCCAATAATATTTATATTTACACTCTGTACTCTCGAGAGGATTTAAATTAATTCCAGCATAAGGAACCTAATACTCACAGATAAAATAAGCACTTGAAGGTCAAAATGAGTTACTTTAACACTAACGTAGATGGCTCTAACCACCTTTGCAGCAGTTGTAAATACTGGATTTGAATCCCCAATGGCATGAGACAAAGTCGCAGTCATAATCCTGGAACGTTTTGATCCGTCCATCTCGAACGCGGTCTACACAGAATCCAAGCTCAAAACTCGACCATTCTAGCATCCTCAGAGTTGTTATTTAAAAGAACTTCTAGAGCATCTGAAGTTTCATGTATTGTCATTATACCGAGACGAAATTCTTCATTGTTCTCCTCCCTTGCATCACTTCTCGATATAGAAGGAACCGACAGTCAAGCATAAACTGCAAAAAAGACTTATATCGAACCGATTAGCCTGATTGACAAACTAGAATCATATAGAAGTTTCGAAAACATCACTAACGGTGTCACTCCAGGAATATATAGTAATGGTCCAATTTTACTGTCTTTATAAAAGACATTTCATAATTCACATAATTCAATAACGTATACTAGTTAATGCGATTAAAAAATGAACTAATAATTAGTCAACAATCAAATAGTTTATTTTTTGATTAGGCATTCTATTTGGACAATTAAATAATCTAGATAGACACCTATAATTAGGCAATCTAATTACATTATTCAAACAAAAAACTAATTTTAATCATTAAATTTGGCCTTGTTCAATTTCATTTTTTTTTTACTGGGCTTAAAAATGGAAAACAAATATAGTTTGGGATTTACGTGTAGAATTTTTATTTTTTTATTTTTCATGTTTATCATTTTAATTTCACCAATAAATAAGAGATTAATTGGTTTGGTTTTGTGAGATAATCATAATTTTAAAAAAAATCCTATAAACCTAAAAATAAGTTTGAGATTCTTTTCGGGAATTTTAAGACACTAATTTTGTACTGGTTTTCAGACATAAATTACATGATTTGAAATGATAAATTATTCCAGTTAATTTTACCCATTTTGGTAAGTTGTTAGGCAAAAGAGGCCCACCATTATTAGAAAATTAAGCAAATGAAGCCAACAGAAAACGACAAAGCAAGAACTTGGAACAATCTTGCTTTGGCGATTATAAATCAATTAGAAAAAATTCTCAAACGTCACTCCTCAAAAATGGAAATGGGCAATCATAACCTTCCGCCATGGACGGGTGTTGCCGGTGGATCTTTTCTCATCGTCATCCTCTTCTTCTTCTCATACTTTCTGTTGAAGAGAAAGCGGAGAGTTAACTCCACTGAGCCACCCGAAGTCGCCGGCCGATGGCCTCTACTGGGTCATCTTCTTCTTTTAAAAGGAAATCGACCGGTCTACAAAATTTTAGAACCGCTAATCGAAAAATATGGGCCAATTTTCATCATTTACATGGGTCTTAAGAAAACCGTGGTTATAAACAAGTGCCAGCTTGCTAGGGAGTGTTTTACTGAACAGGACCTTGCCACTGCGTCTAGGCCGATGTTTGCTGGAGCAGAGATTATGGGTTATAATTACGCCATTTTCGGGCTCGCCCCTTACGGCCTCTACTGGCGAGAGCTGCGTAAAATAGCCACGTTAGAGCTGCTCTCCAGCCGGCGGGTAGAAATGCAGAAATATGTTCGATCTTCAGAAATGAAGATTACTTTGAAAGAGCTGTACCAAAGATGGAAGAAGACGAAGAATAGCTCCGGCGAAGCGGCGGTGGAGATGAAGCAGTATTTCGGAGAACTGACGCTGAACGTGATTCTGAGAGTCATCGCAGGGAAAAGGCATTATTACTTATATTTAATTTTATATATTCAAATAATTTTGTCTCTATTGACAATCCTTCATGTCCGACGATAGGTACTACGGAGAAAGTGCAAGAGCTAGTGGGATGGACGAGAAAGAGGCTGAGATTTGTCAAAAGGCTCTGAAGAGCTTCTTTGATTTGATGATAGGTTTCACAGTTGGCGATCTGGTACCTTGTCTCAGGTGGCTGGATAACGGAGGAATGAAGAAGATGATGAAGAAAACAAGTAAAGAATTGGATGTCATTGTAAGCAAGTGGTTGGATGAGCACAAGCAGAAAAGTTCAGACTCTTCCGATGAGAAAGATTTCATGGATGTTATGATCTCGGTCTCCAACAATGGCTCCTCCTCCCTCGGCGGCTACGACGGTGACACAATCGTTAAAGCTACATGCCTCGTATACTTTCTCTCAGTCTCTCTCATTTATTCGATTCAAAACTTGAGATTGCTCACTTGTTTATTTCAAGTTGCAGAGCATGATCTTAGGCGGAAATGACACAACGGCCGTGACCCTAATATGGGCTTTAACAAGACTGCTAAACGAACCCTACACTCTGAAGAAACTTCAGGAAGAGCTCGACCAGCACGTCGGCCGTGGAAGATTAGTAACCGAGTCTGACCTCCACAAGCTCGTCTACCTTCAGTCTGTTCTGAAAGAGACATTGCGGCTCCACCCTCTAGGAGGTTTTCTGCTCCGGCAGGTCATGAGAGACTGCACCCTAGGTGGCTACCGTGTTTCGAAAGACGCTTGGGTGCTGGTCAACCTTGCTAGCCTGCACACCGACCCAAGCTCGTGGCCGGACGAGCCGCTGGAGTTCAGGCCGGAGAGGTTTTTGAGCACCAACAGGAACGTCGATTTCCAGGGTCAGAATTTTGAGCTTCTGCCTTTCGGGGCGGGTCGGCGAGTGTGCGCCGGGCTATCACTTGGAGTACAAACAGCGCAGCTGGCTCTGGCTAGTTTTGCGCATGCTTTTGACATTAGGTCGGCTACTACCCCGATCGATATGACTGGAAGCTCTGTGGGAACGAACACGAAGGCTACTCCTCTCGACGTTTTCATTAAACCTCGCTTAGATCTCAGTCTTTACGAGTAAAACATGCAATGATTTGAAATTTCTTCCAACGTAATTATGGCGATAATTTAAGTAACACTTAAAATAAGAACAACACTAATGCTATTTAGAGTTGAACTTGTAGAAAATGACCATACAAATCGTGTAATAATTAAAATAATACATTAATTTTGGCGTTAGAACGAATATTTCCAACATAGTGGATAGTTTTCTAAAATTTTTGTATCCGGTTGAATTGATGATAGGACATCATTCTCTTTAGTTTTGGAATTAGTCACCTATATATAATTAGATCCATAAAAGTTGCATCATATCGTAAAGTGTCAACTACGTGATTAACTAAGTCGCGATTAGATTACTTAGAGATAAATATAATCAAACCAAAACAATATTGTCGATAATCTTTCGATTAGTTCATCGAATATTAATCGAGCTTCTAGCATAAAAATTTAGGAGAAGGATTTCCAACTCTTTCATGTTATTACAATAGGGTAATGTTATATTTAGGTATTAATTTTACCTCATGACTTGATAGTAATTAGTTAGTGATAGTAACATGATAATTTACAAACGTATAAAAATGATTATCAAGTTAATCACATCAACTAATGAATCTCACGTCATTAAACTAAGAATTAATGAATAAAAATAGAAAATAAACATAACATTACACGTAATAACAATAAATTTAATTGTAAGGAAAAAAAAAACAGGGCGAAAGTAATCAGATTTTCTACAATTTAAGTGGACCTATTTACGTCGACCTATTTACTATATATAGCAAGAAGATTGGAAGGTCAACCAACATGTTTTGGAAACTTGTATAAAAAAAACTATTTAGATTTGTAACGATTATTAAGAAATGTACTATATTTGAGTTGGTGAGGATATAGATTGATTATCCAACCTTACCTACAAGAAATATACGACAATAGATCTTTGCATAATCCCAATTAATATGTTTTAGCTTAAGTCCTCCATTTTTTTCCATAATACTGCTGAGTTGTCGAGTCAAGAACATTCGTACCAACATTTTATATTACTAGTAATAAATATTTAAATTGATTAATTGTCTAATATCTATTCATTTATCATCAATTTGTCCATAATCTTGAATCACGTTTAACTTAAATCTCAATCTAACCGAACAAGTTATACCAGAACCTGGCATTAACCAACGAATTCAACCGAGTTTCATCCGCAACAATTCAGTCTTATCAGTCTAACGTATTACAATTACTAATAAATTTAAATCAATAATTCAAACAAATAAATAAGAAGAATATTATGATTAGATATTAATTATTATTCACTCAATCAAATATAATTGAAATATTAAGCAATATTAGTTTCTCATATCTTCGGATCTTTTTCATACGTGCCTTGTTTTCATACCCACACGTCGGGTACGTCTATCTGATTTCAACTATTGGTTAGCTTAATCCATTTGGTTAACTTACAAATCCTTTACTACATTTAATCCCACAATTTGGCTCGTACCTTCCCCTTGCTATTTTTCAATTCATAATTAAATTATAGATTCTAAAATATCAGATATGTAATTAAAGGTCGTAGATAAAGTTTTCGGGTGTTACACCACTGGTCCAATTCTCTGCAATATCTGAAAAAGTTCGACAAATCTAAGAGATAATTTACCATATTCTCCAAATTTACTCAAACTTCGATGTGATTTAACTTTGATAAATACTTGATCACCTCATTGAATTCCAGTGGTCGTCGTCGTCGTCTATCAGCATAATTTTTCTTAAGACTCTGAACAGTTTCTAATCGTTATCAAATGAGTTTGATCTCTTCGTTGGTCTCTTTTATCAAATTTGGCCCCAAAAGTATTGTATCACCTATCGTGGTCCAGCACAATGGAGATCTGCACGGTCTCCCATGCAATGCTTCAAACGGTGTCATACCTATACTCGCCTGGTAGCTATTGTTGTAGGTGAACTCTACAAGATGCAAATGATCCTCCCAGCCACCTTAAAATCCATTACGCACACCCGTAACATATATTCCAAAGTTTGGATTATCCTCTCAGATTAGTCATCAATCTGTGATAGGCTGTACTGAGATCTAGCCTGGTATCCATAGCCTTCTGTAATCTCTACCAGAATCTCGAGGTAAATCTCGGATCTCGATATGACACTATCGAAATGGGCACGCCATACAGTCTACCAATTTCCTTCCGATATAATTTGTTGATCTGGTCAATCATATGAGTACTGTGCATAGGTAAAAAGGGACTCGATTTGGTAAGTCGATCCACTATTACTCATACAGTATCATTTCCCTTTGATGATTTCAGTAATCCTCTCACAAAATTCATTGTGATGAATTCCCACTTCCATTCTGCTACTGGCAATGGGACGAGCATTCCAGCTGGTTTCTTATGCTCTGCTTTAATTTTCTGGCAAGTCATGCATCTCAAAACAAATCGGGTTATCTCCGCTTTCATTTTTTTCCACCAGTACTGATTTCTCATATTCTGGTATATTTTATTATTTCGAGGGTGAATTGAAAATTTCGAACAGTGATATTGTAATATCCGGCTTATACGGATTTTTGGATATATTATATTATATTACTATTTCATTATTTAATGGCATTTTAGTAAATATGTCAAATCAGATCAGTTTCGCAAATGGAAAGCGTCATTACGATCCTAACGATTAATAGGAATTTTAAGGAAATTATGGGAATTTTCGGAGATTAAAATGCTATATTCCGAGTAATTACCTTTATCGTAATGTAAATGACGTTTTAGTAAAAATAGTAAACGAGGTCCAAATTGCAAACAGACAGTTCTGTTAAATCCCAAATAATAAGTTGGACTTATTGGCAAAATATGGAAATTTGGAAAAGTCGAATAACTGGACGATTATCAAACCGAAAGAAGAAATCTATATAAAAACTAAAGAAGGGCAAAATCGTCAATTAACATTTAATAAACTTATTATTACTTAAAGGCAAAATGCCTTAATCGATTTCATTACTGAAATCGATTTCCAGAGAAGAGAGAACCCTCGACGACCCTCCCTGCCCGCGCGACATTTTTCCCAATCCGACCTCCGTTCGTTTCGTTTTCTTCACGCGTTCTCCTTCAATCGCAACTCTCGGTATGTCTCTGTAGTTATTGAGCGTTAAAAACTCGATTTTCGTAGAGTTATGCTTTTAGGTCATTCGTTTAGGTTTTCGATAAAAACGAGATTTATGATCCGAGATCTATAGATCTGCTATGTTTAAGTAAATAAAGGACGTATTGAACATTATTGGACGAAGTTAAACCGATTTAGGAAAAATGTTAGAAATTGAGAAATTCGAGAATTTAGGATAAACTCGTTTTAATGATAAACGTTGTAAATTGTTTAGGTAAACAGTGCTCGTGGACGGAGCTTGAGCTGCTTTGGACACGAGGTAAGTTCTCGTGAACTTCTTTGGCCGATTGGCCTACACCGTACATCGTATGTCGTCTCGAGGAGTTTTGGAGATGCCTTTAGTTAGTTTTGCTCGGTTTGGGTAGCTAGGTTTTAGGAGTTTATAGTTTATGCTTTTACAGTTTTGATGGTACCTGTTATTGTTTGTTTACTTTCTGATAGAGAACTGTTCACGCATTCACTGGATTTTAAAGAAAAGCATGAAAATGAATTTCCGCACAGAGTTTTCAAAGATAACGTAAAGCATAGCACGGCCGAAAGGCACATAGGCCGAAAGGCACAGAGGCCGAAAGGCGCATAGGCCGAAAGGCGCATAGGTCACGCGAGGTGGGGCTCAGGCACGGCTGTACGTGTTGTAAGCGTGCACCCCCCGCCTCTAGCTGGAAAGAGTAGTCCGCCCGCTGGATGAGCTCTCTCTGGTTAGAGGGATAGGATCTCGGTGGCACCCACAGAGCATTGCATAGAAAGATAAAATAAAGCATGGTTTAATGAATTCATAGCACAGCATGCATAGCATTTACGCAGAGCTTACTGGGATTTTATCTCATAGTGTATATGTATGGTGTAGGTGACATAGGCTTCGAGGAACCAGGTGAGGATGGGATTCCTCCTCCTGAGGCACAGTCCAGTTGACGGAGGATGGCTGCGGTGGTGCGCTGGTGCAGTCGAGGCTTCACCGACCCGTGGGGATAGTATGTACAGAGTTTTGAGGGTCTCTTTTGGGATGTTCTGATGAATTGTATAGACGTTTTAGGATGTTTGGTACTGGTAGTTGATAGGTTTATATTTGATGTTTAAAACGTTTTGGTTTAAGACTATTGTTCGATAGTTTTGAAATGTTGTAGGTTGGTTACGGATAGTCTCGATATTTAGATATATCCACGCAGTTGGATTTCGCAAAGTCCGCTGTAAGTTGGTCGAATGTTGTTATTGTTGTGAAATGATGTTAAGTGTGTGAGGATTTCTCTCTGGAATCGGATTCCAGAGAGTGTGCTATGTTGATTTGCTCTCTGGAATCCAGAGAGCAATTGTGTAAAATCGTGAAGCGGAGAATAGAAAACAGAAGAGAGAAGAGAAAATTTGCTGCAGCATGTGCAGCGCATAGGCAGCGAGCGATCTCTGCTTGCTGCAGAGATCGATCGCTGCAGCAAGCAGCGATGCAGCGCCCGTGCGCTGCAAATGGCAGCGCCCGGTCGCTGCTGCTTTTCGAGGGCAGAATTCCGATTCTGCCCTCCCTCTTTTCAATTTGATTTTTAATGTTTTAATTAATGTTTTAAGTTTTAATTATTTATTAAACGTTTTGTTTTAAATGCTTTCAAGGTTCAAATTCAATTCCGATTTCGATTCTGGTTTCGATTTCGGTTTAGTTTCCGTCTAGAGTTTAATTAAAGTTATTAGGATAAAAGAAAAATATATTCGGGAAAAACGGGTACAGTTATAGGGTCGTTACAGATATTCTTTCAGAATTTCTTCTGTCAATTCTTGATCATCTGGAATAACTAAACGACCCAGTTATCTCACCCTGGAATTGCTATCCCTGGAAAAATTCTCAATCTCATTTGTTTCAATCTTATTTTTCAACTCGGCGATTTCAGCACTATCATTTTGTGCTTCCACAATCCGCTGCACCATATTAGGCCTCACGTTGATTTTTTGAAGGTACACAAGTTCATTACTTTCTCTCAAATGCAAATTAAACTGATCAACTTCACTCCACATTTCATACTCTTTAATGCCAATGTTGGCTGCCATAATTCGAGATTTTTTGCTCAAAGCATTTGCAACTTTGTTGGCTTTACCTGGATGGTACTGGAGCGTGTAGTCATAATCCTATAAAAACTCCATCCAGCGTCTCTGTCTCTGATTCAGCTCCTTCTGAGTGAATAAGTATTTCAGACTTTTGTGATCTGAAAATACTTCAAATGTTTCACCATACAAATAATATCTCCAGTGTTTCAAGGTGAACACCACTGCAGCAAGCTCCAGATCGGGACTGAATAATTTCTCTCATGTGGTTTCAATTGTCTCAAAGCGTAGGCAACGACTTTCTCATTCTGCATCAGCACGCATCTCAAACCATTTAAGGACGCATCACAGTAAACCACATAGCCTTTTCCTCTTTCTGGAATTATCAAAATAGGTGGGGACACTCGCTTAGCTTTTTCTTCAGCAACTAAAAAGCCACTTCACATTTGTCGTTCTATTCGTACTTCACGCCTTTTCGAGTTAGTCGATTCAATGGCATGGAAATTTTTGAGAAGCCTTCGACAAATCTTCTGTAATATCCTGCCAATTGCAGAAAACTTCGTATTTCAGAAACTAATTTAGGTTGTTTGCAGTTCTGAACCGCTTCAGTCTTAGAAGGATCCACTGCAATACCCTTCTTTGAAATCACATGCCCTAAAAATTTAACTTCTTCTAGCCAGAATTCGCACTTGCTCAATTTAGAGTACAGTTGGTGCTGTCTCAACAGGCTCAAAACACAATGCAAGTGTAGCTTGTGATCTGCTCTCGACGAGGAATACACCAAGATATCATCTATGAACACAATAACAAACCTTTGTTCATCAAATCCATAAATGTTGCAAGTGCATTTGTCAAACCAAAAGGCATTACCAAAAACTCGTAATGGCCATAACGAGTTCTAAAAGAAATTTTCTAAATATCTTCTTCTCGAATTCTGAGCTGATGATATCCAAATCTCAAATCAATTTTTGAGAACCAGCATGATCCTCTCAACTGATTGAACAAATCATCAATCCGTGGAAGCGGATATTTGTTCTTCACTGTCATGCCGTTCAACTTCTGATAGTCAATGCACATGCTCAAAGTGTCATCTTTCTTTTTGACAAATAAGGCTAAAGCACCCCATGAAGATGTGCTAGCTTGTAAGAATCCCTTATTTTGTAATTCTTCCAGTTGCACCTTCAGTTCTTTCAATTTTGCTGGTGTCATGCGATACGGAGGAATATAAATCAGATTAGTACCCAGATATACTTCAATTACAAACTCTCTCTCTCTTCTTGGAGGTAGACCGAGTAGTTCATCAGGAAACACTTCCATATATTCACTGACAACATCGATATAGTCAACCATGTTATCATCATTTGGTTGTAACAGAATGTTAGCTATCCATCCGTTGAATTCAATTAAAGTCCGAGGAAAATGGTATCAGATTGAGTTTCCATCACCATAAAATGAAATGGTTTCACCTTGGGGAATACGTATTGTTATTTTCTTTCTATAGCCGTCCATAACTGCCCTGTATCTTGATAACCAATCCATCCCAAAAATGATATCAAACCACTTCAACTCCATCACTATAAGATCAGCCACAATCTCATAGTCTTTAATCCGCAAAACGCAAGACTGACACACTTTATCTATCACCACATTCCCTCCTAGGGGGAATCCATATTCAAAATATAGGGTAAAGCTAAAATCTCTAACCTCAAAGCACACACAGTTGAAGCTGACACAAATGAGTGCGTCGCTCCAGAATCAAACAAAATTTTCACTTTAGAATTGTAAAGCAAGAAAGTACCTTCAATCACTGCATTGTTTGACTGTTCACCAAAAGTACCAAATGCATGCACCTTCGGCTATGAGCTGGCAACCTGAGAAGTATTCCCTCCATACTGTCTAGAGGCTGGTTGAGTTGGTTGAAAATTTGGAGGAGGACTCTGAGTAGAAAACTGAGTCTGTTAACTTCCCTGTTGAGCATCAGGATTGTCATCTTTCCACTTTCTACAAAACTTCCTGATGTGACCCACTTTCCCACAATAATAGCAGGTCTGACTGTCAGTGGTTCGAAAAATGCCACCATCACTTCTGGTCAGTCCACTCTGGTATAAACCCTGTGATTGAACTTGAGGTTGAGGAGTAAATCAAGGCTTTTTAAATTGCTGATCTCCTCCACTGCTATCCTCTGGTTTCTTCCCTTTTGCTTTCCTCTGTGATTTCCCTTCATCTTTATTGGTCTCTAGTTTTTGTTCAAGTAACATGACCCTCTCCACCTTGTCTGGATAAGACTGGATCTTCAAAGCTACGAGTCTATTCAAAATTCTTGCTCTCAGATCCTGTTCAGACCTCTGGGCCTTAGCAGCTTTATCTGGAATAAATTGGCCTGCATACCTGGCCAGCTCCTCAAATTTGATCTGACAGTCCAGAACCGTCATGTTTTTATGGACCAGCTCCAGAAATTCCTTTGTTTTTGCTTGCCATACGTACCTGGGAAATAATCTTTCCAAGAAAATAGTCTCAAACTGATTCCAGAAAACAACGGTTTGTGTCACAAGCGATGTCATCGGTGCATTTATCTTTATTCTTCATTGAAGATCAGTCTCGGGAGGAGGCTGCACTAGAACTCGGGAGGAGTTCTGTTTATTGACAATGGGAGCTTGTCATTCTCATAGTGGGCAAGGGGATCTTTCCATACACGGATTCCGGGAGGAGTCATCAACAAGAATGGAATCTTGTTACATTTAGATGTTGGGAGAGATCATCTCAAAGTCGAGGGGAGCTCGCAAAAACAGTTTCATTGTAGAAGTTAGGAAGAGACGGCGACAAAGATAAGAGGGATTCTTTATTTGTATAAATCTGGTTGTCTTGTAACTTTGTGAACTCTGTGAAATATTTTTAAATCTGGGCGTGGCCCCGCAGACGTAGGCAATTGCCGAACTGCGTTACCAATCTTCTGTCTCTTTACTTTACGCATGTTATAATTGTTCTTTATTGCATTCCACTATCGATGTCACAACTAGTGTTATGACACCGCATAACTAATTACAATCTTTCATTTACAACAAAGCATTTCAATTCCATACGCTTAGCACCTTTTAAAATACATGTTTCTCTTTGTAAAAAAAAATAATGTTGTAGAATTATCATACTAAAGTTTTAGTGACTTGGCAAATGAATTGACAATACAAGTATTGAAATAAAGTTTCAGAATCATAAACGAAGAAGTGTGACCTCAAAACGTGTTACAAATTTGATTGACATAGTAGACGCAGCTGCGAATTATTAATTAGTACTTTTTCCAAATCATTTCCTCTTGATTAAAAAATAAATAGTAGGGATAAATACGTTTCGGTCCATTTAGTTTAATTGAACCGACTATTTTCACTTCACAAGAAGTGGAATCTAAACAAACTATTATTGTAATAAATCGATCGGGACTGACCATACGTTATCAATTTGGTTCTAGTTTAGTTTATATTTAAAAAAAAAAACTAATAGATTACAAGCAAATCAAATTTACACAGAAATAATATGTAATCAAATAGGCAATCAATTAAAAAATTTACACAATTAAAAGAATCAAATTAATGGTTAGGCAATAATTTAATAATCTAATTATTAAACAATTCAATTGCTAATAGGCATTTTAATTAGTGCAATCGGCAATGCAACATTTCAAATTACTAGTTAATGCGATTAAAAAATGAACTAATAATTAGTCAATCTATTTGGACAATTAAATAATCTAGTTAGACAACCTATAATTAGACAATCTAATTACATTATTCAGATAAAAAACTAATTTTAATTATTAAATTTGGTCTTGTTCAATTTTATTGTTTAGGATTTTTATTTCACCAATAAATATAGTATATGATTTACGTGTAGAATTTTTATTTTTCATGTTTATCATTTTAATTTCACCAATAAATAAGAGATTAATTGGTTAGGTTTTGTGAGATAATCATAATTTAAAAAAATAAATAAATCCTATAAACCTAAAAATAAGTTTGAGATTCTTTTCGGGAATTTTAAGACACTAATTTTGTACTGGTTTTCAGACATAAATTACATGATTTAAAGAGTAGGAATTTGACTTTAACATGATAAATTATTCCAGTTAATTTCTTTTTCTTATTAATTTTACCCATTTTGGTAAGTTGTTAGACAAAAGAAGGTCAAGCCGACAGAAAATGACAAAGCAAGAACTGGAACAATCTTGCTTTGGCGATTATAAATCAATTAGAAAACATTCTCAAACGCCACTCCTCAAAAATGGAAATGGGCAATCATAACCTTCCGCCATGGACGGTTTTTGCCAGTGGATCTTTTCTCATCGTCATCCTTTTCTTCTTCTCATACTTTCTGTTGAAGAGAAAGCAAAGAGTTAACTCCACTGAGCCACCCGAAGTAGCCGTCCGATGGCCTCTACTAGGTCATCTTCTTCTTTTAAAAGGAAATCGACCAGTCTTTAAAATTTTAGAACCGCTAATCCAAAAATATGGACTGATTTTCATCATTTACGTGGGTCTTAAGAAAACCGTGGTTATAAACAAGTGCCAGCTTGCTAGGGAGTGTTTTACTGAACAGGACCTTGCCATTGCGTCTAGGCTGATGTTTGCTGGAGTGGAGATTATGGGTTATAATTACGCCATGTTCGGGCTCGCCCCATACGACCTCTACTGGCGAGAGCTGCGTAAAATAGCCTGTTGACTTAAATAGTGTTTTGGTTTAAATATGTTTTTGATGATGTGTTTGGATGATCAAGAATGTAATTTGATTATGTTTAATATATGAGAATAATGAGTTGTGCATTTGAAATTATTCGGTTGGAAATGCCCTTGGAAAGAGTATTTTAGTAGTCTAACAAATGTGGTTAAGTGCACAGGGTTGAATAATAAAACATGGCTGAAAATTGATAAACAAAATGTACATCTACCGGTGAAGTAGAAAAGAGGATTTCAACCGATAGGAAAACGACAAAATGTATATCTACCGATTGAAGAAGAAAAGTAGACATACACTGCCAACAAAACGACAAAAGTGGAGACGTTTATTGCTTACACCGATCGCTAAACGACAAAAGCGGAGTCGTTCAAAGAGTAAATCATCCGATTGCTTACACCGATCACTAAACAACAAAAGCGGAGTCGTTCAAAGAGTAAATCATCCGATTGCTAAACGACAAAAAGCTACAGATACCGCTGGCGTTTCAAAGTCTTCCAAAGAGTAATTCTGCCGATAGCTAGACGACAAATTTCTGAAGACTTCTACTGATAGCCGCTCAGCACTTTAAAGTTACATCTACCGATAGCGGTTCAGCTTTTTAAGTCGCATATACTGATGGCGGTTCAGCTTTTTAAAGCAACCTATACCGATGGCGGTTCAACATTTCAAAATCGCATCATCCGACAGCGGTTCAAGTTTTCAAAGACAGCATCATCCGATGGCAGTTCAAGCATTTCAAAGACAACATCATCCGGTGTACAGTATCTTCTGCCAAATTTAAATATACCGCGAAGCAACAGAGACCTCGTCCAGAACTTAAACTCCAGAGCATTAATGGCGACGAGCAAATAGTAACCCTAGAGAGCAATGACTAGCTACTTTGTACAGATGCTGCTCCAACGGTAATAAAACTTCCATATTCGGATAAGGAGCATTCAAGACCAAGAACCGATTGCAGACAGAGTATAAAAGACGAGAAGAAAGCTTGAAGAAACAACTTTTGCAAAAATCAATTATGAGCCCTATCGAGCCGAATTTCTCATACTCTGTATTTTCATCTACTCCTCTCGAATCCTTAACTTGAGATTTAATCCTTGAGGGAAAGTAGTCTGTACTGAAAATCTACAAATTCATTATTCTGTAAAAAACAGTGGATTGTCGCCCCTGAAGAACAATCCAGTTTGTAAAGGCTGTAGATCGACGTCCGGGAAATGCGATCTAGTTTTTCTCTGAGGAGAAGGAAAAGATCTTCAAGGGGGAAACCTTAAAGCATGGACGTAGGCAGTTTTTGGCCGAACCATGTAAAAACACTGGTGTCAAATTTCTCTTACTCTCTCTTTTACATTTAGTGTTTAATTGTGTAGCACCCGGTTAAATCACAATCTAATTATTTAATCAAATCGTGAGACATTATTGTTATGGAGGATTAATGACTAGGTTAATGTATGACTAAGGGAGGGCAGTATGGTAATCTGATAGTAATAAAGGTTAACGTATTTAAGGAAACTATTAATGAAGTAGCCGCCACTGTTTATTTCATTTCCCCTCCATTCTCAGCTCCTCAGCTTAGCAGAGCGCGATAGGAGACCCCTTCGACTTCCTCCAGCGATTTCCTCCGAACTCGGAGAGTTTTGCTTCTATTTCTTGTTACATTGTATCTATCATTGATAGGAGGGATGATATATGAGGTTTTGAGAAGGCAGTAAGCGAGTGGTGGTTTCGGTTTAAGTTGAAATCGGGAATGCACAATAACTAGAATTCCCAAAAACAGTTTCCCTTAGATTTCGAGTGGTTTAGAATGAAGATTAGAGGAAATTTAATGTATGCTCTGTCTATGGTTTTAGGTTTGAGTAACACCCGAAGTAGCTTGCAACCAAGTTATTCCAGGAGACCAGGTAAGTAAAGTTTGTATGTGCCTTCGGGCCTACATCACAAAACAGTAGGATTTGTGTGTGCATGAATGTATGTTTCTTTTCAGTTGCCATGCATCATATTTTGAAAGAAAACGAAAATGAATTTACATGAAGTAGCATGGTGAGATGTGAACAGATTGCGACAGTATACTTTTAAGGGAACTAATCTGCCCCTTAATCGAACACATGGATTCATACCCTGGGAAAATTGATCCACCTCCCATTGTATCAGGGATCAAATCAGTTGTTAAGGGAATTAATCCACCCCTTAATTGAGTATATGGATTCATACCCTAGGAAAATTGATCCACCTCCCATTGTATCAGGGATCATCAGACCAGTGAGCGAATGCAACATAACTGAGGAATGAAAATAGAAACTGCATATTTAGGATTTACATTTCAGTACACATTTCATTTCTCGCTTTACTTGCTTAGCATTAAGCTAATAGATGAGTTTTGTGATGTAGGTGAAGAGATTATTGCAGGTGATTTTCCCGTATGCACAGATCAGTAGATGTGATTGGAGGGGTACATTCATGCTCCGGTCTGGTAAACTGATGAGGCGGGTTAACTGGTGTCAACGGTTGTGAAGGTCTAATTGATAATGATTCAATCAGAGTACAGTGAGTTTTCATGACAGTAGTGGTAGCAACCTTTTGAATTAGTTTTGGAGATTTCCTGACATTAGTGTTCCATTGGATTTTAAAATGTTGTTTTTACTGAATTTGAGCAATACAATGATTTAAACTGCCTTTGAATGGTTTTTGGTAAAATGTTTAAGTCCTTTTGATAGTCGGGACTTTCTTGATTTATAGTAAAGTCTACTGCCATGTTGTTTGGTCCATCGGTAGGAGTCAAGTAAATTGTCTATCGGAAGATGCCTTAAGAAAAGTCATCGGATGATGTAGGTTGATTCTATCGGAAGATGCCTTAAGAAAAGTCATCGGATGATGTAGGTTGATTCTATCGGAAGATGCCTTAAGAATAGTCATCGGATGATGTTTCAGTAAAGTCACCGGTACATGGGGTTTGTTCCATCGGAAGATGTAGGATTTGCCCTACCGGTATGAGTGGGTACTACGTTTGACGTTTAGTGATCGGCAGATGTGAGCTGACGTCATCGGAAGATGTAAGTCTAAGTCCATCGGATGATGTCTCAGTAAACTTATCGGCAGATGCGTGCTGACGTCATCGGAAGATGTAGAGCGCATTTTGTCGTTTAGTCACTGGCAGATACAGTCTACCGGGAGATGTCCTTTGTTTTTCATTCGTTTGACGTCATCGGCAGGAGCCCTCGATTTTGGTTGTTTTCTGCTTCTTCCGTTGACTTTAATCAATCGGCAGATGTGTTTGACTTCTACGATCTCTCTAGTATTTCGCCGTTTAAACTAGAATTTTTAAATTGCCGATTGTTTCTTAACAATTCAGCAGCATCTCGTAGTTCTGAATAACTTCATGGTGGTTCAAATGATTCCCGCTGCAAACATTTAAATGTTTTGAAGTTTCAAAAAACAAAATGTTAAATTTAGTCTTTCAAGAGTAATTTTAAATTTTGTCCAAGGTTTCTTAGTTATGTACGGCTTATGAGTAACAAACCGGGTTCAGAAAACTCGAGGCGTTACAAATTATTTGCTGTTAGATTTAAAAAGAATTAAAAGTCTAATTCACCCCCCTCTTAGACAATCTCGATCCTACAATTGGTATCAGAGCGAGGTAATACATTGTCTAAGTTGTTTATATATATACTCTGTGAGATATATTTACAATGGCATTCAACACAAACGCCTCACACCTTGAGAGTCAGTCCATTTCTCGTCCACCACTGTTTGATGGCAGTGATTATATTTATTGGAAGGCGAGAATGAGAATATTCGTTCAAGCCATGGACTATGAGATTTTGAGCATAATAAAGAATGACCCCTTCAAGGCCATGAAAACTGTTGATGGAAAAAGTATTCCTAAGGACTCTTCTGAATTAACTGAGTCCGATAAGAGAAATTTGAGTCTAAATGCCAAAGCCATAAACACCCTATACTGTGCTCTGAATCGAGATGAGTTTAATAGAGTACAAGGGTGTGAGAGCGCACAAGAAATTTGGCACTTATTAGAGATCACACACGAAGGAACAAACCAAGTTAAAGAAAGTAAATTAAGCATGCTTGTACATGAGTACGAACTTTTTTCAATGCTAAAGGATGAATCAATTAGTTCTATGTTTACTCGTTTCACTAATATTACTAATGGTTTGAAAGTGCTTGGTAGAGTATATCCAAATGAAGAACTTGTCAGGAAAATTCTAAGATGCTTACCAAGAGCCTGGCAACCAAAAGTGACTGCCATTCAAGAAACTCGTGATCTCAAGGTTCTCAAATTGGAAGAGCTCATTGGGTCTCTAATGACTCATGAGATAACCATAAGAGCCAATGACAAGAAGGATCTCAAAGAAAAGGAGATCAATAAAAGGAAAGATATTGCTCTAAAAGCCTCCTCCAGCAAACAAGAGGAATCCGAGGAGGAAGAAGATGATGATGAGGACATTGCCCTCATTACAAGGAGGTTCAGCAAATTCCTTCAAAGAAAGAGGATGCAAGGAAGGAGATTTCCAAAGGGTGAAAAGTTTCAAAAAGAAAAGGAAATCACTTGTTTCGAGTGTGGAAAGCCTGGTCACATGAAGGCAGACTGTCCACAAGCGAAGAAAAATCCCAAGAAGTTTAAGAAGAAGGCTAAGAAGGCCACTTGGGATGACAGTGAAGGCGACACCTCTTCAGAAGAGGAAGAGGTTGCCAACCTGTGCTTCATGGCACATGAAGATAAGGTTAGTTCTTCTTCTTCCAATACTTTAAGTGATAGTGAAAGTGAAAATGATGATGGTGAGCTAGTTGAAGCATTTAATGATTTGGTAAAGCAATTTAGCATGTTAAAGACCAAACACAATTTGTTGAGAAGAGAAAATGCAAGTCTAGTTGAAAAGCATGCCAAGGAAACTAATCAGCATGAAAAAGAAGTTACTGAACTTAAAAAGAAAAATGAGACCTTGAATAAACTTGTTCTGAACTTCACTAACGGTAGTAAACAGTTGAACAAGCTGTTAAATAGTCAGAGGATGACATTTGGTAAAGCAAGTTTAGGGTATGATGGTTCTAGTAAAAAGAAAGTGTATAAGAATTTCTTTGTTAAATCTACTGTTTGCCATGCTTATAATGAAATAGGACATAAATCCTTTGTATGTCCTTTAAAGACGAACAATATGAAAGCTGGTAGTAAATTACAATGGGTTCCTAAGGGAACCAGACCTAACACTAGGACACAAAAGGTTTGGGTACCAAAGAAGACAACTTGATCTTCTGTTTTGTAGGTTGACTGTTCTCCTGGGAAAAATCAATGGTACCTCGACAGTGGATGCTCGAGTCATATAACAGGAGACTCAACCAAGTTTGCTGTTGTCAACAAGAAGAAAGGAAGCGTTACTTTTGGTGGAAACCAAAAGGGCAAAATTGTTGGCATCGGCAATATAGGTAATCCTTCCAATCCTATCATTGAAAATGTTTTGTTAGTAGAAGGGTTAAAACATAATCTGCTTAGCATAAGTTAATTGTGTGACAAAGGCTATAAAGTCACATTTAAATCAAATGCTTGTGTGATCAAAGACATTTCAAATAACACTGTACTATTTAAAGGCTATAGAAAAAAAAATGTCTATATTATTGATCTGAATGATATTGAGCATGTTGATGAGAAAAGCTTTGCTGTTAATTCTTCCAATGATAGTTGGATTTGACATAGGAGATTAGGACACATAGGGATGGATACCTTAGCTAAGATTACTAAGGAGAGTTTAGTTAGAGGGATCCCTAAGATATCCTTTGAGAAGGATAAAGTCTGTGGAGCTTGTCAAATGGGCAAGCAAATCAAAAGTTCCTTTGCATCGAAGAATGCAATCTCTACCTCCAAGCCTCTCCAACTTCTTCACATGGGCCTCTTCGGTCCTACTAATATAGCCAGCTTAGAAGGTAAATTCTATGCTTTTGTCATTGTTGACGATTTCTCTAGATTTACTTGGGTGTTCTTTCTGAAGTCAAAGGATGAGACCTTTGATACCTTCTCTAGTTTTAGGAAAAGAGTTCAAAATGAAAAGGAACTCACCATTGTTGCTATTCATAGTGATCATGGTGGAGAATTTAAAAATGAGAGATTTGAACTCTTGTGTCTCAAATATGGAATTGAGAACAACTTTTTCCCCCCTAAAACCCCTCAGCAAAATGGCGTTGTTGAGAGGAAGAATAGGTCTCTTCAAGAGCTAGCCCGAATTATGCTCAATGAAAATACCCTTCCAAAATATTTCTGGGCTGAAGCTGTTTCAACAGCTTGTTATGTGCTTAATCGGGTCTCTATAAGACCTATTTTAGAGAAAACTCCCTATGAGCTTTGGAATGGTAAAACCCCTTCTGTTAAGTACTTTAGAGCCTTCGGTAGTAAATGCTTCATTCTTAACACTAAGGATAACTTAGGAAAATTCGATTCCAAATCAGATCTTGGAATTTTTCTTGGTTATTCTCTCTCTAGTAAGGCCTATAGGGTGTTCAATAAGAGAACTCAAGTAGTAGAGGAATCTGTTCCTGTCAACTTTGATGAGACCCTTCAACTCACAATCAATGTGGATAAGGATGATTCTTTAGAAAAGCATCTAGATTCCCTCTCCTTAGATAAGCCTACAGACATCCTTCAAATAGGAAAATCCCTAGAACCTTCCTCAAGTTCTCTAGATATTGTCCCTGTCAAGGATGAAATTCCTGCTCTTCCTAGGGATTGGAAATATGTCAAAGATCATCCCTTAGATGAAGTCTTAGGTGATCCTTCCTTAGGTGTAAAGACTAGATCCTCTCTTAGGAACCTCTGTGCCAATGTGGCATTCATTTCTCAAGTAGAGCCTAAGAAATTTGAAGAGGCCGAGAATGATGAAAATTGGATTATGGCTATGCAGGAAGAATTAAATCAATTTGAAAGGAGCAAGGTATGGGAACTTGTTCCACGGCCTAAGGATCATCCTGTTATTGAAACAAAATGGGTTTACAAGAATAAATTGGATGAAAATGGGATTGTTGTAAGAAATAAGGCTAGACTAGTTGCTAAGGGATATTCTCAAGAAGAATGTATTGATTTTGAGGAATCCTTTGCCCCTGTAGCTAGACTAGAGTCAATCAAAATGCTCTTAGCTTTTGCCTGCTACAAGAACTTCACACTCTTTCAAATAGATGTAAAGAGTGCATTCTTAAATGGCCACATCACAGAAGAAGTTTATGTTGAGCAACCCTTAGGTTTTGAAGCCTTTGATAAACCCGACCATGTATACAAACTAAGGAAAGCTCTTTATGGTCTTAAGCAGGCTCATAGAGCTTGATATGATAGATTGAAGAATTTCCTCGAGGAAAAAAATTTCAAAAATGGTTACACCGATTCAACTCTGTTTACCATGCAAAAGGATGAGGATATTCTGTTAGTTCAAATCTATGTCGATGACATTATTTTTGGATCAACTAATGTCACTATGTGTAATAAATTTTCCTCCCTCATGCAAAGTGAATTTGAAATGAGTATGATGGGAGAGTTAAAATTCTTCTTAGGATTCCAGATTAGTCAATCTCCTGATGGCATTTTCTTCTGCCAAGAAAAATACATTAAGGAGCTTCTAAAGAAATTTGGTCTGGAATTTGTTAAATCCTCTAGAACTCCCATGAGTACCACAACCAAATTGGATAAAGATGAAAATGGAGTAAGTGTGGATATTAAAAAGTATCGTGGTATGATTGGATCATTGTTATATCTGACTGCAAGTAGCCCAGATATTCTCTTTAGTGTATGTCTATGTGCTAGATTCAAAGCTGCTCCTAAGGAGTCTTATTTATCTGCTGTCAAAAGAATTTTCAAATATTTGAGAGGGACTTATGACTTAGGATTATGGTATCCAAAGGGCACCTCTTTTGATCTGGTTGGATACTCTGATTCTGATTATGCTGGAAGTCTAGTTGATAGGAAAAGCGCCAGTAGCACTTGTCAGTTCTTAGGAGAATCTCTAGTGTCTTTGTACTCTAAGAAACAGAATTCTGTTGCATTGTCAACTGCTGAGAGTGAATATATTGCTGCTGGCAGTTTTTGTGCACAAATGCTTTGGATGAAACAAACTCTAGAAGATTATAATCTTTTCTATGATAGGATTCCTATTTGGTGTGACAACACCAGTGCCATTAACATTTCCAAAAATCCGATCCAACATTCTAGAACTAAGCATATAGAGGTCATATATCACTTTATAAGAGATCATGTTCAAAAAGGTGATATTTCCTTAGAATTTGTTAATTCTATTGATCAATTAGCTGACATCTTTACCAAGCCTTTGGATGAAAATACCTTCAATAATATTAGAATAAGGCTAGGTCTCATTTGGGTTGAGAAAATCTAAGATTCTTTTTCTGTTGGTAAATTTTGAGTGATAGAGAAGTTTGGTCTCTGAAGGCATCGGAAGATGTATGTCTTCTATTAGGCATCGGATGATGTATATCTACCGATAGGCATCGGAAGATATATTCTTCATTCTGCCGACATGTGTCACCCATCGGGAGATATCAGTTTTACACGTGTGTCGTCTTTTAGCCGGGCGAAGCTCTAAGGTTTAAACTCATTTTTTTTAAGACGCTTCATCTTTCGCGCTCTTTCAAAAGCCTCTGCCCTACCAATCAGCTGTTCATTCCCTAAATTTCTCCTCTCTCGAGTTTCACTTTCTTATCGATCAAATGGCTTCATCGTCTCACGCTATTCCTAAACCAGCCAAGAAGAAAGCTAAACTCTCGGCTCGTCAGCCACGAGAGCTTCCTCGTGCAACCCAGTGGCCATCATTCTATTTTCTCACTCAAGCTTCTGAAGCAAGGTACCATGACGACTTTAAACATAAATCCTTGATTCCCATTAGAGGTATTATTCCTGAGGATTTAGTTGGATTAGATATTGTTGACCCATTGAAAGATCTTGGTTTACTGGGGTTATTTGACGTCAAATCTTTCTATTATCCTGAGGCAATCAAAATGTTTTATGCAAACCTTAGCTCTCCCTCGGATCTCTCTACCCTTTCATGCTATGAGTATGGAAAACACATAGTTATTTCCTCCCAAACCATCAATGCCCTTCTGGGGAGTCCACACCTAGATAGCCTTCCCAAATTTTATGAGTCAGGACATGAGCCCCCTTTTCTTAACTCTCTTGCAGGCCATCATTTTTTGAAGGCTATTGCTTTGGACCCGAATCTCATCCCTGATACCTTAAAGAGCAAGCATCTCAACATCAGGGCTCGGCTCTTTCACCAGATGATCGGGTACAATATCATTCCTAAGGGTGGTCACCACGATGAAGTAAGTGGTATGGATTTGTTTGTTTTGTTTGCCCTTTATCAAAAGACCCCCTTCGATATGGGCTTCATTGTTTTACGGAGAATGATGCGGAGTGTCTCCTCCAGGGCTACTTCCCTTCCTTATAATCTCCTACTCATGCGACTCTTTGAGCAGTTTGAAGTAGAATTCCCAGAGGAAGATGATCTTTTCTGCCTTCAACCTTCAAGCTATTACTCGACCACCACTTTGAATCGAATGTGGATCAAAAGGACAAGAAAAGGAGATTTTGTTTTGGATAAGACTCGGACGAAGGCTTCTAAGGCAGCATCTGTCCGACTTGGGAAAAAGAAGTTTATCCTGCCAGAGGAGTCTGTTCAAGAAGGAGGGGATGAATCTGAGATTCCTGCCTTTGATAATTCACCTTCCACCTCTCAGGTGTCTAGCTTCCAACCTCCTCCTCCAGTACCCAGAATCTCTGCCCTCTCCTCTCCAGCACTTACTTCTGAGGCACTCTCAGCTCCATCAAATGTGCCTCCTCCATTTCCAGAAAGTCCTCTTTCTCCTCCACCCTCTAATGTGTTGCCTTCTTTGCCTACTCCTACACTCCAAACTACTCCTCCAAGTCCAAATGCTCCTCCAACTCCACATGTTCCTCCAGTCCAAACTACTTTTCAAGTACAAGTCTCCTCCCTACTCCTGTCCAATGCTCCTGCCACTCCACAAACTTATCAGAGGAGATTTTCAATGACTGAGAATCAGTACATTGATTTGAAGTCCTGCATTGAGAGCCTAGGGACCGCTCTCAGTTCTCTTAAGACCCAGCTTGATGCATCTATCGATGAAAAGGTCAACCTGATAAAATCGGCCCTGAGCAAGGATCTTGATATGTCTCTCGATGCAAAGCTCAAACAAACCAAATTGGACTTGAGCAAGGATATTGATTCTGTTCAAGATCAGCTGGCTCATAAATTGGATCGACATAAGGACATTTTCACAAGGGATCTTCGGTCTCTCCAGTCTGATGTTGAAGCTCTTCGGCCAGCACCACATAGCCCTCTGTGTTTCCCAGTGGCTTGTTCTGAAGACCTCATCCTTCCAATCATAAGTCCTAAGGTTGTTGAAGTTGCTCGCCTAATTCTTTTGGATCTTCAGGAGGCTGAACTGAATTTTCCTAATCCTGTTGCTCCTCCTGTTCTCGAGCCTTCATCAGAACCAGCCAGTCCTATGGCTGTCTCTCTGCTAGTCCACCTGTAGAGCAACCATCCTGCCTGGACTTGGTGGTCTATCAAGGACCCTCTCCCTCTGCTGCTCCTCAGCCAGAGCCTTCTCTATGTATGGATTTGGTGGTCTATCAAGCCCCACTCCCTCTCGATCTTGAATCACTTCAAGCCCTCTTGGATGCTTATTTCCTTCCGAATCTTGAAGTGCCTTCTTGGATTATCCATGCATTTTGGAAGCGTTTTTTAGATTTTGTTTAAATAGGGGATATTTTTGTGATGGCCCGAGACCGGAACCCGATCGGGGTCCAAGATCGGAGCCATCACTCCGGAATAGTGGACGGAAAACGGTGACTATTTTTTTTTTTTAACATTTAAAACATCACACACAGGAAGAAAACCTTTACGGGAACTGAAGGCTGGAAAAAACATTAAAACAGGAACAGAAGGCAGAAACCTATTGAAATCAGATTGCAGGATGCATGGCAGAAAGAATTCAGAATACAGAATCTCAGATAAAGAGAAGCGGAAACTAATTCAGAGCTGAGGTTTCATAAGTGAATAACAGAAGGGGCTGGGAAGAACAGAAAACAGAGACAGACGATGACAATAAGTCAGCAGAATAAAACAGGAAAATGGGCGGAAGTGCTGGGGCGAATAACTGACGGAAGACTTAGTTTAAAGGAGCAGCGGTGAATTCAGATACGACAAAAATGAACAGGGTTTAGCGGAAGAGGCTGAGTAAAACTGCTCGGAAGAGGTGGTGACGTCAGCCAGAAGATGCAGTTTTAAACTGAATCGGAGGAGTAATCAGTGGATGACGTCATCGGAAGAGGTAATGACGTCAGAACTGGAATAAACTGGGCGGAAGACTTTAGCTGGCGTGGACTCAGATACAACAAAAGATGCCAGTGATCACCGGTGGATATAGTTTTAAAAACAGCTGTGAACATGACCGAAAGGATACGTTTAAAAGGGGCAGGAATTTAGCAACTTTTGACTGGAAGACATACCAACAGAAAATCTCACAAAAGATGCAAACCTTCAAACCGGAAGGTAATGACAACTGAAAGAGTCGGGTGAGATGATGACGTCAGCCGGAAGATGGATGACATCACCGGTGGATGTAGGCAAAAACTGTAAGTAGACTAGGCGAAAGATGTCAAATAAGACAAAATAGATGACGTCAGCCGGATGATGGGTGACGTCAACCGGAAGATACAGACAGAACTGGGAATAAACTGGGCGGAAGACTTAAGCTGGCGGTGGACTCAGATACAACAAAAGATGCACAGTGATCACCGGTGGATATAGTTTTAAAAACAGCTGTGAACATGACCGGAAGATACAGTTTAAAAGGGGCAGGAATTTAGCAACTTTTGACTGGAAGACATACCAACAGAAAATCTCACAAAAGAGGGCAAACCTTCAAAACCCGATTCAAAAACAAAGTTTTCGAAACACACTTTGCAGATGACAGATTTCAACTGACAGATTTAGGAAAAATCAGACTACATGAATAACTCTAAAATTCGAGATCATCCATGCAATTCTTAAAACAGAAGAGTATTCTAAAACATTTCAGAACATTCAGAGCATGAGTTCGACTATCAAATACAGCAGTTTTAAAGCTTTGACTCAGAAACTATACGGTATTTCAAAATCTGAGGATCGATAAGACATACTTTAAAATCGACAGATTCAAGGAAATAAATTACATGGATAGTTCCAAAACCAGAATTCATCCATGCATGAATTAGTAGAAACATTCCAAACAAATTTCAGAATACTTTAGAATATAAACTTAACTGTCAAATACAGTGGTTTCTAAAACTGAAATATCAGATCTTGTACATTGTTTCAAAATCTGAGGGACAGTACAAGACTTAACATATAATTACAGAATTTACCAAAAGATGAGTTTTTAACACAAAAATCAGGAATTCAGAAAAACTTTACAGAAACCTCTGAACAGAAATCATGTCTGGCTGCAGCAACCAAACCCCCATGAGCTCGATCCACCAGCAACTAATCATCAGACTGAGGCACAAAGTCCTCATTTTCGGGTTCAGTACCTACATCAGAGAGTTCACCTATGAGTCTAAAACTCAGTAAGGACATAATCAGAATGCAGTGATGCAAAATGCTATGCATGCAGTTTTTTTTTTCAGAAATACGGTGACAGTACAGAGCATTAAGTTATAGTGGCAGTAGAATTAAGTGGAGCTTATAGGGGAACTGGCAAACAGTGGGGGAGGGGGAGGGTGCACTATCAGGCACATTCAGGGGTACAGTACAGTAAACGGTAAACAGTAAACAGTTCTGGGGCCAGTCCCCGTCTCGTACTTAACCTGGTACATTTCAGTCGGATTTTATCTTGTTTAGTTTCAAACAGTGTACAGAAAACATTTGCATGTCTTTCAGAGAAAACGTGTATGCATGAACGGTGCTTGAACCTAAACAGGCAGACAGCAGAAATAAGACAACAAAAAGTAAATCGAAGCCAAATATTTCAGAACATAGACTATAACCTTTCTACCCAAAACAACCCGACATAACAGGAAACCTAGTACCTCCGTGATGTAGGGCCTTAAGGGCCAACCTACGGTTATGAACTTACCTGTTTGCTGCAGTGTAGAATGCTCGAATGTCCCTGGAATGCTCGGATCTGTCGCTAAAATGTAGAGAAATTAAACAAGCTGGAAATGCTAACAAATAACTTGAAGAATAAGCAGCAAGCTCATTTCAACTCTTTAGGAAAACACACTAACGTATTTTCATCCAAAACAGTGAGTTTTCACGGAATTAATAACCCTAAACCCCAGTGAAAACTCGCATTAAACTTGTCCAAAATCAATAACTTTCGTAGATGATTACCTTGGTTGAAGGAAACAGAAGAAAAACGAAGAAACAAAGTGTTGGTGCTTTGTCAAAATCGCCAGGAAGAGAAAACAAAGAGCAGTGGGAAGAAACAGATGAGAAGTGAGGGTTTCACGTAGGAGGAAGACTTAACTTCTTCATCAAGTCGCCAGATGTCATTCAACCATTGGCTCACTCCCACCAACCTTAATTTCTCTCCAAATTGCCCTTCCATGCTTTTTAAACTTAATGTTTTGTTTAGTTACACATTAGTTTAGTTCTCCACAATTATTCCAACAGTTCCACCAAAACACTCCTTTGTAGTAATATAATATTAATCCCGATTAAATGATCCGGGAAAACTATTACATGGCAAAATGCCGGGTGTTACAATTTTTTTACAATTTTTCTGATATTCACATGTTTGGTACTCTGATGTTTCTCTGAATTGAATGCATTGCTTCTTCTGTCTCTCTGCTCATTTTTGATAATGTCAATGGGGGAGAGAATATTTAATTCATGATGATATGAGAAATTAGATTTGTTTTGACAATATTAGTGTTCAAGGTTGAAATCTGGTTGTGATTTGAAATTGGATAGAATGCATATACTGTGGGGGAGCTAGAATTATGGGGGAGAGTTATACTTAATCAAATTTATAGATTGTCATCATCAAAAAGGGGGAGATTGTTGACTTAAATAGTGTAAGTCTAAATATGTTTTTGATGATGTGTTTGTATGATCAAGAATGTAATTTGATTATGTTTAATATATGAGAATAATAAGTTATGCATTTGAAATTATTCGGTTGGAAATGCCCTTTGAAAGGGTATTTTAGTAGTCTAACAAATGTGGTTAAGTGTATAGGGCTGAATAATAAAACAGGGGTGAAAATTGATAAACAAAATGTACATCTACCGGTGAAGTAGAAAAGAGGACTTCAACCGATAGGAAAACGACAAAATGTACATCTACCGATTGAAGAAGAAAAGTAGACATACACCGCCAACAAAACGACAAAAGTGGAGACGTTTATTGCTTACACCGATCGCTAAACGACAAAAGCAGAGTCGTTCAAAGAGTAAATCATCCGATTGCTTACACGATCGCTAAACGACAAAAGCGGAGTCATTCAAAGAGTAAATCATCCGATTGCTAAACGACAAAAAACTACAGATACCGCTGGCTTTTCAAAGTCTTCCAAAGAGTAATTCTGCCTATAGCTAGATGAAAAATTTCTGAAGACTTCTACCGATAGCCGCTCAGCACTTTAAAGCTACATCTACCGATAGCGGTTCAGCTTTTTAAGTCGCATATACCGATGGTGGTTCAACTTTTTAAAGCAACCTATACCGATGGCGGTTCAACATTTCAAAATCGCATCATCTGACAGCGGTTCAAGTTTTCAAAGACAGCATCATCTGATGGCGGTTCAAGCATTTCAAAGACAACATCATCTAGTGTACAGTATCTTCCGCCAAATTTAAATATACCGCGAAGCAACAGAGACCTCGTCCAAAACTTAAACTCTAGAGCATTAATGGCGATGAGCAAATAGTAACCCTAGAGAGCAACGGCTAGCTACTTTGTACGGATGTTGCTCCAACGGTAATAAAACTTCCATATTCGGATAAGGAGCATTCAAGACCAAGAACCGATTGCAGACAGAGTATAAAAGATGAGAAGAAAGCTCGAAGAAACAACTTTTGTGAAAATCAATTCTGAGCCCTATCGAGCCAAATTTCTCATACTCTGTATTTTCATCTACTCCACTCAAATCCTTAACTTGAGATTTAATCCTTGAGGGAGAGTAGTCTGTACTGAAAATCTACAAATTTATTATTCTGTAAAAGACAGTGGATTGTCGCCCGTGAAGAACAATCCGATTTGTAAAGGCTGTAGATCGACGCCCGGGAAGTGCGATCTAGTTTTTCTCTGAGGAGAAGGAAAGGATCTTCAAGGGGGAACTTTGAAGCGTGGACGTAGGCAGTTTTTGGCCGAACCACATAAAAACACTGGTGTCAAATTTCTCTTACTCTCTCTTTTACATTTAGTGTTTAATTGTTTGCTGTTAGATTTAAAAAGAATTAAAAGTCTAATTCACCCCCCTCTTAGACAATCTCGATGCTACATAGCCACGTTAGAGCTGCTCTCCAATTGGCAGGTAGAAATGTAGAAATATGTTCGATCTTCAGAGATGAAGATTACTTTGAAAGAGTTGTACCAAAGATGGAAGAAGACGAAGAAAAGCTCGGGCGAAGCGGCAATGGAGATGAAGCAGTATTTCAAAGAACTGACGCTGAACGTGATTCTGAGAGTCATCGCAGGGAAAAGGCATTATTACTTGGGTAAATTCTAAAATAAACCCTGAACTATGGGTATATCTCGAAAAAACCCTCAAACTAAAAGTCCTCGCTGTCAAAACCTCAAAATATTGAAAAACTTTCAAAATAAACTCCAGCGGAGGGCCGCATGCCCCCCGAATTCTAATTCGGGGGGCCAACTTCATATCGTTGCCCCTCGTATGGCAAAATGGCGATGAGGCGGTCTCTGGCCTTCGCGCATGTGCGCTGCACGTGAAACCGTTTGGGGGGCCACGCTGCAAATTTGGCCCCCCGTTCGGAGGGTCGGGATCACTCACTGCACGTGCAATGCACATGAACTAAACTTGGGGGGCCTCAAATATGACTCGGCCACCAATAGTCTTAGACAATTTAATGCGGGAGGGGGGGGGCAAGTTTCGAACTCGACCCCCCGAATATTCTATGTTCCTTACGCAGGGGGGGGCAAATTTTAACTCGACCCCCCAAATGTCCATCCACAGATCAATAATTGATCTGTGGATGGGTATTGGGGGGCCGTGAATCTGATAAATAATTTTACTAGACGCAGGGGGCCACGTTGATATAGCGGGGGGCCAAACTCCTTTATTATTTAAGGAGCTCCCCCCTCCATTCAAAGAAATTACTGAAATTTGTCACAAAATTTTTCTCTTCGCAGGCTAATTTTCTCTGTTTTAGCAAGGACGATGGATTCTAATCCAGCTAGATGGTTTGAATTAGACGAGGAAGTAGACAGTGATGCCAAAATGAATTTGTATCCGGACGAGACTCCTGCACATGGTGATTATGGCTCGGATGAAAATGAACAAATACCTGTATGTTCGACATCCAGAACTCTAAACGATCAGCTTCGAATACTGGTTATATTAGACGATGATGAGGTTGAAAGTGTTCAGGTAAGGGAAGAAATTCATATGGAATTTTTTGTTACTAATATGTATATTTAAAAGAGCTGAAACACGAAATAAAAAATTATTTTGTAAAACACGGATTTGGGATAGTATTCACTAAAAGTGAAAGGAGCCGATTGAGGGCTAAATGTTCAAAAGAGTGTGAGTGGCTTTTGCATGACTCTCAAAAGCAAGGTGAGCAGACCTTTGAAATAAAGACTTTAGTTAATACTCACAGCTGTGCAAAAATAGTTGAGAATAGACACGTTAGTGCAAAATGGGTGGCAAACCGTTATCTGGCTAGGTTCAAAAGTCACCCTAGGTGGGACCTATCTTCCATTGTGGAGACAGTGAGGATGAACCACAGATCTCACATTACACCTAGTCTTGCGAGAAGAGCACGAAGCATTGCTCTTACAATTAACGAAGGCAAAGCTAATGAACAATACAAGTTATTATGGTCGTATAGGGTAGAAATACATAGAACAAATCCGGGGAGCACTTTCGAAGTTCATACTTACGATGCGGGGGATACATTAGTGTGCCAAAGAGTGTATATGTGTTTGGCCGCTTGCAAGGCGGGTTTGCTGCAGTTTGGTTGCCCAATTATTTGTTTGGATGGCTGTCACTTGAAGGGCTCGTGTCCCAGACAATTGCTCACAGACGTTAGTATTGACGTGAACGATGGAATATATCCCGTTGCTATTGTCAACGTCGAAAAAGAGACCGAGGAAACATGGACGTGGTTTTTGAAACTTTTGAAGGCAGACCTGTACACTAGAGATGGAGCCGGATGGACGATTGTTTCGGATCGACAAAAGGTATTTTGTTTAATTAAATTGGTTGTGGTGTACTTAAGGTGTGTAACTAATTTTGTTTTAATATCAGGGTTTGAGGAATACGGTTGATGAGGAATTTAATGAAGTCGAACACCGTTTATGCCTCCGACACATGTACACAAACTTTAAAGGGCTGTTTTGGGGGAAAACATACAGAGAAGCGATGTGGAAGGCTGCTATGGCACCCACAAGAGCTCATTTCAATTTAGAAATGAGCAAATTACAAAGGCTCAACTCGGCTGCCCACGAATGGCTTCGAGGAGAAGAGCCTAGATATTGGGCTAGTCATGTCTTCTCTCCGATTCCCAAGTGCGATATTGGCTTATACAATTTATGTGAGTCATTTAATGCACTTATATTGCCTGCCAGAGAAAAACTGATCTTCACCATGTTAGAAACGATCCGAACATACATGATGACTCGCATCGTTAAAAAATTTAAGAAGATGGCCCAATTAACGACCCTCCTGTGTCCCCAAATATATAAAAAAAGATTGGGAAGCTAGTAGATGCAGCTGCAAATTGGAGCCCTACGCTCCGGGGATGTTCACAATTTCAAGTGAGCAACGACAACGAACAATTCGTTGTCGACTTGAATACGTTGGTGTGCTCCTGCACCAGGTGGACGCTTACTGGAATCCCGTGTGTCCATGCCATTTCATGCATATTTTTCTTGAGAGTGGAGCCAAAAAATTACGTGCATCCATGCTATCACCGGGCGAATTTTTTGCAGATGTACGCCAATTTTATTCAACCCGTGAATGGCCAATTAATGTGGCCGTATGTGCCAGGTATGGGGGAACTATTTCCGCCCAAAAGATATCGCCAATCCGGTAGACCCAAGAAGACAAGAGTGTGAAATGTCAATGAGCCGTCAAGTTCGAGAGCTAGTAGGCGGAACTCAAAGATGTCGTGTGGTATTTGTCGGCAGTACGGGCACAATAGTCACACTTATCCTAACCGAGGATCCACTTCAGGCACTGCTGTTTTCCAAGACACGTTTATGGGTTACAACGCAAATGATGAGACACAGGTACAGTTCTAAACAGTTCGCTCATAAATATGTATTCATTCTTTTTTAATACAGTTTTCATGCTATTGCAGGAATCTCTGACGCGCGGCCGAGGCAGGAGCAGAAGAAATTGACTGTTGTAAATTGTGTTGGATTTCATCTATATTAATGTAATTTAAATATTTTTTCACATTATAATTGTTTAAATTAGTTTAAATAAATATTAATTATTTACTTACACAATTAGAATATTACTTAGATTAGTTTAAGTTAATAGTAATTATTTACTTAAATAATCATTTAAATACAATAAGTAATTTGAATAAAGCAATTGATTAATGAATTAATTTTTTTATGCTTTGTACATTAATTAATTGAAATTTCTAACTTTATTTCTGTAACACCCGGCTTTACGGGATTTTGTAATTCCAATATATAATGGTATTTTTGTAAATATGTCGAATCAAACTCGTTTTACGAAAAGAAAGCGTTATTATGATTCTAATAATTAATATGGATTTTGAGAAAATTCTGGAAATTTTAGGAGTCGTAACGCTAATTTTACGAGAATTACGTTTCTCGTAATATAAAAGGTATTTTGGTAAAAATAGTGAACGAGGTCCGATTTGCAAACGGACAGTTTTATTAGGACCCTAATAATAAGTTGAAATTATTGGTGAAATAAGAGAGTTTGGAGAAACCGAATCGTTAGCTAATTAACGAAACAAGTATAAAAATAAAGAAAAGGGCAAAATGGTAAATTATAAAGTAAAATTTTAATTAAAAGATCAAATCCTCTCTTTCTCCATCATTTCTTTCTTCCAGCATGAGAACCAGAGAGCGATCCTTCTCCCTCTCACGGCTTCTCTCCGTTCCGACGCCGATTTCTCCTCCGTTCGTCCTCCGTTCTTCACGTTTTCTTCCCCAAACTCGATTCTAGGTAAGGTTCTATGATTTTGGAAAGTTTATTCAAAGTTTTCGGGTTGTTTAACGGTTAGGGTTTCGTTTAGGGTTTTGTTAAAAATGTGATTTATGGTTCGAAATTTATAGGTTTATCGTATTTGAGAATATAATGGACGTATTGAACGTTATTGGACGAAGTTAAACTGATTTGTGAGAAATGTTAAAATTTGATGAATTTTGGGTTTTTGGAAAAAAACTCGTTATTGGTGATTTCGAGGTATCAAGCCTTAAGTATTTGTTAATATACCTCGATTAGTTAAGTTAGGAATTTTAGGAAAATTCCCTTAGTTAAGGTTTCGTTAAATACGGACGTTTAATGGTTTAAATTCGTTTTAACGACAATGTTGTAAAATTGCCTTAAGTAAACAAAGCTCGTGGACGGGGCTTGAGCTGCAACGGACGCGTGGTAAGTTCTCGTGACTTACTCTTGCCGATTGGCCTACACCATACGTCGATTTTGGTTGTTGAGGATATTTGGTGCAATGTGTGTTTATATGCTTTGGATGGGTAGTTTAGGCTTAGCTATTTTACAGGTTATGCTTGTATGATGTTTTGATGGTATTCACGCTGTTTATGTTTACGTTATGCATTTAACTGCTCATGCATCACGTCTTTTAAAATAGCATGAAAACGGATTTCTGCATGTGTTTAAGAGAACGAAATGAATCTACGTAATCTGTTATCTGGTCACAGCGAGGTGGTTTAGACCTCGGTGACATTCTGTTTGCGACCTGATTAAAAAGTAAAATGAACCAACGAACGAAATGAATCTACGTAATCTGTTATCTGGTCACGGCGAGGTGGTTTAGACCTCGGTGACATTCTATCTGCGACCTAATTAAAAAGTAAAATGAACCAACGAATCTACGTAATCTGGTCACGGCGAGGTGGTTTAGACCTCAGTGACAATCTGTATGTGACGTAATGAAAAAGAACACGCCTGAATGATTCCCGAAACTCATATGCACAGCATGCATCTGCATTTACGAAACTTATTGAGCCTTTAGCTCATAGATGTCTGTGTGGTGTAGGTAACCTTGATACAGGTATGGACGAGATCCCTCCGCCTGAAGTATGAGCATGTTGAAGAAGGATGGCTCGTAGGAGTGTGCTGGCAGTCGATCCTTAACCTGACCCGTGGGGATGTATGTATGATGTTTTGAGGGTATTGGGTTATTTTGAGTAAAATATGTATAAAGTTAAAACATATTAGGATGTTTGGATCTGGCTAGATGTTAGGTCCATGTTTTGAGGTTTTAAACGTCCTTGAAAACCTGTTTTTATAATGTTTCATTGGAACTGCTTGGAAATTTAAAACAGGAGGATTTTGTCGATTTTTAAACGTATCCATGCAGTTTGTTTTTATGAAAGTTTAACGTGGGTTTAGATCGTTTAATTAGGGTGCATAAGATGAGATTGTGCAAGGGATGAGAAAGGAAGGAAGGAATGTTGGTGTTTGCTCTCTGGAACTTCGGATTCCAGAGAGCACTTGTATAAAAAGAGAGAAGAAAGAAAAGAGGAGAGAAAAAGAAGGAAGGTGGAGGGCGACTGATCGCCATTGTGAAGGGCGACCAATCACCCCTCCATGCCTTGTGTTCGGTGATCGATCTCCTGAATTTTTGGAGATCGATCGCCCCTCCTATTTAGCAACTCAGCGATCGATCTCCTGAATTTTGGAGATCGATCGCCCCTCTCCCGTTGGTCGCAGCTTTGACCCTTCTGCCCTCCCCTTGTAATTGTTTTGTTTTAATTAATTTTAAGTGTTTTATTAATTGTTTTAAATTGTTTTAAGTTTATAAATAGTTTTGTTTTAAATGGTTTAAAACGTAGACTCAACCGATTCCGATTCTGGTTTCGATTTCGATTTGGTTTCCGCCTAAGGTTAGGTTTAAAGTTATTAAAATGATAAGTAATAAAAAAAAAATATGTAAGGGAAATTAGGTACAGTGTTAGGGTCGTTACAATTTCAATACATTAATTACTTAATTAATTGAAATTCATAACGTGACTAAAGTAATTATATTAATTAAAATTCATTTATTACAAATTAATTTAGATACATTACTTTATTAATTTATTTACTAAAATATATTTTAGATGCATTAATAATTTGAATAGATTAATTAAGTAATTAATATATTTTATACATTAATCATTAATTTATTTGAAAACATTAACGATTTCATTGAAATTTATTAATTAATTCAAAAAGTGAAAAATTGGATAGAGTTTCGTTTGTTTTATGACTCCTCATAGCTATCTTCAAATAGTTCCTACAAATTTAAATAACACATATATACTCAAACAGTTCTAGTAAAGTATAAACATAAATGTACATCAACGCAAATATAAACAGTCATGTACATCAAAATCAAATAAAAGTACATCAAATGAAATATAAACAATAATATACATCAAACTACTCTGGTGGTATATCGTCCTCGACGTCAGCTCTGCTGGCCATTCAATCCCCCAGCTTCTCAGTGACCTCTCTAATGGACTCACTGAGATATTCCTGTGACTCAACCACCTTCTTCTGTCCCAGGGTCAGCTGATAGACACTACCTATGACGAACTTAATGCTCTGCTGCATATGCTGCCGCTCCTGACGCTCCCCCAGAAGCATCTGTTGCATCATTTCCCACATCCTGCCAACCTCAAGGGCAACTGGTGGCACTGTCACGGTGGTGGGGGTGTCCTCCTCCATCAGAGCATCCTCAGCTGGAGCGTCCTAAGCTGGAGCGTCCCCGAGCTCCTTAACCATCCAAGACCCGGAGACCTTGATTACACCCATCCTAGATAGATGAAGTCTGTCAAATACATCCAAGGCTCGGGGAGCTCTCAACTGCTCTCCCTCAGGGAGCTCAACCTGTGATCGCTGCACGAGCCGCCAAATCAAAGTACCATATGGCAGATTTTTGTTGCGTGTACGGGCGATCTCGTGCATGTGCCCTAATATCATGAACCCGGGGCCAAAGAAAGTGCTGCTGCACATCTTCTCCATCACATAGAGATCCATCAAGTTGACTAGATCTCTATGGCCATCCCTCGACAGCAGCGAGTGGTTGATAAGGTTGTAAACAACTCGAGCTTTGACGTTCAACTCCTTCGATCTCGGTTTGGTGAATTTTTCAATATCTGCATTGTGGTGAATCTGTCTAAGAAATTACAATCCCTCAGGTGTTCTGGCAAAATCACACTCTCGAGAAGCGTGATAGTACTATACAGCTATATCGCTCGTAAATCCCAGCAGCTCGTTCACATGACTGGCAAAAAAATTAATCTCCTTACCACAAACATATGACTTCATGCACCCCTCCCCCCGGTGTTGGTCAAGTTCGTGTAAAATAAGCGAACAACTCGATCACATGTCTCTCCACCCATGTTGTACAGCCCTTGCAACCCAATTCTGTCAAACATTTCCTGGATCTGCAAAGACTCCCAACCAATGAAGTTGACAGTCTTCCCATAAATAATTGGCTGGAGTGAAATATCCCTATCAAATCTCTTTTTACACTCCTCGGTTCAAAAATCGATCGAGAAGAAACCAGGCGGTGATCGGGGCACTTCGGTCAGAGGACCTTGTGACGAAGATCCTGGCCGGTTTACTGGTGGTCCCCGGTTTGAGGGGCCAGCTTGTGTCAAGGAGAGGTGAGGACGTTTGAAAGAAATTTTTGTGGCCATTTCAGCCTCAAATTTTCAGAAAAATGGCTCAGATTTTGGGAGGATTTTTAGATTTTTGGTAATAATAGGCTCGGGTTTGAGGTTGTTCAGCTTTTAGAAGGGTCAGGTTTGAGATTTTCAGAGATTAGAAGGCTCGATTTTAGGGGATTTGGATTTTCGGCAATAGGGTTTTCGCCGTGGATTTTGGGGGCAGATTTTTGAATTTTTGGCTTTCAGAAGGCTTGGGTTTGAGGATTTCTTGACGGTGAAGGGCCAATTCTTGCGATTTTCAGACAAAAATCGAAAACTTCGCCTTCTCCTCTCTCAATTTCAGAATGCGGAGGGCGAACAGGGGGCCAAATTTTTAAATACCAACGACAATTCGGCCCCCCGTTTTAAATTATCACCCCCCCTCCCCCCCCCCCCCCCCCCCCAATCTTTAAAACTAGGGCAAATGTGGGGGGCCGAGTTATAATTTCGGCCCCCCGCGTATAGAACATGGAAAAATTAGGGGGTCGAGTTAGAAATTAGGCCCCCCGCATTAAATTTGCTACGAAACACGGGGGCCTGAGTCAGATGTGTGGCCCCCCAAAAGTTGTTCACGTGCATTGCACGTGCCCTCGAATTGGGTTCACATGCAGCGCACGTGCGCGAGGGCCAGAGGCCCCCGCATCTTCCCCCCGTGGAGTGTGGGGGGCCGCAATTTGTATTCGGCCCGCCGAATAAATTGGCGTGCAGCGCACGTGAGAGGGGAATTTGCCATACGGGCCGCGATATTGTTCACCGAAATTACTGGATATCTGAATTATGATTAATTCATTAGTCACCAAAGTGGCCGAATTATAAAGTTTTCTCAGATATCAAATTCATTACTGGCATAGAGAAAGTTTCATGCTAGTTTTATGCTTATGTAATTTGATATTTGAATTATGTTTAATTTGTTAGTCACCAAAGTGGCCAAATTAGAAAGATTTTCATAAATATCAAATTTACTGAAGTCAATTACTCATGTTGTATGTGATGCTCAATAATGAAATGACATGATGTGAATTATGATTCTAACATGAGTATATTGATTTTCATGATTATAAAATATGTTGAATCGCCCAAAGATGGATTAGTTATTTTATAATTGTGAATATAATTGTGGTTAATTGATATGCTTTGGTTGGACATGTTTAGTTTATCCAAAGATAACAAACATGTTTATATCAAGTATATTGATTACCGATTATGTGAAAGTAAAATGAGCATCAATTATACTTATGATTATATATTGTTGTTTTACCCAAAGGAGAACTGCAATATATATAATAATGATGATTGTTTGATTGCATTATGACTCAAAGCATGAAAGTTTGAAAGTTTGAGCATGTTTTATTTTGCAGCATCTATTCCTGTTGATCTTCATTCGCAAGCTACATCTATTGTTAAGTTTTCTGGTCTAAATTTCTCTGAATGGTGTGAACAAGTTCAGTTTCACCTCGATGTTCTGGATCTTGATTTGGCACTTCTTACTGAGAAACCAGGTGCTATTACTGCAACTAGCAGTGCTGATCAGAGATCTTCCTATAAAGTTTGGGAAAGATCAAACAGATTAAGCTTAAAGTTTATGCGAATGACTGTAGCAGATAATATCAAGTCCACATTTCCTAAAACCGAAGGTGCCAATGAATTTATGAAATTTGTGGAACAATGTTCTCAATCGGAATCGGCTGATAAGTCACTTGCTGGAACACTGATGGGTACTTTAACCACCATGAAGTTTGATGGTTCACGTACCATGCATGCACATGTTGTTGAAATAACAAACATGGCAACAAGACTAAAGACCATGGGAATGGAAGTCAATGAGAATTTCCTAGTGATATTTATCATGAACTCCTTGCTGCCTCAATATGTCCCATTTCATATGAGCTATAACACTATGAGGACTAAATGGAATGTGCATGAATTGCAAAGTATGCTAATTCAGGAAGAAGTAAGGCTAAAGAAATCAGGAAATCAAGTTGTCAATCTCATGAATTATGAAGGAGCTGGTAAGAAAGCTGGAAAGAGTAAGAAAGGACTATTATCGACTGCTCAGTCCTCTTTCCAAATCCACAAGAAGGAACAAAAGAAAGATAAGTGTCATTTCTGTGGAAAGCAAGGACACTATCAGAAAGATTGCCTGAAAAGAAAGGCATGATTCGAAAAGAAAGGTATGCTTAATGCCTTTTTATGTTTCGAATCAAACTTAACTGAAGTTCCTTCTAATACTTGGTGGATTGATTCTGGTTGCACCACTCACGTTTCTAATACGATGCAGGGATTCCTTACGACCCAAACCATAAGCCTAAATGAAAGACACATATTTTTGGGCAATCGGGTGAAAGTTCCAGTTGAAGCTATTGGAACTTACCGGCTAATGTTAGACACTGGACATCAATTAGATCTTTTTCAAACTATTTATGTTCCATCTATTTCTCGGAATCTAGTTTCATTATCGAAACTGGATATAGCTGGATATTCCTGTATGTTTGAGAATGAAAGTTGTAGTTTGTATGAAGATAAAGTTCTTATTGGTTCTGGTGTTTTGTATGATAATTTGTACAAGTTAAAACTTGATAATTGTTTTGCTAAATCTCTTTTAACTGTGCATCATATTGTAGGAATGAAACGTGATTTAATGAATGACAATTCTGCTTATTTATGGCATAAACGATTAGGTCATATATCCAAAGAAAGAGTGGAAAGATTGGTAAAGTATCAAATCCTTCCACATTTGAATTTTACTGATCTAAATATTTGTGTTGATTGTATTAAAGGAAAACAAACAAGAAACACAATTAAGAAAGCAGCCACAAGAAGCAGACAGCTTCTTGAATTAATACATACCGATATTTGTGGTTCATTTGATGTTTCATCTTTTGGTGGAGAAAGATATTTTATCACCTTTATTGATGATTTTTCACATTATGGATATATCTATTTGCTGAATGATAAATCTCAATCAATAAATGCTCTCGAAGTATTTATTACTGAGGTTGAAAGACAAGTAGACAGAAAAGTGAAAATTATGAGATCAGATAGAGGTGGTGAATATTATGGAAGTTATGATGAAAATGGACAACATCCAGGTCCATTTGCTAAATTCCTAGAAAGTCATGGTATTTGTGCACAATACACAATGCCAGGAACACCAGAACAGAATGGTGTTGCAGAAAGGCGAAATCGTACATTAATGGATATGGTTAGGAGTATGTTGAGTAATTTTTCTTTACCCTTGTCATTGTGGATGTATGCATTAAGGACTGCTGTATATTTATTAAACAGGGTTCCTAGTAAGGCAGTTTCAAATACACCATTTGAACTGTGGACAGGAAGGAAACCAAGTTTAAGACACCTGCATGTTTAGGGTTGTCCAGTAGAAATAAAAATTTTTAATCCACTTGAAAGAAAACTAGATTTAAGAACAACCAGTGGTTTTTTAATTGGTTATCCAGAAAAATCTAAAGGGTATAAATTTTACTGTCCTAGCCATAGTACGAGAATTGTTGAAACTGGAAATAGTAGGTACATTGAAAGTGGTGACACCAGTAGGAGTTTGGAATCACGTAAGGTGGAAATTAAAGAAGTTAAGGTGTAAGTTCCAATACCTGTAACTTCTACTAAAGTTACTATTCCAATAGTTGTTGATCATATTAATGATTCATATGAACAACAAAATAACGATCAAACTCCACATGATGAGGTTGTCACTGATGAACCTATCAGAGATGAACAACTAGAAATATCATTAAGAAGATCTGTAAGAGAAAGAATATCTGCTATTTCTAGTGATTATGTGCTTCATCTTGACGAGTCTGAATGTGATTTAGGACTTAATGATGATCCAGTTTCATTTTCACAGGCCATGGAAAGTGAATATTATGATAAATGGTTTAAGGCCATGAAAGATGAGTTGAAATCAATGGAACAGAATGATGTTTGGGAACTCGTTCAATTACCTAAAGGTTGTAAAAGAGTTGGGTGTAAATGGGTCTATAAGACCAAACTTGACTCTAATGGTAATATTGAACGATATAAAGCCAGACTTGTTGCCAAAGGTTTTACTCAGAAAGATGACATTGATTATAAAAAAACTTTTTCTCCTGTTTCAAAAAATGATTCTTTCAGAATTATTATGACAATGGTAGCTCATTATGATTTAGAGCTTCATCAAATGGATGTGAAAACTGCTTTTCTGAATGGGAATTTAGATGAGGAAGTTTTTATGGACCAACCTGAAGGTTTTGTTCTTGAAGGACAAGAACATATGATGTGTAAACTAAAGAAGTCAATATATGGACTTAAACAAGCTTCCCAGCAATGGTATCTTAAGTTTAATGATACCATCACCTTCTTTGGATTTAAGGAAAACATCGCTGATCGATGTATATATCTAAAGGTCAGTGGGAGTAAGTTTATATTTTTGATTCTGTATGTTGATGATATCTTGCTGGCAACTAATGATCTTGGTTTAATGTATGAAACCAAGAAATATCTCGATATGAACTTTGAAATGAAAAATATGGGAGAGACATCATTTGTGATAGGAATAGAAATATTCCGGGATAGATCACAAGAATTATTGGGATTGTCTTAGAAAGCCTATATTAATAAAGTTCTAGAGAGATATAGAATAGATAAATGTTCTGCAAGTGTTGTTCCAATTAATAAGGAGATAAATTCAATCTCAATCAATGTCCAAAGAATGAATTGGAACGTTCACAAATGAAAAGTATTTCTTATGCTTCTATTATGGGCAGTTTGATGTATGCACAGACTTGTACCAGACCCGACATTAGTTTTGCTGTCGGAATACTGGGAAGGTATCAAAGTAATCCAGGGATAGAGCATTGGAAAGCTGCAAAGAAAGTGTTAAGATATTTACAAGGAACGAAAGATCAAATGCTCACTTATAGAAGATCTGATTATCTTGAAGTAATTGGATATTCAGATTCTAATTATGCTGGTTGTGTGGATACAAGAAAATTCACATTTGGCTATTTGTTCCTTTTAGCCAATGGTGCAATCTCTTGGAAGAGTGCGAAGCAGTCTGTCACTGCTACGTCCACTATGGAAGCTGAGTTTGTAGTATGCTTTGAGGCTACAATTCAGGGTTTATGGCTGCGGAATTTTATTTCAGGATTTGGACTTGTCGACAGTATTGCCAAGTCGCTGAAAATTTATTGTGATAATTCTGCAGCAGTCTTCTTCTCTAAAAATGACAAGTATTCCAAAGGTGTTAAACATATAGAATTGAAATATTTGGCTGTTAAAGAAGAAGTTCAGAAACAAAGAGTATCAATAGAACACATTAGCACCAACCTTATGATTGCGGATCCGTTAACTAAAGGATTGCCACCGAAGACATTTACAGAACATGTCAATCGAATGGGCATTTCTGAAAGTTAACTTTATGTTTATGATGGTGTTCTGTATGTAATTGGTACTCTTGAGCTCTTGTATTGATAGTTTCTGATATACACTTATGAATCCTGTTTAATTATTTGAATGCATTCATAATGAAATAATGATGTTATAAACATGATTTGTCTTTTATAAAGACACTTATGTGGACCAGTATATTATTTCTTTTACTGATTATGTTGAGTATAAAAGTAATATGTGATATATGGAAGGAACTGTGTTGGATAAATTGACATATTACCGCCATGATTCGTATTATTTATATACTTCATAATGATGTTATGCTTGATCAATATTTTGATAGATTTGATAATGTGATATGGACCAAGTGGGAGAATGTTAGAAATATTGTCGTTTGATTGTAAAATGAATCAGCGAAAAATGATGTTTCTGTTATTTCATAATCGTCCACAGTAAGTAACCGTGGACGTTTATGAAATATAAGTAACTGTGGACGTTTACGATTACAAGTAGTCGTGGACGTTTAACGATTACAAGTAGCTGTGGACGAATGACGAATATAATTGTTCAATGTAACCGTGGATGTTTAACGATTACAGTAAGAGTGAAGTAATCGTGGACGTTTAACGATTACATTAAAGAATAAACAACTATCACTGTCCACAGTCATCATGGACATTAAGAGATTACAATAAAGATTGGATGACTGCAATCGTCCACACTTTACTGTAATCATTTCTTGCATGAAAAATTGCAATCGTCCATTATAAAGACAACAGAAACAACAACTAATCATTGTTTTACTATGCAATAACTTTTTATAGATAAGGCCAAATTTTATGAAACTCAAACGTCAAATTAAGAAATCCACGTGATGTGGTCCAAATGTGTACAGATCTTCTTGATCATGGCATTTTGTCTTTTAATAATGAAGAGATTAAGTTGATGGAACTTAATCATTACTGAAAACAAGAAGGAAGAAATTGGTCCTCTCTCCCCCTGAAGAAGAACGAGAAATCATTCCATCAAATTTCTCACTGAAGAAACTTAAGGGTTAAGGAAGAGAAATCATTTTATGTTATCATGGAATCAAGTAAGTATTTCTCTTTTCTTCATTACTGATAGAGTTGTGAAAATCATTATGTTCACGATCCTGTTGTTTCTCCTTAATGAAAGTGAGAAACTATTATGAGAGCATGTTTATGACTAACACCGCCTCCCTCGGCAGCTACGACGGTGACACAATCATTAAAGCTACATGCCTCGTATACTTTCTCTCAGTCTCTCTCATTTAATCGATTCAAAACTTGAGATTACTCATTTGTTTACTTCAAGTTGCAGAGCATGATCATAGGCAAAAATGACACAACGGCCGTGACCCTAATATAGGCTTTAACAAGACTGCTAAACGAACCCTACACTCTGAAGAAACTGCAGGAAGAGCTCGACCAACACATTTGCCGTGGACGATTAGTAAACGAGTCTGACCTCCACAAGCTCATCTATCTTCAGTCTGTTCTGAAAGAGACATGGCGCTCCACCCTCTAGAAGGATTTCTGCTCCGGCAGGTCATGAAAGACTGCACCCTAGGTGGCTACCGTGTTTTGAAAGACACTTAGGTGCTGGTCAACCTTGCTAGCCAGCACACCGACCCAAGTTCGTGGTCGGAAGAGTCGCTGGAGTTCAGGCCGGAGACGTTTTTGAGAACCAACAGGAACGTCGATTTCCAGGGTCAGAATTTTGAGCTTCTGCCTTTCCAGGCGGGTTGGCGAGTGTGCGCCGGGCTATCACTGGGAGTACAAACAGTGCAGCTAGCTCTGGCTAGTTTTGTGCATGCTTTGCGTTGGAAAACAGTGTTTACTGTTTATGAATAGTAGAACCAAAACAGAGAAGAAGAAGATGGAGAGAAACTACGGTAATAAATGCTACTCATAATCAACTGTAAGTGAAAGTGTTTATACATGTATATAACCAATGTAGTAATGATGAAAATGAAAAAGGAAACCAAAAGTGAATAGTAAATAGGAAACTAAATGGTTATGTTCTAATATCCCCCCTCAAGAGCAAGGCGGAGAGCCGAAGATCTTGGATAAGAACAGATGAAATGTCGATGGCGGAAGAGGCTTGGTGAGACCATCCGCGAGTTGGTGGGAGGAAGGTGTGAACTTGACGGAGAGTTGCTTGTTGAACACCTTTTCTTAGACGAAATGGAAATCAATCTTGACATGTTTGGATTTGGAATGGAGGTCAGGATTAGAGGCCAAATAGGTGGCACGTCTGTTCTTCCTGCTTTTGGCCGTTCTCTGTCGTTAAATTCTGTTTATCATACTCCTCATTTTTCGCATAATCTCTTCAGTGTCTCAAAATTATGTCAAGATAATTCTGCCTATGTTGAATTTCATCCCTCGTATTTTCTGGTTAAGAATCGGCTTTCTCACCGACTCCTCCTCCATGGTGAACTCCAGGATGGGCTCTACCGTACACCCTCCCCTTCTCTTTTGTCGCTTGCTGCTCGACTCCAGAATTCTGCCACTTCTCTCGCCGCTCTCTGGCATCGCCATTTGGGCCATCCCTCTCCACGAGTGCTTCAGCAAGTCTTTTCTGTTTGTAATTTAAATTATGACAATATTTTGTATGACATTTGTATTCCTTGCAAAATGAGTAAATATCATCAGCTTCCTTATCCAATTTTGCAATCACATGCTCTGATACCACGTTGGAAAACAATGTTTACTGATTATGAACAGTAGAACCAAAACAGAGAAGAAGAAGATGGAGAGAAATTGTGGTAATAAATGCTACTCATAATCAACTGTAAATGAAAGTGTTTATACATGTATATAACCAATGTAGTAATGATGAAAATGAAAAAGGAAACCAAAAGTGAATAGTGAATAGGAAACTAAATGGTTCTGTTCTAATACTTTGGACGTTAGGTCGACTACTACCCCGATCGATATGACTGGAAGCTCTGTGGGAACGAACACGAAGGCTACTCCTCTCGACGTTTTCATTAAACCTCGCTTAGATCTCAGTCTTTACGAGTAAGACATGCAATGATTTGAAATTTCTTCCAACGTAATTATGGCGATAATTTAAGTAACAATTAAAATAAGAACAACACTAATGCTCTGTAGAGTTGAAGTTGTACGAAAGCAGGTAAAAATCGTGTAATAATTAAAATCAATTATAAATAGTTAAAATAGTGGATGGTTTCTACATAATATATACTAAAAAATATGGTAACTTCGCTAAAATTTTTGTATCCGGTTGAATTGATGATAGGGCATCATTCTCTTTAATTTTGGAATTAGTCATCTAAATATAATTAGGGGTAAATTTTAAAATACTCCCTGAACTATGGGTATTTATTGAAAAAACCCTAAAAAAAAGTCATCGCAGTCAAAACCTCGAACTATTGAAAACTGTAAAAAAAAAAACAACCCAGTGGAGAGCCGCATGCCCCCGAATTGTAATTCGGGGGGCCGACTTCAAATCGCGGCCCTCTGCATGTCAAAAGCCCCTTGTACGTGTGCTGGACACCGATCAATTTGACGGGCTGAATTAAAATTGCGGCCCTCTGCATTCCACGGGGGAAGATGCGAGGGGCTTTGGCCCTCGCGCACGTGCGCTGCACGCGAATGCAATTCGGAGCACATGTTAGTCTGACTCGGCCCCCCGTGATTTGTAGAAAATTTAATGCGGGGGGCTTAATTTCCAACTCGGCCCCCTGATTTTTCCATGTTCTATACGCGGGGGGCCGAAATTCTAACTCAGCCCCCCGTGTTTAAAAAATCAAAATTTTAACGCGGAGGGTTGAATCGTCGTTTGTATTTAAAATTTCAGCCCCTTGTTCGCCCTCCGCATTCTGAAACCGAGAGGAGAAAGCGCGAATCTTTCAATTTTTTTCTACAAATCGCAAGAATCACAAGAATCGGCCCCTCAGGGTCGAGAAATCCTCAAACCCGAGCATTCTAAAAGCTGAAAATCCACAGGCAAAAACCCCAAAATACACCGGCGAAAACCTTATCACAGAAAATCCAAATCCTTTAAAATCGAGCCTTCTAATCTCTGAAAATCTCAAACCCGACCCTTTTAAAAGCCAAAAATCCTCAAACTCGAGCTTGTTATTACCGAAAATCACAGAACGCGAGCCTGTCCTCCCAAATCCGAGGCCACTTTGTGAAATGGGCCCCAAAATATCGTTCAAATGTCCTCACCCTTCGACACAAGCCGGCCCCTCAAACCGGGGACCACCATCAAACCGGCCAGCATCTTCGTCACAAGGTCATCCGGCCGAAGTGCCCCGACCACCGCCCAGTTATTTTCGATCGATTTTAAAAGCGGGGAGTGTAAAAACAGGTTCGATCGGGATATTTTAGTCTGACCAATTATTTATGGAAACACTGTCAATTTCCCTGGTTGGGAGTCTTTGTAGGTCCAAGAAATGTTTGACAGAATTGGCTTGCAAGGGCTATACAACATGAGTGGAGTTACGTGTGATCGAGTTGTTCGCTTATTTTACACGAACTTAACCAACACGGGGTGAATGAAGTCATATGTCTGTGATAAGGTGATTAGTTTTTTTGCAAGGCATGTGAACGAGCTGCTAGAATTTACTAACGAGATGGCTGCATAATGCCATCATGCTTCTCAAGAGTGTGATTTTGCTAGAACACCCAAGGGATTGCAATTTCTCCGAGAGATTCACCGTAATTCAGATATTGAAAAATTCACTAAACCGAAATCAAAGGAGTTGAACGCCATAGCTCTGGTTGTTCACAACCTTATTAGACACTCGCTGCTGCTGAGGGATGACCATATAGATCTAGTCAATTGGATAGATCTCTATGTGATGGAGAAGATGTACAGTGGCACGCTCATCGACCCCGGGTTCATGATATTGGAGCACATGCATGAGATCGAGCGAACACACAACAAAAATTTGCCATATGGTACAATGAATTGGCAGCTCGTGCAGCGATCACAGGTTAAGCAGCATGTAGGAGATCAGTTGAGAGCTCCCCGAGGCTTGGATGTATTTGACAGACTTCATCTATCTAGAATGGGTCTAGTAGAGGTCTTCGGGTGTTGGATGCTTAAGGGGAAGCTCGGGGACGCTCCAGCTCTTGATGCTCCGATGGAGGAGGACACCCCACCACCGCGAATGTAACACCCGGCATTTTGCCATGTAATAGTTTTCCCAGATCATTTAAACGGGATTAATATTATATTAATACAAAGGAATGTTTTGGTTGAATTGTTGGAATAATTAGTGGAGAACTAAACTAATGTGTAACTAAAACCAAAGCACTAAGTTTGAAATGCATGGAAGGGCAATTTGGGGAGAGATTAAGGTTGGTGGGAGTAAGCCAATGAGTGTTTGCCAAGTGGCAACTTGTTGAGGAAGCTAAGTTCATCCTCCTACGTGAATTTTCATTCACTTCCCTGCTTCCTCCCATCTCTCTCGGCTTTCTCTCTTCCTGGCGATTGAAACAAAACTTCCACGCTTTGTTTCTCCTGTATTTTCCCGTCTTCTTCTAAAAAGGTGGGCATCTTTTAATGCTAACAAATTTGGACGAGTTTAATGTGAGTTTTTACCGAAGTTTAGGGTTTCTAAAGAGTTGAAATGTGTTTGCTGCTTATTCTACATGATTTTAGTTAGCATTTGTAGTGTGTTTAAATTCTGTACATGCATGCTACAGGTCCGAGTTTTCTTTCCAGAGACATCAAAGTTTTCAACTCTCCAGAAAACAGGTAAGTTCATAAGTTTAGATCCGGCCCTTAAGGCCCTACATCAAGGAGGTACTAGGTTTACTGTTCTGTCGGGTTGTTTTGGGTAGAAGAGTTAGAGTTATGTTTTGAAATGTCTGGCTTTGATTTATCTTCTGCTGTCTACTGTTTTATTCTGTTATCTGCTAGTTAAAGTTCAGGCACCGTTCATGCATACACTGTTTTCCTGAAAATTCATGCAAACCGATTTCTGTACACTGTTTGAAATTAATAAAAATAAAATCTGACTGAAATGTACCAGGTTAAATGTGGGACGGGGACTGGCCCCTCTGGTTTTATCCCTCCCTGAGAATCTGAAAATACTGTCCCTGGCAAGGACCCTCTGGTTTTATCCCTCCCTGGGAATCTGAAAACTGCCGTGCCTGATAGTGCACTTACTGAACCAGTTCCCCTATAAGCCCCACTTAATTCTTCTGCCACTGAAATGTAATGTTCTGTTCTATCACTGAATTTCTGAAAGTTCATGCATTGCATATGCACCACTGCATTCTGATTATGTCCTTACTAAGTTTTAGACTCATAGGTGAACTCTCTGATGTAGGTACTGAACCTGAAACCGAGGACTTTGCGCCTCAAAATGATGATCTGATGTAGTTGATGGCTCGAGCTCATGGAGGGTTGGTTGCTGCAGCCAGACATGACTGATCTGAGGTTTAAGTTTTCTGAAAAGTTTATATCTGTAAAGTCTTCTAGAAGTCCTGGTTTGGTTGTAAAACTCTTTCTTTGAAGAAATTCTGCAAGTATATGTCCTGTTCTGTACTGATTTTCAGATTTTAAAACAATGTATAGGTCTGATGTCTAAGTTTTTTGAAACCGCTGTATTTGACAGTTCAGTTATATTCTAAAGTATTCTGGAATTGTTTGGGATACTTTCTGTTAATCTGTGCATGGACGATTCCTGGTTTTAAAGTCATCCGTGTAGTTTGTCTTCTTGGAAATCTGTAAATTTTGAATCGGATTTGAAGGTCCAAAACCTTTATGCCTTCTGTTTTGAGGCTCTCTATCTGTACGTCTTTCTGTTAAAAGTTGCTAAGTTTTGCCTTAGAAACTATGTCATCCGATTAAGTCCACCGCTGCCCGTTTCCTTCTGTAAAACTATGTCTTCCAGCTGACGTCATCTAGTCATCCGCCCAGTGTATTCATACCTTCCGGTTGACGTCAGCATAAATCTTCCGCCCAGTTTAAAACGATGTCTTCCGGCTGACGTCATCTAGCCATCCGCCCAGTGTATTCATGTCTTCCGGTTGACGTCAGCATAAATCTTCCGCCCAGTTCCGAACTATGTCTTCCGGCTGACGTCATCCAAGTCATCCGCCCAGTTATTTGTATCATCCGGCTAACGTCACCTAAGTCTTCCGCCAGGGTAATGCCTGTATCTTCTGGTTGAGGTCATCTATTCTTCCGGCTGACGTCATCACCTCCTCCGCCCAGTTTATTCACAGTTTCTGTTTACATCTTCTGCTGAACACTGTTCACCTGTTTTGTCTTATTCGACATCCACCGCCAATTTATCTCTTCCGCCCAACAGTATTTTACAAGTTTTAAGAATTTCATTCCCTCCTCCGCCAGCCTTATGCTAATTTCTGTTCTGTTATCCATTATTGAAACCTGTTTTGCTTCCAATCCCAGAGAACTCTCTCTCTTCCCGTAAATATTCTGTTATTCACTGTAGTTTCTTCCTCTCTGTAGAGTTACGTTTTTAGGGTTCACGTTGACAGTTCATGCTTCCTGTCATTCGATTATATTTCTCCGTAAATATTTAAAAGTATAAAGTCCACTGTCTTGACCGATCTGTTCAAAAAAATAGTCACCGTTTCCTGTTATCTGTCCCGGAGTGATGGCTCCGATCCCGAACCCCGATCGGGTTTGATTTCGGGCTGTCACAGCGAAGGCGCCGCCAAGGGCCATTAAGGTTGGCAGTAACTAGAAAATGATGCAGCAGATGCATCAAGAGCGGCAGCAGATGCACCTGGAGGAGCGACAGATGCATCAGAAGCGGCAGCAGATGCATATGGAGGAGCGGCAGATGCATCAGGAGCGGCAGAAGATGCTTCAGCAGATGGAACAAAGGATTGAGTTCCCCATAGGCAGTGTCGAGCAGCTGACCATGGGCCAGAAGAAGGTGGCTGAGTCACAGGACTATCTCAATGAGTCCATTATTGTTTATATTTTGTATTTAGTTTATATTTTGTATTTCATTTGATGTACTTTTATTTGAATTTGATGTACATTATTGTTTATACTTTACTGGAACTGTTTGGGTATATATATGTTATTTAAATTTGCAGAAACTATTTGAAGATAACTATGGGGGAGTCATAAAACAAACGAAACTCTGTCCAATTTTTCACTTTATTTTGTGTTTTAAATAAATTAAGTTAATTAATTAATTATAATTGTATGCAATTTAATTAATTTCAATAATATCATTAATGTATTCAAATAAATTAATGATTAATGTATAAAATAAATTAATTACTTAATTAATCTATTCAAATGATTAATGCATCCAAATTATATTTTAATAAATAAATTAATAAAGTAATATATCCAAATTAATTTGTAATAAATAAAATTTAATTAATATAATTACTTTAGTCACGTAATGAATTTCAATTAATTAAGTAATTAATGTATTGAAATAAAGTTATGAATTTCAATTAATTAATATACAAAGCATAAATAAATTAATTAATTAATTAATTACTTTATTCAAATTATTTATTGTATTTAAATGATTATTTAAGTAAATAATTAATATTTATTTAAACTAATATAAACAATTGTAATTTGAAAAACTCAGTTCGGTTTAAACTTCAGTCTACTCAGGATGAAGAAAAAGTCTTCCCAAATTTGAGAGAGAGAGAGATATCTAAGAACCCACAACTGATAATGTGACGACTCCAAACCCGATCGGGGCCGAGGAGCCATCACTCCGGACATTTTAAAATGTGACATATTTTTTTTTGAACTTTGACAGGAAGACAGAAGTAAAAATAGACTTTGGACGTTTAAAACAACAGGCCAAATGAACTTTGAAAACAGAAGGAAAGAACAAATGAAAAGAACACAACAGAAAAGAACTAGAACATAAAAATTGTGGACGAGTACTCTGAACGAGAGCAGGAAGACGGGGAGATGTGAAAAACAGAAGTAAAATAGGAAATAATCTGGGAAAAACATAAACTAGAAGACATATTGTGGAAGGCTACAGTGGCCGTGGACAATCGGGAGCTGTGGCCGTTTGCACTAAAAGACAAAATCTGTAAACAAACAGAAGCCATGGACGTTTGACAAAAAGGCAGTGACCGTGGACATTTGACAAAAAGGCAGTGACCGTGGACGTTTGACAAAAGGCAGTGACCGTGGACGTTTGACAAAAGCAGTGACCGTGGACGTTTGACAAAAGGCAATGACCGTGGACGTTTGACAAAAAGCAGTGACCGTGGACGTTTGACAAAAGCAGTGACCGTGGACGTTTGACAAAAGCAGTGACCGTGGACGTTTGACGAAAAAGGGCAGACTTTTGATTTTTAAAATAACAGGCAGACTCTCGGCGATGTTATCGTGGACGATAAATTTTGGACGATAACACATAGCCGAATAAAAGAACAGAAACCAAAGGCCAAATATACCATTATTTTGAAGGCAGGATGGACGTGGACGACTGTTTTGCAGAAGAGAATGACAACTGTTTTACTGAAGGCGTGGACGACTAACACTTAGCCAAATACTTGAAGACTCGAAAGACAGAAACTGAAAGGCAGAATAGACAACATTTAAAAGAAGAACTTATAAACAGATGGCACAAGGACAGAAGACATAAAAACTTCAAACCCTCAAAACCCGATTCAAAACGCAGTTTTATAACACACTTGACAACATGACAGAGATAAAAACAAAACAAACTGCATGGATAGCTGTAAAACTCGAAACAATCCATGCACAACCTAAAAGGAAGAGATTCCAAACAGTTCCAGAATACTTCAGAAAGTACAACTGTTGTAATAGAGGGTTTAAAAGACCTTAACAACATAGAGTCTATACATCGTTTTCAAATCTTAGAAACTGTACAGAACTTGACATACATTTTCAGAATTCATCAAAACAGAAGTTTTTGAAACATAAACACAAAACTTTAAAACTTCACTCTCTCTGGTCAGGAATATGTCTAGTTGCCACAACCATCCTCAAAAGCTCACGCCACCAGCCACTTATTCGTCGGTCTGAGGCACAAAATCCTCATCCACAAGTTCCGTACCTACATCAGGGAGTTCACCTATGAGTTTAAAACTCAATAAGAACATGAAAAATGTAGTAATGCAAATGCTATGCATGAACTTTCAGAATACAATGACAGTACATCACATTACATTTCACTGGCAGAGGGGTATAAGTGGGGCTTATAGGGGAACTGGCGAGTGCACTATCAGGCACATACAGTAATACAGAACATAACAAAAACAGAGGATCAGTCCCCGTCCCACACTTAACCGATACATTACATTCAGGTTTTTTTTTTTATCTTTCTTAACTTTAAAACGTGTACAGAAAGCATTTTGCATGAGTTTTCGGGAAAAATGTGAATGCATGGACGTTTACAGTACTTCAACTTAAAACAGCAGACAACAGGAATAAAACAGCAGAACATAAAGAGAAACGCAGATAACTCAGAACTTAACTCTAACCTTTCTACCCAAAACCACCCAATAGAAGTAAAACCTAGTATCTCCGTGATGTAGGGCTTTAAGGGCCAATCTACACACATGAACTTAACTGTTGCCCGAAATGCAGCAAGCTTTGTTCGTGAAACTTTGGTGATGCACGAACCTATGACAGGCACGTAAAGAAAAATTAACAGAGCTGCAAATGCTAACTAATAACTTAGTAGAACATGCTCCAAACTCCATTCAAACCTTTAGAAAACAAACCAACGTGTTTTCATACAAAAACAGTGAGTTTTCTCCAAAATACCATAACCTTGAACGTCAACAAAACTCACATTTTAACTTGTCCAAACTCATTAACTTTAGTAGATGATTACCTTCACTGGAAGAAACGGAAGAAAACAGGAGAAACAAAATTTTGGAAATGATCGCAGTCGCCTAAAAGAGAGGAAACAAAGAGTGTTTTTCGTAGGAGTGAAGAGAAGAGAGAATGAAGGGAAGAAAAAAGGGCATTGGCTTCATCAACAAGTTTTTCCAGGTGTCAATCATTCATTGCTTTCCTCTCAGCAACCCTAAATTCCTTCCTAATTTGTCATTCCATTGATTTCTAACTAAAACATTATTAGTTAATCGATTCGGTCTCACGAATCACCCTCGTTCGATTAAACACATCGACAATTTCATTAAAAATAGACATCGCATTAATATCAGAGTAATTCCGCTTAATTATTCGGGAAATAATTACATAGGCAAAATTGCCGGGTGTTACAGATAAGGGTCAAATAAGTAATGTTCTTATTATTTAACTAAATAAGTAATATTTATTTAAATAATTATAATTTAAAAAAATCTTTAAATTACATTAATATAGATGAAATTCAATACAAATTACAACAGTCAATTTCTTTTGCTCCTGCCTCAGCCGCGTGTTGTAGATTTCTGCACATAATGAAAACTATATTAAAAATGAATGACAACGTATTTATAAGTGAAATGTTTAGAACTATACCTGTGTCCCCTCATTTGTGTTGTAACCCATGAACGTGCCTTGGGAAGCAGAAGTGCCTGAAGTGGATCCTCGGTTAGGACAAATGCGACTATTGTGCCCGTACTGCCGACAGATATCACACGACATCTTTGAGTTCCACCTACTAGGTGTCAAACTTGACGGCTCATCGACATCTCGGACTCTTGTCTTCTTGGGTCTACCAGGTTGGCGATATTTTTTGGGCGAGAAGAGTTCCCCCCTACCTGGCGCATCCGGTCACATTAATTGGTCATTCACATATTGAATAAAATTGGCGTACATCTGCAGAAAAGTCACCTGGTGATAGCATAGATGCACGTAAATTTCTGTTTCCACTCTCAAGAAAAATATACAGGAAATGGCATTGACACACAGGATTCCAGTAAGCATCCACCTGGTGCATTCACACACCCACGTATTCATGTCGACAATGAATTGTTTGTTGCCCTTGCTCACGTGAAATCGTGAACCTCCCCCAAGCGTAGGGCTCTAATTTGCAGCTGCAGCTACTAGCTTGTCAAGCTTTTTATATATTTGGGGACACAAAAGGGTCGTTAATTGGGCCATCTTCCCAAATTTTTTAACGATGCAAGTCATCATGTATGTTCGGATCTTCTCGGATATGGTGAAGATCGATTTGTCCCTGGCAGGCAATATAAGTGCATTGAACGACTCGCACAAATTGTTTAAGCCAATATCGCACTTGGGAATCAGAGAAAATGAATGACTAGCCCAATATCTAGGCTCTTCTCCTCGAAGCCATTCGTGGGCAGCCGGGCTGAGCTCATGTAATTTCCTCATTTCTAAATTGAAATGAGCTCTTGTGGGTGCCCTAGCGGGCTTCCATATCGCTTTTCTGCATACTTTCCCCCGAAACAGCCCTTTAAAGTTTGTGTACATGTGCCGGAGGCAGAAGCGGTGTTCGGCTTCATTAAACTCCTCATCCACAGCATTCCTCAATCCCTGATATTAAAATAAAGTTAGTTACACACCTTAATTACACCAGAACTAATTTAATTAAACAACATACCTTATGTCGATCCGACACAATCGTCCATCCGGCTCCATCTCCAGTGTACAAGTCTGCCTTCAAAAGTTTCAAAAACCACATCCATATTTCCTTGGTCTCTTTTTTGACGTTGGCAACAGTAACAGGATATATTCCATCGTTCGCATCAATACTAATGGCTGTGAGTAATTGTCCAGGACACGAGCCCTTAAGGTGACAGCCATCCAAACAGATAATTGGGCGACCAAACTGCATCAAACCCGCCTTGCAAGCAGCCAAGCACATATACACTCTTTGGCACACTAATGTGCTCCCCGTACCGTAAGTATACACTTCGAAAGTGCTCCCCGGATTTATTCTATGTATTTCTGTAACACCCGACAACTTCAACCAGGTGACTTCCTAACTGTATTAACGGTCATGAATATTCAATCTTCACGGTTTAGAGTTTTATGCCAAGCTTAATTAATTACATGTGGATTTAAACTAGGTTGAGTGACAAAGTTGTAATAATGGAGGATTGAGACCAGTATTTAAAGAAAAAGGAAAGGATTCAAACCTCATTTAAACCACTGTAGCCGCCATCTCTTACTCTCGGCAACTTTCTGTAACGCCCCGAGTCTTCAGAACCCGGTTTGTTACACAAAACTTGCGCATGACCCGGAAACTCTGGTTCAAATTTGAAATTTTGCTCGAAGGTCGTAATTTAATATTTTCTAAAATCTCAACATTTAAGAACTTGCAGCAGAAATCATTTGAGTAAAAATAAAGTTAAATAAAACTATTGAACAATGCTTGAATAATCAGTTGGAAAATTAAGGAATAATCGGTCGAGAAAGAATAAAAGATTAAATCGTAAAAAGAAAATACTTCTTAAGATTCAAAAGTCAAACGCATCACCCGCTGAACAAGGTCAACAAAAAGGGGCTGAAGCAGAAAATGGAAGACATCATCCGGTGGCAAAACGACAAAGTATTCTCTACATCATCCTGTAGATTCACACCCGACATCCACCGGTCACTAAACGACAAAAGACTTTCTACATCATCCGGTAGATTTACATACGACATCCACCGGTCACTAAACGACAAAAGACTTTCTACATCTTCCGATGACGTCAGCCAGATGATTTCCTTCATCCGATCGACTTTGTTCTACATCTACCGGTGACTAAACAACAAAATGTCCTCTACATCTTCCGATGACGTCAGCACGCATCTGCCGATGAGTTTACTGAGACATCATCCGATAGACTTAAACCTACACCTTCTGATTGAGTAAACTGCATACGCCGATCACTAAACGACAAACTCTCTACTTATATCTTCCGATTGACACATGACTATAACCCGACATCTACCGATAGTCTTCATCTACCGATAGTGAACAAAACAACATCTTCTGATGAAACAGGCTACATATACCAATCACTAAACGACATATTTCGTTCTATATCATCTGATGACTTCCACTAAAGACATCTTCTGATAGACAACAGAACAACAACTCAACCTTCAGAAAAGAATCTACTCACTTCACTGAAACTATTCAAAAACATTTCAAACCATTACATTACTAAAAATCTAGTGAGTGTCAACATCAAATTTCCACAGAATACTATTAACAGGAAAATCTCAAAATCGTATTCAAAACATAGAAATCACTACTGTCATGAAAACTCAACATGCTTAAATTGAAACACTGTCAACTAAACTTTCACACCAACAGACATCAGTTAACCCGCCTCATCAGTATACCAGTTCGAGACAGAGAAGTGCTCCTCCAACCCCATCTATTCGTCAGTAAACTCAGGGAATTCACCTGCAGTATCCTCAACACCTACATCATAAAACTCATCTATTAGCCTAATGCTAAATAAGTAAAGCAGTAATGAAATGCATTGCTGAAACATAAATTCCTAAACATACAATTTCTACTTTCTCATCTCAGTTACATACACATACGTTCATAAACTGATCTGATCCCTTGGTTCCCTTGGGAGTGTGATCAATTCTCCCAATGTCATACATCCTCTACTCGATTAAGGGGCGGATGAATTCCCTTAATAGCTAATCTGATCCCTTGGTTCCCTTGGGAGTGGGATCAATTCTCTCAATGTCATACATCCTCTACTCGATTAAGGGGCGGATTAGTTCCCTTAATAGTTTGTCTGTCACATTCAGTTCATACCTTACCATTCTTACATGGAAATTCATTTTCGTAATCTTTCAAAAACATGATGCATGACATACAAAATCATTCACAAGATGCATAACCCTACTGTTTTGTGATGTAGGCCCGAAGGCACATGCATACTTTACTTACTTGGCTCTCCTAGAAATGCTCGGTTACAACTACTCCAGAAGCTCGCTCACCTAAGGTCATGACAGTACATTAATCCAACTCTTACTAAACCTTACCAAAAATCAATAATATGTTTGAGGAAATCGATTTGAAACTCTGCTACCCGTGCATTCCCATTTATCACCAAGAACCTGAACCCACCCTTAATCACAGAAGCCTCGAAATCTTCACATTGTATTCTCTCAGTAAACTAATCGCTAAAATGCAAGAAAACAATACTTACCTAGGTTGAAGGAGAATCGGGCGAGAGAATCGCCTAGAGAGTTCTACTACTCGAGCTGAAAACCGAAAAAGGGAAATAGAGAATAATGGCGACTACTCTCACTGGATTTTTCCTTAAATAGGTTATCTACTATGTAAAATTCTAATTACCATCATGCCCTCGCCTGATCATTTATTAACCTAATCAATAACTCCCTCAATGGAACCGGGTGCTACACTTTCTCTCCCGAGCTCTCGCTCTCTGTCAGCTGGAAATCCCTCCTTCGACTATCGGTTTCCTTGCTGCTTCTCGGCTACTTTGTGCTCGAGGTACGAGTTTGGCAATGTAGCTATCTTTTAGTCGTTAAGCTCTGTTTTCAGCTATGTGTTGAGGTTCTAGATTCTTCAATGGCCGAGTATTAGTAAGGATATTTTAAAATCTGAAAGTGGTAATGTCATTCCGAATCGATTTTGGACATTAAACAACCAACCCTGAGTTATCGCTAATCGAATCTTTCTGTTTTGGGTTTTGGATTTCAAACTGCACAGAGAACTATACTAGGGATTCGGGAGTGACTTTAGCTATTAGATCCTAGGATGACTTGTGGTTAGAACTAATAGGGTTTTGTTTTAACTACTGCAATGTAAATGTTTTAGGTGAAGAAGTTTGAAGAGAAAGGAGCTCAAATTGCTAAGGAGACAGGTAATTGAATGTATAGGTTTCTCGGTCTTTAGGACCCTACATCAAAGGATGCTAGGTAGAAATTCATACGATGATTAGTAGTTCCTTATGTTACTGACTAGCATTTATGTTGATGATTAGTTCAATGGTAAGGTTTCATGTTGGATAGTGCTCTGTTCTGTAGCTTGATGATTTAAGAATTTCCATGTACATGCATCATGACTATTTTATGCATACGAAAATATTTTAAGAGCATGGTTTTCTCATGAATAAAGTAAGATAACGAAGTAAATCTTATGCAACGTGAATTAAGTGAGGGTTGGGGGCGGTTTGACGTATGTCACTGTCCAAATGGAAGGACCATGATTACGACCCGCAAGGGATTATGTACACTCTCACTGTCAACCTCCTTTACCTGCACAAATCCTCTCTTAATTCACACAACATGAACGAGGAATATGATTGATGAATACGAATGATGAATATGAATGATGAATATGATTGATGAATACGAATGATGAATATGAATGATGAATATGAATGATGAATATGATTGATGAATATGAATGATGAATACGAATGATGAATATGAATGATGAATATGAATGATGAATATGATTGATGAATATGAATGATGAATAAGAATGGAGATTTTGTGTATAATTACGAATAAGAAAAGATTCATGAGCATTTGTTTCTCAAATGAGCATTCATGCATACTTGTTAGTATTGCATTCCTTACTAAGCATTAGGCTTATAGTTTAAACCTTATGATGTAGGTGACGAGATTTCAAGTGAGGATCCCAAAGTTTATGAAGATGTCTGAGCTTGGTTGCTGGAAGGTGATCAGGGTGCAATTTCTGTGGCTGGATGGCAAATGAGACTCCTGGTTAATGTTTTTATGATTTTAATTACGATAATGAATATGATAGTTTGAGTAGGATGAGTCTATTTTATAATATTGAGTCTTCTTTCGAAGTTGTCTGTTGACCACTGAATCTGGAAATAATTTTAAGGAGTATTGACCGGTCTGTTTGCTGAAGTCTTCCGCTATATGAATTCTGGGTGAGTTACTGATTTTCATTAGTATGAATGTTATGCCATTGAAGTTGAAATCAGTGAAGGTTATGCTTATCGGATGATGAAAGTGTTATCTTGTCGTCTAGTGATCGGCAGATGAAGTGTATTTAGGTTACCGGATGATGTAAGTGTTATTTCATCGTTCAGTGACTGGCAGATGTAGAGTGTTTAAGCTATCGGATGATGAAAGTGCTATTTTGTCGTCTAATGATCGGCAGATGAAGTGTATTTAAGTTACCGGATGATGTAAGTGATATTACATTGTCCAGTGACCAGTAGATGTAGAGTGTTTAAGTTATCGGAAGATGTAAGTATAGTTTTGTCGTCTAGCGACCGGCAGATGATGTGCATTTAAGTTACCGGATGATATAAACATTGTTTTGTCGTCTAGTGACCGGTAGATGTGGTTTATTCTTCTATCGGTAGATGCAGTCTAAGGGTTTAAGTTTCTCTTCATCAGCTGATACACATTGCACTGCCCACCGGCAGATGTGTAATGTATTTCTTGCTGAACGATGCCTAGTGAATCGCGCATGACATCTTGAGCTAAGTTATGTTCCAAAAAAATATATTACCAATAATGAATAAAGTGTGAGTAATAAGAATTAAATGATTAAGAAAGATACGAATTATGTGATGATCCCTCTGGGGTCGTTACAATTTCTGCTTTGTACGACTATACTAACTTGTACTGTTCATCTCCCTTGCCTTCGTTAAGTGTGAGAGAAAAGTTTCTTGCTCTTCTGGCAAGACTAGGTGTAATGTGAGTTCTATGATCCACTCTCACTGTCTCCACAATGGAAGATAGGTCCCACCTAGGGTGACTTTTGAACCTAGTCAGATAACGGTGTGCCACCCATTTTGCACTAACGTGTCTATTCTCAATTATTCTCGCACAGCTGTGTGTATTGACCAAAGAGTTTATTTGATAGGTCCGCTCATCTTGCTTCTAGGAGGCATGCAAATGCCACTCATCTGAACACTTAGCCGTCAATTGGCTCCTTTCACTTTTAATGAATACTATCCCTAATCCGTGTTTTATAGAATAATCTTTTATTTCGTCTCTAAGCTCTTTTAAAGATGCATATTCTCTAGTCACAAAAAATTCCATATAAATTTTCCTTACCTGAACGCTTTCATCTTCATCATCGTCCGACATAAACGGTGTTCGAAGCTGATCGTCTAGAGTTCTAGATGTCAAACACACAAGTATTTGTTCATTTTCCTCTAAGCCATCATCACCATGTGCAGGAGTCTCGTTCGAATACCAATTCATTTCGGCATCACTATCTACTTCCTTATCTAATTCAAACAATCTATTTGGATCAGAATTCATCGTCTTTGCTCAAACAGAGAAAATTCGTCTGCGCAAAGAAAAATTTTGTGAGAAATTTTAGAGTTTTCGGAGAATGGAGGACGAAGCTCCTTAAATAACAAAGGAGTTCGGCCCCCCGCATCTTGTAAAATTATTAATGCGGGGGGCCGCGAATCGTATGCGGCCCCCCGCATCCTATCCACAAATCAATAATTGATCTGTGGATGGGATATCGGTGGGCCGCGAATCTGATATGGCCCCCCGAAATCTCATCCACGGATCAATAATTGATCTGTGGATGGGATATTGGGGGGCCGCGAATCTGATACGGCCCCTATGTCCCATCCGCAGATCATTGATCTGTGGATGGGATTTCGGGGGGGTCGCGAATCTCATGCTGTCCCCCGCATTCCCATCCACAGATCAATTATTGATTGTGGATGGATCTTTGGGGGGCCGAGTTAGAATTACGGCCTCCTGCGTATAGAACGTGGAAAAATCCGAGGGCCGAGTTAGAACTTTGGCCCCCCGCATTAAATTTTCTACGACAAACGAGGGGTCGAGTCCGATTTGCTGCCCCCCGAGTTCGGTTCATGTGCATTGCACGTGCGCTGGATGATCCAGTCCCTCCGCATTCAAACCCCGTGTGATGCGGCAAACCGAATATGTGGTGTGGCCCCCCGAATCGTTTCGCATGGAGCGCACGTGCGAGAGGGCCAGAGTCCCCCGCATCTTCCCCATGACATACGGGGGGCCGTGATTTGAAGTCGGCCCTCTGAATTACAATTTGAGGGGTATGTGGCTCTCTATCAGGGTTTTTTTTTTACAGTTTTCAATAGTTTGAAGTTTTGACTGCGAGGATCTTTTGTTTGAGGTTTTTTTTCGATAAATACTCATAGTTCAGAGGGTATTTTGAAATTTACCCTATAATTAGATCCATAAAAGTTGCATAATATCGTAAAGTGTCAACTACGTGATTAACTAAGTCGCGATTAGATTATTTAGAGATAAATGTAATCAAACCAAAATAATATTTTCGATAATCTTTTAATTAGTTCATTGGATATTAATCGGCCTTTCTAGCATAAAAATTTAGGAAAAGAATTTCCAACTCTTTTCGTGTTATTATAAGAGGGTAATGTTACATTTAGCTATTAATTTTACCTCATGACTTGACAGTGATTGATTAGTTATAGTAACATGATAATTTACAAATGTATAAAAATAATTATCAAGTTAATCATATCAACTAATGAATCTCACAGCATTAAACTAAAAATTAATGAATAAAAATAGAAAATAAATATAACATTACACATAATAACAATAAATTAAATTGTAAGGAAAAAAAAAAAAAAGAGCGACAGTAATCAGATTTTCTATGTGCCCCAATTAACCCATATAGTTGGCCCAATTAGATCCAGCTCACAACCTAAAAATATGGCTTGGTTCCTACAATTTAAGTGGACCTATCTACGAGAAGGTCAACCAACATGTTTTGGAAACTTGTATAAAATGAACTATTTACATTTGTCACAATTATTAAGAAATGTACTATATTTGAGTTGGTGAGAATATAGATTGATTGTCCAACCTTACCTACAAGAAATATACACGACAATAGATCTTGCATAATCCCAATTATTATTAGTTTTAGCTTAAGTCCATTTTTTCCCATAATACTGCTGAGTTGTCGAGTCAAGAACATTCGTACCAATGAAAACGTGTCAAAACATGGAAAGATGTCAGTCAAAGATGACAGTCTCTGCCTAGAGAGAGAAACGTGAGAGTAGAGAGAGTAACGTCAAGATACAAGACCAAGTGTGTTCAACTGCGTACCCACTCTCTTCCTCCTGGCTCCTACCAAATCAACCTATTTCTTTGACTCGATTTCACCATTTATTTATTTTTGACATCATAATAAAAACATAACTGTTTTTTATGATTTAAATATTACAAAATATATTAAACTTTAAATTATTTTTTTTCCTATAAACAAAACTTTTATCTAAATTACTAATGGTTAAATGGTGAATAATATTCTATTGGTTAAAAAAAAATTTGAAATTCAATCCAAAAAACCCAAACGCCAGTTCTAAATTGCATTTTATCTTACTAATAAAATATTTAAATTGATTAATGGTGTAATTTCTATTCGTTTATCGTCAATTTGTGCGTAATCTTCAATCACGTTTAACTTAAATCTCAATCTAACCGAACAAGTTATACCAGAACCTGGTATTAACCAACGAATTCAACCGAGTTTCACGTGCAACAATTCAGTCTTATCGGTCTAACATATTACAATTACTAATTAATTTAGACCAATAATTCAAACAAATAAATAAGAAGAATATTACGATTAGATATTAATTATTATTCACTCAAATAAAAATATAATTGAAATATTAAGCAATATTAGTTTCTCATATCTTCGGATCTTTTTCATACGTGTCTTGTTTTTACGCCCACACGTCGGCTACTTCAACTGTATATAATGATCACGGCGTTAAATGTCATAGCTCCTTCCTGGCCGTAACCTCTTTCCCAGTCTCAACGACGAAGAAAGACCAGCTACGCTTACTTTTGCTTTCTCCCTTGCTTTCTACCCCCTCTATCTCTACAGAGTTGGACCTCTTTATCATTGGAGAAATCTGCTTTTATCAGGTTTGGTTTTAGGTTTTGTGTTTTCTTATACGGCGATTTGTTTCGGTTCAAACGTTTGTAATCTCCATTTGTTGATATTCTTGTGTCGTTTGGTATTCTGAGTCTGCGTGCGTTTTCATTTTCTTTCCTCTCTATTTTATGATGTTTCAGATTATATAGTTTGATTAGTAATTGCCGAATGTTTGCAATCGATTCTGGATCTATCTTATCTATGATACGGTTAATTTCCCCCTTCTTCAGGGTTTACAATGTGGACTTTCTACGAGTTCGTTAACTTTTAAGTATGTTTTGAAAGATATTTTGTGCTTGCTTTGTTTTCCTACTCTTTGTTCGTGCTTTTGTTTTCTGCTTCCCGGTGGCTTGCTGACTTTGGCGGTTCGTATTAGAAGAAATTAATTTAAATGGTTTTTTTTTTTGATTTAGTTATTTCGTTCACGATGAACTATGTTTTGGCTTGAATGTCTTGAAAATTAAAATTTCAGTTTCACGGCTTATTTACCCCAAACTGATAATGAAAAGAATCCTGTGGGTGCTGAATCCGTTGTAATAAAGATGAATTCGAGTTTTGAGATTTGAACCGACTTCATCTTACGCTCATTGTTTTATATAACCTCCTAGTTTGCTTTGTTTGAGACTGCCTTTTTTGGGCTAATTATGTTTTTCTTTTCATGATTTAGACAAGAAGTTGGGACTTCAATTTCATGAATGATTCGGAAATTTTTCACCGAGTTTAAACATTGGAGGGTGTCCATTACAGTCTAGGAAATCAGTTAGACACCTTTTCTGATTTCATAGAACCATGGGATCTGTTTGCTGTGTTGCTGCTAGGGAAAAAGCCGTAGGAAATGGATCTGGAAGTGAAAATTTACGTAGAAATGTTTGCCATTCTCCTAACTGGAGCTTCCGATGGGATAATAGAGGGCGTGTGGCTGGTGAAGAAACTTCTGTAAATTGGTTATCGGATAGAGCTAGTCAAAATGATAGATCAGAAATCAAGTATGAAACTGCATATTCGTCAGGGGAGGGCAGTCCATCAGAACACTTCCCACGATATACATGGAGAAAGTCACCAGCTTCCGAAGGTACAACTGGACATGCTAGGACTTATATTTCAGGTAGTTGCTGCAGTGTTATAAATGTTTTTACGTTTGTTCATGGACTGAATTGAAAATGTGAAATTGTATACCTATGCTTTGTTTCTGCGCCAATTTGCCTTGTTTCCCTTTAAGATTATCATTTTATTTGGTTAATAAAATTTAGATTTTTGTTTTGTGGTTGGACTGAAGTTGATCATTCCATTGTGATATATAGAAGTATTTTCAAATGTCTTGCTGAATTTTCAATCACTTCATTTTGGGAGTTACTGCGTGACTTATTTTATCTAATATCTTAAACAATATTTTTTTATTAATTATAGAAAATTATCATTACCTTTTGCTTTGTCTTATGAATATTGAATTTATCAGAATAGAGAATGCAATGTTGAAGCCATTCTAAAAATTCGTCCATTAATTTCTTTGAGGGAAAATTATTTACTTTATACTTTTGACCACATTCATGGCAATGCCTTCACTGGGAAATATATGCTTGCGAGATTTCTTTGTGTAATTATTATCGCCTATTAAAAGTCATGGCAAAGAGAGGCATCAAATAGTCATCAGAAGCTGTCAGGTTACTGAACAGCAAAAGTTATTGATTGATGATATAATTAGTGTTTTTTAAGATCGTTAGTGATCATATAATGCTCCCACTGCGATAAAGTTACGTTTGTAGGAGCTACCTAATATCTTTATATTTGTTCCATAAGATCACAAATTGCCAAATGTGCTTCCATGTAAGAGGTATTGAGTTTGAATTGTGAATTCATTGGGTTATGGCTCCAAACTAGAGGTTTTGACTAGGCAAGTGTTGGAACAGAAGATTTTTTTTTACCACTATTTGTTGTGTATCTTAATAAAATCTCCATGTTTATTGCAGGTCAATCAATTTCAAGAAATGTTTCAATGGATGCAAGTTTGGAACAAGTACAGTCTTTTCCGTGATAAGGCTTTATTTCCTTGTGATTATTTAATCTAATTATCCTTATTTAAATTTTGTACTTCCTTTTATTTTCATTCAGATTAAAGAAAGTACTGTCTCCCCCACAGTTTCGGTGAAACAATCACTTTCATTCCCTTCGACTTCGTCTTTGTCAACATCTCCCTTATCTTCTCAAAGTCAGGTTCCTAGCACCAGTTACCCTGGATATAAGTCACCAGTTTCAGAAGACAGGCCAGGGCTTCCTTACTTAGGCAATCAATCAGTGCGAGGCTCGCATGGAGGATCCTCAGACGGTTGGTCACTGCATGCTTTTTCTGAGCTAATGGCTAATTCTAGGAGAGAAAGGTGGTCTTTTGGCTATAGTCGGGAAAATATAGCTAGATCTGGTGGCCTGTTCACAGCTTCCCCATCTGTTGATTTGCAAACATGTGGGATTTGCTCTAAGTTATTGATTGAGAAATCTTTGTGGAGTAGCCAAAAGATTATCGCCAACAACGAACTCTCTGTAGTTTCTGTGCTTACTTGTGGACATGTCTATCATGCTGAGTGTTTGGAAAATATGACTCCTGAAGTTAACAAGTATGACCCAGCTTGCCCTGTTTGTACTTTTGGGGAGAAGCAGACTACTAAGCTGTTAGAGAAAGTGCTCAAAGCCGAAATGGAGCTAAAAACTAGAAATAGGAGATTAAGGAACCGGGTTGTGGATAGTGATCTTCGCAACAATCTGGCGATAGACCAAACCAAAAGTATTGGACATCACAGGAAAGATTCAGTAATCTCGTCCAGTTCCAGCAAAGGAGGCTCATTGGGAAGGACTTTCTTGAAGCGGCATTTTTCTTTTGGCTCAAAGGGTAATAGAATCTTGTCAGAAAATAATCCTCCGGCAAAGAAAGGATTCTTCTGGACGAAATCTTGCAAAGTATAAGCTTCTTCTCTTGGGCGGTAAGCTTCTTTGTCTCCTGCACAAGATTCTCATGTGCGCCTTATAGTTACGGGACACCCATTAGGAGGGTTCTTTTGCGTTTCTTTTTGTCAATATATTCAGCTTGGTCTCTTATATTACTTGTTGCGTTAATGCTCACTGTTTCTGCATGCAGATTTCATTCTGCCACTGAAAGAACAGAGGATTGGATCAACCACAGAATGTCATCTGGGGGGCCATACTTGGACTGGAATTGGTTGATGATTTAATTCCGTATCTGAACGTTTAGTATACGCAGAAAAATGAAGAAAAAATTAGAATAAACAACGTAGATTAATGCATCATGAGAACTATAGTCTCATTCAGAATGTATAAATGATTTGTTTTCCTTTTTCATGGACACTTATGAGTTGATCCAATTGCGTGGTTAAAGGATCAACGCCAAGAAATATAAAGTTCTCTCGGCCCCACCTTTTTGGTGTCATGGCTGCTAAGACTGCGAGGCAGATACGAGCCTGCAATATGCAGACACATTTTGTGTAAGATGCTGTTATATTAATGCAATTTCATTTTATTTAGAAGTATATCTGATTGCCTTGCAATTTGCATACCGCATTTCTCTCTCCAACCAAATTCAATTATTGGGCTTTCCAGTATATAAGATGAACGTGGCTGCCCGGTCCATTTTGCATCATGTAAACTCAAACCGCTGGTGGATTTGTTCTTTCAAATGATTAGGAACAAATTTATTATTTTATGAGCCACCCGTTGGAAAATAATGGTCTAGGCCCTAGGGAAGAGCAGCAGAAAGAGAAGTAGCCGCCGGTGAGCAAGAACCTCAGAGGTCGAGCAGTTCAAGCTCTAGCTCGGTAAATCATGATATCACTCTTATGGCTAGTCTTTTTTTCTTTTTTTTCAACCGTTTTTTTTATGTGAAAATTTTATTTCAGATGAACGACGACAAATTGTTTATTGGTGGCGCAGAGCCCATGGTCACATGATTAAATTAGATGATGTCATGGAAGAGGCCTCATGATAGACTTCGCAGCTGGACGTAGTGGAAATCGAAAACCCAAACCCAGCTAGAGTCCAACCCATCCAGTTGATTCTCTGCTGACGTGTCCTAACCGTTAGAGAAGACCACCAATATAATGAGCAGCACTATTAGTGAGGAAGGGGTGGATGATTTGTCTGTTTTACTATTTTTCTCTTTCGTATTCTCTCTTATTCTCTGTATTCTCTCTCTTATTCTCTGTAATCGTTTCTCTGGAAGATAGTAAATTTTCTCTTTTTCGATCATATTGCTGTTGACACACCAAGTGGTATCAGAGCAGCTACAATCAGAAAATGGTGAAAACCAGAGCAAAGACAAATGAAGAAACAAATGAAGAAGTTGACCCGGAGGGGGGGGGGGGTATCTAGAGCTGCAGAAGGTGGTCACAGAAATTACCACTCAACTGGCTGCTTCTGAGCAAAACTTTGAGGAACTGCAAGCCGAGCAGAAACGTTTTGATCAATCCCTCAAAACCTATATGCAAGAGTCGACAGCACAGCAGGAGGCGATTTTGTCCATGCTTACGAAATTGACTCAATCTCAGTCGAGCACCGGAGTACATCAACCGGAGGTAACTGACCCTGGTCGAAAATCGGTATCAGAGCTCCCCATTCTCTTAGACTCTGATTCTGAAGATTGAACTCGTCTTCTTGATCGGCTCCTGTCAATGAGGGACACTGAACTCCCTGTGCGTAGCGAAGTGATCGTCAAAAGCGACGACGGCGATTCTTCCACTGGCTCAAGAATGATGGATCCAAAGAACACTCGAGGAAACATATTCCAGAACTCTAATTATGATTTCTGGAACGACATTGAAGACGGAGATAATGAAACTAGTTCTACTGCTAGAACGGGTGATAGCTTTGATTTGGCGCGACAACGGTCAGCTTTGGACGATCCACTTTCGAAGCTGATTGGATAGTTCTTACGTAAACAGAAAGCTTCTGGTGATATATCACTGGACATGGATTTAGAAATGGATGAATTCTGTCCAGATAAGACTTTGCCTCTAGTCGCGTTGTCTCTGGTGGTTCGGACATCTAGGGAAATCAAAGTTTCTTTCCAGCCTAATAACGAGGCTAATAACAACGACATGGTTCGAAGGCAGTGCACAGACTCGTCAGACCAGGAAGAACAGGAGAGACAGCAGCAACAATATCGTCGCATGCCTTCCAATGTCAGAGACAAGGACGGGGGAGACGAAGTTGTAAAGTGCACATCGAATTCTTCATTTCAGAGAGAGTATTCATTCCAGAGGAACTCTAGCTTGTTGAAGACGAAAACATGGTCTAGGATACTCGACCTTCTTGCAGAGCCGGACCGGAGGTCCAACCAGATGTCCAACCGGATGCCTCCGAAGTCAGGGCAAATGGATTTAGAGCAAAAGCAAGCGGAAATTATTGAACAGTTCGTGAAGCAAGCATCGGCTCTCAAGGGTTCAACGCTTGGGTCTGTGGTCGCCGAGGCCACCTCTCACCCTTCTCTCTTTGTTTTTTCTGAGATTCTCGCCGTTCCAAATGTCATCGAGCTTGAAGGAACTGAAAATTCTGCATACCTTGATTTGCTTCGCATGTTTGCTCATGGCACATGGAGTGACTATAAGAGGAATTCTTGCCCCCGTCCACAGTTGGGCCCTGACCAAGTCCTCAAGCTTAAGCAGCTTACAGTTCTTACCGTGGCAGAAACAAATAAGATTCTACCCTACGATGAACTAATGTAGCAATTGGATGTGAAAAATTTGCGTGAACTTGAAGATTTTCTCATTAATGAGTGCATGTATGTGGGCACAGTAAGAGAAAAGTTGGATCAGTTGAGGAGATATTTTGAGGAGCAATTTGCTGTAAGGAGAGATCTGAGACCTGAACAACTTGGGAATATGATACAAACATTATCAAACTGGTTGGTCACATCCGACAACTTACTAGTCACAATACAAGAGAAGATAAAATGGGCTGTTAATATGAGTTTGATTCTGATCAGGCAGCTTTAGGATCCTCCTGGAAGGAAATTCTTTGTGGAGAACAAATTCTGGAAGAAAAAATGGATCCCGGGAGTCCAGCGGTTCTTATCATGAGTTCCTCTGAAGTTTTAATTCATAAGATTCTGAACTACAAATCGACAAGAAAAAAAATTATTTGAAAGCTAGCCAACATTACAACGCAACTCAACTGCAATCTCTGAATATGTCAAGGCGTTAGTGCAAGTTGACAGGTTGGATGGAAGTGAACTTCTCAAGACTCTACAGAGAGGTATTTCAAATACATCTAGGGAAGAAGAAGGTATTGGTGGTTTTTCAGCCTTCAGGAATGCTGGAAAGTTTGTCATAGATGGTGTTCTTGGAACTGCCAATGCTCCCATTCATATGGTGGCCACTGAAGGAGGACATTTTAAAGAACTGCTATGGCGAACTATTCGCCTTATTTTATTAGTCTTTCTCTTGATCTCTGCTGTAGGAGCACTTATTGAAGATAGGGGAATTAGTAAAGGACTTGGCCTGAATGAGGAGGTGCAGCCTACAATGGAGTCAAACACAAAATTTAATGATGTCAATGGTGTGGATGAGGCTAAGGCAGAACTTGAAGAAATTGTTCACTATCTTTGCGACCCAAAGTGAATTACTCGTCTTGGTGGAAAGCTCCCAAAAAGGTGTTTTACTCGTTGGCCCTCCAGGCACGGGCAATACAATGTTGGCAAGAGATATTGCTGTTAAAAACGAGATTCGGTATTCCATTAGAGCTTTATTTCCTGATAGAGAATGTTTTACCCTTGTTCATCCTTTGAACCAGGAAAACGATCTCCAGCTACTTGATCAAATTGGGTTGGAAAAGTTGAGGCCCTAATTTAGAGCTGGGCTAGATGCTTTAACAAAGTTTGTTTTTGAGAGAATGAAAACCCAGCAGAAGGTGCTGAAAAATGGTGATGACGAAGCTGTACCAAAGGATATTAATCCTGAACTCCTTACTGATGCAGGAGGACCAAAAAGAATAGAGCTAGAACAACCAGTGGAAGGTGTTGCAGAAGCTGTTCCAAACAAAGACGAAGCAGAGCTACCGGAGGATAAAGACGTACCAAACAGAGGCGCTGGAACAGCATTTGAAGAAGGTAATGAAAATAGAGAGGAACCAGAACTACCAGCAGCCGATGCAAAAGAAAAGGGAGTCGCAGAACCGGAGGACCCGAATGCGGGTGAAGATGATGAAGCGAATGCATTAGAGAATGGCGAAGAAGAACTGGAAGGAGTTACTGCAGTTGTAGCACCCGGTTCCATTGAACCAAAAATTTAATTTATTATTTATGATGTACTTTTATAGAAGGGTTGGGGGAGTTATTGATTAGGTTAATAAATGTTCAGGCGAGGGCATGCTGGTAATTAGAATTTTTACATAGTGGATAACGTATTTAAGGAAGAGTCCAGTGTGAGTAGCCGCAACTGTTTCATTTCTTTTTACCTCTCAGCTCGACGGATTCCCCCTAGGCGATTCCCCTCCAACCAAGGTGAGTTTTGATTCGACTACTTGCTGTTTTTAGTGTCTAGATAACTGGTGGATGACTATGTGTGCATTTTTGGAAGTACAGAGAGTGAGGGATGGGATTTGGGGTTTAGCGATGAATCGGGAATGGCGAAGAACAGAACCCTTAGAACTAGCCCTTTAGATTTCCTAATGTTTAGAATGAAATTTAGTAATACTGTGCTTATGTTTTAGGTGAGCCAGCTCTTGGAATATCCTACCACCAGGAACTCTCGGTGAAGCCAGGTAAGTGAAGTATTGTGTGTGCCCTCGGGCCTACATCACAAAACAGTAGGTTTTTGTATGTTTGAGAATTTTCTGTATGTTATGCATCATGTTTTTGAAAGAATACGAAAATGAACTTTCATGCATCATTATGGAAAGGCAAGTACAGATTTAAATGCATTGGCGGTTAAGGGAACTAATCCACCCCTTAACTGATGAAGAGGATTTATGACATTGGGAGAACTGATCCCACTCCCAAGGGAACTGAGGGATCAGAATAGCTATTAAGGGACTTCATCCACCCCTTAACTGATGAAGAGGATGTATGACATTGGGAGAATTGATCCCACTCCCAAGGGAATCAAGGGATCTGATCAGTAAACAAACGATGTGCAACTGAGATGAGAAAGTAGAAACTGCATATTCAGGATTTAAGTTTCAGCATATCATTTCATTATTCCTTTACTTACTTAGCATTAGGCTAATAGATGAGTTTTGTGATGTAGGTGTTGAGGATACTGCAGGTGAATTCCCCGAGTTTACTGACGAATAGATGGGGTTGGAGGAGCACTTCTCTGTCTCGAACTGGTATATTGATGAGGCGGATTAACTGATGTCTGTTGGTGTGAAAGTTTAGTTGACAGTGTTTCAATTTAAGTATATTGAGTTTTCATGACAGTAGTGATTTCAATGTTTTGAATACAATTTCGAGATTTTCCTGTTAATAGTATTCTGTTGGGATTTAATGTAGGCACTCATTGGATTTTTAGTATTGTAATGGTTTGAAATGTTTTTGAATGGTTTCAGCGAAGTGAGTAAATTCTTTTCTGTAGTTAGAGTCGTGTTTGTATACCAAGGAGTAGATGAGATGTGGTTCTATTCTCTATCGATAGATGAAGTCTATCGGCAGAGGTTGAGTTGTTGTTCTGTTGTCTATCGGAAGATGTCTTCAGAGGAAGCCATCGGATGATATAGAACGAAATATGTCGTTTAGTGATCGGTATATGTAGCTTGTTTTATCGGAAGATGTTGTTTTGTTCACTATCGGTAGATGAAGTCTATCGGTAGGTGTCGGGTTATAGTTATGTGTCTATCGGAAGATATAAGTAGAGAGTTTGTCGTTTAGTAATCGGTATATGTAGCTTGTTTTATCGGAAGATGTTGTTTTGTTCACTATCGGTAGATGAAGTCTATCGGTAGGTGTCGGGTTATAGTTATGTGCCTATCGGAAGATATAAGTAGAGAGTTTGTCGTTTAGTGATCGGCATATGCAGTCTACTCAATCGGAAGGTGTAGGTTTAAGTCTATCGGATGATGTCTCAATAATCTCATCGGCAGATGCGTGCTGACGTCGTCGGTAGGTGTAGGAAGACTCTTGTCGTTTAGTCACCGGTGGATGTAGAACAAAGTCGATCGGATGAAGGAAATCATCTGGCTGACGTCATCGGAAGATGTAGAGTGTATTTTGTCGTTTAGTCACCGGTAGATACAGTCTACCGAGAGATGTCCTTTGTTTTTCATTTGGCTGACGTCATCGGCAGAAGCTTTCTATTTTCTGTTTCTGCTTCTTCCGTTGACTTTATTAATCGGCAGATCCGTTTGACCTCTGTGACACCTCCAGTATTTCAATTTAAACTTCTATTTCCTATTGGCCGATTACTTCTCAATATTTCCAACGATTATGTTAACATTGTTTTTATGGCTTTTTCTAATTCTATTTTTGCTTAAAAGATTTCCGCTGCAAGTTTTAAAAAAAATACGGTTGAAATTTTTAGTCATGTACGGGCATGGTGTGACGAACCGGGTTCAGATAGCTCGGGGCGTGATAGCAGTAGAAGGTACAGAAGAAGATGAAGTGTGCCCACAATATCTTCTTCGTGGCAGAGTGTTGAAGAGGCTGAGTGTCGAAGAGCATATGATTCTGTTGCTCTTCAAATTTTTATCCTTGAGGACAATGATATGTTAAGGGAGAGGACTGTCATGGAAGAGGCCTCATGATGGACTTCGCAAGTGGACGCAGTGGAAATCGGAAACCCAAACCCAGCTAGAGTCCAACCCATCCTGTTACAATCCGGCCTTGCAATCTCTCGCTAACAGGGACGATTTGCTAGCGGAAGCAACAAACCAAAATTAGTAGACTTAGTGTTCTCGATTTTTCCGAGAAAACTCAATAACAGGAAGGGAAATGGAAGAATAAAAACAGAAAATGGTGAAGAAGATAAAGAATGATGTTACTAGTTGATGGGAGGTGGTTGAGGAGTTTACTAAACATAAATTCCTCAGAGCACGTCGTTTGGATTGAAGGGGACCCTTGCCGGTCGGTAGTCGTCAGATTAGCGCTACGTCGAAAAACTCCTTTGCAGAAGAAGAGAGTTCCAGCAACAGGGATAAATGGCCCTTGCATTCATGGCTTCTATCACAGAAGCCGACGAGGGAGAGGTGTAGTCGATGTGCCTGCGGCTGGTCCATCGACAACTTGAGCACCGACGGCTAGGAAGCATCCTCACGTACGAGGAGTTCGCAGCTTGAAGGCTCAGTTTTGAACCATCTTTCTTCTACAAAGAAAGAATGGCATAGAGTGCTCCATGTACCGTTCCATGGAAGCACAATTTCGGCTCGACCGGATATTACACACCGGCGAGGAGGGCACCGACGACCCACGGAGAACTACTCCACTAAACGAAGATCAATCTTCTGGATTCCAAATATTCTTCAAAATGGTTGATGTTACAATCGTTCGGAGCAGGCTCTGATAGCCTCTGAAAATCGAATGTTCAGAAGGAAAGAAAATGAAAAAGGAGAAAGCGAGAAAGGCTCGAAAGAGTTGTTGCAGCGTCGGCCAAAGAAATGGCCATTGGTGATGCGGCGTGGTCTGCGTCTTCAAATGGCATCCTTCAGCCAAAGCACTTCTCTTGTGGGCTTCTAATTGGATTGGAATGGGCTTCCTCAAATGGACTTCTCCTCATATTGAATTGGGCTTCTTTCTTCCTATTGGGTTGAGTTGCTTCTTTAATTATGGCTTCTATTTGTGGGCTTGCTCTTAGGCTTTGAAAGGGCCAACTCCTCTTTATGAGCCACGCTGCCTTTACTCCTTATTGCACGCCAACTGTTGGATGAAAGTCCTCAATGAGCTTCTAACTTCACCTTTGTTCCAAGACTTTGATCATTGCAAAGTTTTATTAGGAAGTCACTCTTCGGGTGAATGAGGATTTGTCCTCAAATTCAGTGCCTTGTCAGTTGTAGACGTATCACATCCAATTGATTTTGTGCTGACGTGTCCTAACCGTTAGAGAAGACCACCAATATAACGAGCAACACTGTTAGTGAGGAGGGGTGGATGATTTGTCTGTTTTACTATTTTTCTCTTTCGTATTCTCTCTCTTATTCTTTGTATTCTCTCTCTTATTCTCTGTAATCGTTTCTCCGGAAGATAGTAAACTTTCTCTTTTTCGATCATATTGCTTGTTGTGAAAATTAATTCGCAAGTGTACGAGTCGCAACAAGTAATAAAGTGATAAGATAGAGTGTCGAACCCACAGGGACTTATTAATTAATAATCGAAATAATTAATCTTAATTCTAAGTTGAACACACGTTTTATGATGTCAAGGATTAAAATTAAATAAACAACTAAAACTATTAAAATAAACTAATGTAGAATAGCAAAATAGATAAAATGAGATTAAATCAAATTGATAAAAACCTAGGTACTACGATTTCACCAAGACAATATTTATTTCCGTCCTTCGCAATTATATTCATAAATATTCTTCCTATGTTGATGATCGATTTCACTAAATTCTAGTACAATCTCTCTCGAGCATTGCGTAATTTATCTGATTAATGGGTTATCACTTCTCAGTCTCAAATCCTACATTAATCAAATACAATTCAATCAAGAAATCACAATGATCACACCAATACCATAACTATCTCTAGCCTACGCATATTCATGACATTAATTTTAGTGCTCGGATATTTATCACCTCTCGGTCTCAAAACACCTCAAAAATCAAGTAAAGATTGGCCAAAAATTTACAGGCTTTAAGAACAGAAATTAAATGTACCAACAATATTGGAAGAAATACGTATATAATATAATTAAACGAAGAAATTGAAAATAAATATCGTCTGGCTACATCGTAGTCCTAGAATAAAAAGTTAGTTCATGCTAAAAGATAAATAAATACAATAATAATATGATGTTCATAAGTAAAAATCAAAGGAAGATAGGAAAACAAATTTGATGTCTCCCAAGAATCGCCCCGCCTCTGGTGTTCTGTGAAAATCGCCTCCTGCTTGCTGCTTGCTCTTAATCGCCCAAATCCCGAATGAATCAAAGCGCTGCTTCTTTAGGTTTTTAATATTTTCTTTCAATTCGATCAACGGTTGATATTCAATGATGTCTTACTTTGACGGTCCAGATTAGAAGCAGCCACCTTTCCAAAATTGAATTCTTGTGGCGATCGATCGCCTGATATGAGCGATCGATCGCCTCTCGTTTCTATGCTTCGATCGCCAGCAGTCGATCGCCAATCATCGATCGCCTCTTCTTTGCTTCAAATTTTATCCTCTTGTGGCAATCGATCGCTGGAATGTGGCGATCGATCGCCACCTTCTCTGTTTTCTTGCATAAAACTTTTGAAAAATTCGTTTCTTGAGCTGATCGATCGCCTATCTATAGCTATTGATCGCCACATTGTCTGTATATTTTTCGTTCCTCTCAAGTGCAATTTGTGTTCTCCTGAAGCGAATGATCGCAGGAATTATGGCGATCATTCGTCTCATGTTCTGTCTTCTAAACTCAATTCTTTCTTTTCCTCTCTTGTTTCTTCTTTAAAGTTTGTTGCACACTCACACAAAACTCATCAAATACGTTCACACACTTGAAAAAAACTTATCAAATCAAGTGTAAAAAGTATAAATAAGTGTGTAAAATACACACTTATCACACCCCCAAACTTGAATGAAAGCTTGTCCTCAAGCGAACAAAATGTCGTTCAGTTAAAACAAGACATAATCTCAATCAAATATAAAATGCTCAACGTAATATAATGGTCAAACAATCTGAATCAAGGTTTTCGATAACTCGTCTCAGCTTGAGAAATTCATACTAAAAACACCAAGTTCAACACTTTGTAAAAGAAATAACTCATAGTAGCGCATTGACAAAAGTTTACAGAGAAATCTTTGTGTGTGTGTGCGTTCATTCTTATCTTCTCCTAATTGTTGGGTCAATTAATGTAGCTACAGGTAGGGGATGTATTCTTGTTTCGCTCGGGATTTACTCCTTTCACTCTAATCATTCACCAGCTTTACCCACTATCCAACTAAAAGCAATTATCCATTAACCAAAATAAAAGTCCATAGGTCTTTTAAAAGCTTATAATGTAGGGCGAGGTTAAAAAGGTAGGAATTTTAGGGATACAAACGTATAATCAGAGAACACCCCATCCTTATTTCCCCCACTCATTATTTTCTTCTCAGTATTCGCTCACTCATTGAACTTGTTCAAACTTTCCTTTGATCTCTCACCCCCAAACTTACTTCATTCAATATCATTCAGCTAAACTCATTTGTCATAGCTACAAGTAAAATACAACAAACTAAAAAATAAAACAAAACTTTTTTTTTTTTACACAACTCAGAATAACAATAGCAAAACAATGCAAAGCAGAAAATAAATCAACAGATGACAAAGGAATTTGTATCATCCGCACCACTACATTCCTCTACTCTCCTTCAAATATATCAATAAAACTCGTGTTCTCTAGAAAAGGTAGGAAAATCTATGTGGCTGGGCTGAAAAAGGTACAATTGAATGGTAAATAATCGGCTCAAAAGAGTGACTATGGGTGTCATTGGATGACACAGAATTGTTAGCTATGAAGGCTCAAACAGTTTAATGATGGCCTAAGTCATTCTCTTATTCGTGAAAACTTCAAATTGCATTCGTGAATATCAGGCAAAACTAAGAAGGATTTTTCTCACAATGTCCTCATATAACAGCATTTGACTGGAGTTACACTCCCTCACCGTATTTATTCTCGTTCACTCCCTTACAGTGTTTGGGTTTCACTCTCAGTAGACTACACAAATATCACCAACACATAGGATCAAATAAGAATAAAACGTGCTCAAAGTTATGAAGATAACTATGTATCCTCTAATCAATGCAAACTAAAACAAATTACTCTTTTACTCAGTATATCGCAAGAAGTTTAAAGCATGAATTTATTCCATTTAAATCATCATTGACACCTCAACCAAGAATTCAGAATGCATAACCATATGAAATGTAGTAGAGTAATATAGCAGATAAATCAGTCAGCAGATAATTCAGTCAAACTAAAAACACCCCCAAACTTAAAATCAACATTGTCCTCAATCTAAGCAAAGTACACAAGATAAACAACAAGAGCGAAGCGTACCTCATGTGGATCCCAGCAAGTCATGGAGCTACGGTCGAAGGAGCAAGCGATCAATATATATATATTTTTTTTTGGAATTATTATTTTTTGAAGAAAAATAAAAATCAAATAAAATAAAAATAAACAAAACTAATGCAAACAAAAACTGAAATAACAAACTAAAAATGATACTAAGGTGGGTTGCCTCCCACTAAGCACTTGTATTTATTGTCGACAGCCCGACATTCTATTTCTTCATGTTGGGTCGAAATATATGATGGATTTTGCCCTTTTACATGTACCATCCCAATATGGTGTTGATCGTTGCCCATTTGCCAACTTATCATTTGTCGGAAGCTTTTCGTAGTCGTGCGGTTTCTTAATAGGTGGTATAACCCGGAAAGTCGACTCCCTCAAATTTCCAACGTATTGCTTCTTCTTAGGCTCAAAAGAATTGCTTAGTTGACGTGAAACTTCCATTGTTACAGGGTTAGGGAGTTCCATTTGGAATATTTTATCAATAGCTTTTGGGTACTTAATTGATTTATACACTTTAAATGTCACCTCTTCCTCTTGTACCTGCAATTTGAGCTCCCCTTTTCTAAGATCAATTATAGCACCCCTTGTTACTAAAAATGAACAACCTAATATTATCGGTATTCCACGGTCCTCATCCATATCCAGGATCAAGAAATCAGCGGGAAAAATAAATTTGTCGACTTTGACAAGGACATCTTCAATTACCCCATACGGATGCTTTATAGAACGATCGACCATCTGTAACACTACACTTGTGGGCTTTGCTTCACCAATACCAAGCCTCTGAAATATAGATAGAGGCATCAAATTAATACTAGCACCCAAATCACATAATGCTTGCTCAAAGATAGACTCCCCAATTGCACATGGAATGGTAAAACTTCCCGGATCTTTCAATTTTTGTGGAAGCTTTCGTTGTATAATAGCACTACATTCCTCCATCAAAACGATCATACTGCCGTCTTCGATTTTACGTTTATGGGACAAAATAGCTTTCAGAAACTTTGCATATTTCGGCATTTGCTCGAGGGCTTCTACGAATGGAATGTTGATGTGGAGCTTTTTGAAAACTTCAAGGAACTTAGAAAACTGCTTATCAAGCTTCACATTCTTCAGTCTTTGTGGAAACGGCACTTGGGGTGGAATTGCTTGTATTGGTGGAGGATGAGATGGTAGAGACCTTAGAGCTTCATTTTCACTTGAACTCCTAATGTTCAATTTAGGTACACTCGGCTCTTGTTGCACCGGTTCAATCACTGTTCCATTTTGAGTGGTAATTGCACTGCAATGCTCTTTTGGATTTATTTCTGTAGAACTCGGTAAAGCACCTTAAGGTCGTCCATTGATGATACTTGCAAATTGGCCAAATTGATTCTCAAGACTTCAAATTTGGGCCGATTGATTCTGCATTATTGTACGAGTCTCTGTCATAAACTGCATAAGGGCTGTTTCAAGATCATTTTTCTTCTCCATTTGCTGAGACGGACCGGGTTGAGCTGCTGGAGGTGGCTGCATAGCATCTTGAGAATTCCTCCATGAAAAATTCGGGTGTTGTCGCCAACCTGGATTATAAGTATTAGAATTTGGATTTCCTTGACGATTGAAGTTGCCCATATAATTAGCTTGTTCTGCGGGGTCATTTGACATGGGGTTTCCCTCTTGACATTCTTCACTCAAGTGCGGCCCGTGACACCACTGACAACTAGCTTTAGATGTTTTCCCAACACTCGCTGCCATATGAGATTCTTGCAATTGCTTAGTCAATGAAGCCACCTGCAGGGTCAGAGCTTTCATAGACTCGATTTCTAGAGTACCCGCTGTGCGTTTCATAATCGATCGCTCCACTGGACACTGGTCATTATTGAGCGCTAATTCCTCTAATAAATCATAAGTTGCTTCCTCAGTTTTTCTCATTAACGCACCACCTGCAGCTGCATTAACCAGGGTTTTAGTAGATGCCGATAAGCCCACATAAAAAGTCTGAATATGCATCCACATCGGTAAGCCATGGTTAAGACACTTCCTCAACATATCCTTAAAACGTGCCCATACTTCATATAATGTTTTCCCATCGAATTGACTGAAGTTGATTATATCGTTATGAAGCTTGGCGGTCTTTTCGAAAGGAAAGAACTTGGAAAGAAATTTCTGGCATAAATCTTCCCAAGTAGTAATAGAATTAGCGGGCAGAGAGTTAAGCCAGTTCTTTGCACGATCCCGTAATGAAAATGGAAATAAACGTAATCGCAATGCATCCTCCCCCACATTGTGAAATTTTAAAGTGTCGCATACTTCTAAGAAATTTGTAATATGATCCTTGGGGTCTTCTAAAGGTAATCCACTGAATTGAGATTGTTGAATCATATGTAATGTGCCCGGCTTGATTTCAAAATTAGCAGTGATAGCCGGTTTGCGAATAGCTAAATGCACTCTGGATACAGTAGGTATAACATAATCAAGTAAGGTCCTGTGCTCGACATTATTTTTCCCGTTATCTCCCATGATGGCACGCGCTTGTTGAATAACTTCTCTTCTCTATTTACGATTTTGTCGACACGTACGTTCGATTTCAAGATTAAGCAGGAGAAGATTAGTGTCTCCTTCTTTACGCATGCACCTGAAAATAACACGAAAATAAAGAATTAAAATAAATAGAATTCAAAATAAAACTAAAAATAATTAATTCGATATTAATATTTAAGTCCCCGGCAACGGCGCCAAAAACTTGTTGTAAAAATTAATTCGCAAGTGTACGAGTCGCAACAAGTAATAAAGTGATAAGATAGAGTGTCGAACCCACAAGGACTTATTAATTAATAATCGAAATAATTAATCTTAATTCTAAGTTGAACACACGTTTTATGATATTAAGGATTAAAATTAAATAAACAACTAAAACTATTAAAATAAACTAATGTAGAATAGCAAAATAGATAAAATGAGATTAAATCAAATTGATAAAAACCTAGGTACTACGATTTCAGCAAGACAATATTTATTTCCGTCCTTAGCAATTATATTCATAAATATTCTTCCTATGTTGATGATCGATTTCACTAAATTCTAGTACAATCTCTCTCGAGCATTGCGTAGTTTATCTGATTAATGAGTTATCACTTCTTAGTCTCAAATCCTACATTAATCAAATACAATTCAATCAAGAAATCACAATGATCACACCAATACCATAACTATCTCTAGCCTACGCATATTCATGACATTAATTTCAGTGCTCGGATATTTATCACCTCCCGGTCTCAAAACACCCCAAAAATCAAGTAAAGATTGGCCAAAAATTTACAGGCTTTAAGAACAGAAATTAATGTACCAACAATATTGGAAGAAATACGTATAGAATATAATTAAACGAAGAAATTGAAAATAAACATCGTCTGGCTACATTGTAGCCCTAGAATAAAAAGTTAGTTCATGCTAAAAGATAAATAAATACAATAATAAATATGATGTTCATAAGTAAAAATCGAAGGAAGATAGGAAAACTATTTTGATGTCTCTCAAGAATCGCCCCGCCTCTGGTGTTCTGTGAAAATCGCCTCCTGCTTGCTTCTTGCTCTCAATCGCCCACTTCCCGAATGAATCAAAGCGCTGCTTCTTTAGGTTTTTAATATTTTCTTTCAATTCGATCAACGGTTGAGATTCAATGATGTCTTACTTTGACGGTCCAGATTAGAAGCAGCCACCTTTCCAAAATTGAATTCTTGTGGCGATCGATTGCCTGATATGAGCGATAGATCGCCTCTCGTTTCTATGCTTCGATCGCCAGCAGTCGATCGCCAATCATCGATCGCCTCTTCTTTGCTTCAAATTTTATCCTCTTGTGGCGATCGATCGCTGGAATGTGGCGATCGATCGCCACCTTCTCTGTTTTCTTGCATAAAACTTCTAAAAAATTTGTTTCTTGAGCTGATCGATCGCCTATCTGTAGCGTTTGATCGCCACATTGTCTGTATATTTTTCGTTCCTCTCAAGTGCAATTTGTGTTCTCCTGAAGCGAATGATCACAGAAATTATGGCGATCATTCGTCTCTTGTTCTGTCTTCTAAACTCAATTCTTTCTTTTCCACTCTTGTTTCTTCTTTAAAGTTTGCTGCACACTCACACAAAACTCATCAAATACGTTCACACACTTGAGAAAAACTTATCAAATCAAGTGTAAAAAGTATAAATAAGTGTGTAAAATATATACTTATCATTGCTGTTGACACAATAGATGACGATGACGGGAAGCAAACGTCCGATTTCTGGTTGTCGTGTAGTCAGAGGATGATGGGCATTGGGCATGGAGGAAGAAAGAAGAAGAAGCAGCAAATAAAAGGAGAGATTAAGGGGAGGAAAAGACATGGAAGATCAACGGCTGCCCGCCGCTGCAACTTCTACTAAACACGGTGATCAACCATACGATCATAAAAGTGCGACGGAGAAGATCAAGGATAAGTTCCGGTCACTTCTCAAATGTATACATACAACTTGGTAAGTCCGTTCTAGTTTGGATGCGTCTTTATACTCTGTTTTACTTGAAGAAAATAATGAGCTTTCCTTATTTTTCAAGTCTTCAAGATTGCCACCCAACTCTGTTGATTGTGGAAGAACGTTGAAAGATGTGATTTTTCTTTGCCCATAGTTTAGAATTTCCTCAAAAGATCCAAACTTTGTCTGGTTGGAATCGCCGACGTTAATGCAGTGGGTTAATTAACTGTAACCAACGCTAAATCTTCTCTGCAAAACGTCTACTCTCTCTCTCTCTCTCTCTCTCTCTCTCTCTCTCCTTCTACCCTGCTCAGTAGTGTCGTAGAAGGTGAACCAATGGAAGAAAGAGAGAAGAGAAACAGAATTGGAGTTGGACAGTTTCAAATGTGAGAGATTCTGACCGTTGGTTGCTCAGTGTTACTAAAAAAAGAAACCAACAGAATTTTGCAGAGAAATAATTAAAAAAAGAAATCCTCCATAAACATTGCCTAGCTTCAGGCTTTCACCTTCTTCTCCTCCACATAATCTGGAGAGAACACCAGCCAACCAGTCAGAAACATTCCCATCTTAGACGCCCTTTTTCAACATTATTTTTTTTCTTCTTTTGCTCAGCTCTGACCTCCTCCTCTTCCAGGAGGAATGGAGATAGAAATGAAGAATCCAAGATTTCTATCTTCGCCACCAATGGCTATCCTCCTGGTTCTACTTTCCGGCCTCCTTTGTGCCCGTATCTCAGCCCTTTCCGCCGGCTTCGTTCCGGTAGATAATTTCCTCATTGATTGTGGTGCAGAGACCTTAGCCACCCTGCCGGACGGCAGAATTTTCAAGACAGATGAGCAATCCAGGCAGTTTCTAAATGCCAACGACGATATCAAAGCCTCCGCCCCTTCCGATAATCTGCCTTCGTCTTTATACGCAACGGCGAGGATCTTTTTCCAAGAAGCCACTTACGCATTTCAGTTGGCGGAGCCTGGATGGCATTGGATTCGCCTCCATTTCTACCCCGTTAAGAGCGCCAGTTTCGATTTGGTTCGGGCGAAGTTCACCGTCACCACCGATAAGTACGTTTTGCTGCATAGCTTCAACATTAAGAACTCCACCCAATACGTTCTCAAGGAGTTCCTCATCAACGTCACTGATCCAAAACTCTCGATCAAATTCTCTCCGATGAAGAACTCCGCCGCTTTCATCAACGCTGTCGAGGTGGTTTCGGCTCCCGACGGCTTGGTCGCGGACACCAGTGCAGTTCTTTCCCCGGTTGGTCAATATCACGGCCTATCCAGCCATGGTTTCCAGACCCTTTACAGGATCAATATGGGAGGTCCGCTAATCACCTCCAGAAACGACTCTCTCGGACGGATATGGCTGCCGGACGAACCTTATATTAAGGCCAAAAATTTCGGACGAAGTGTCACTGTTCAGACCAGTACCATCAAGTATCAGGAAGGACAGGAACAGCTAGGGGCGTTGATTGCGCCTCAAAGTGTCTATGCAAGTGCAATTCGAATGGCCGATGCCGTTGTAGATCTACCAAACTTCAACGTCACGTGGAATTTCGAAGCCGATCCTTCATTCGCATATCTAGTTCGGCTCCATTTTTGCGACATTGTGAGCAAATCACTAAACGATCTCTACTTCGACGTTTATATCAACGGGAATGCGGCAATTACAGACTTGGATTTGTCGCACTCGTTGGGAGGCCTGTCGATCGCATACTACACGGACATTCTGGTCAATGCTTCGTCGGTTTCCAATGGAGTTCTCACAGTTCAGATCGGACCGTCCAAGCTCAGCACCGGCGACGTCAATGCCATTTTGAACGGTCTTGAAGTCTTAAAAATGAGCAACTCGGTGGATAGTTTAGATGGAGAGTTTGGCGTCGATGGGAAATCTGCCGCCGGTTCCAACCGTGGGACAGTGGCGGCGGTTGGGTTTGCGATGATGTTCGGAGCCTTCGTCGGGCTTGGAGCTATGGTGATCAAATGGCACAAGAGGCCACAAGATTGGCAGAAGAGAAACAGCTTTTCTTCATGGCTGCTTCCCGTCCATGCAGGCGATACGAGCTTTATGACGAGCAAAAGCTCGTACGGATCGCACAAAACCAATATTTACTCGTCGACTCTAGGACTCGGAAGGTTCTTTTCGTTTGCAGAGTTGCAGGAAGCGACCAAGAACTTTGACTCCAACGAAATCATCGGCGTCGGAGGATTCGGTAACGTCTATCTCGGAGTGATCGACGAGGGGACTAAAGTTGCAGTCAAGCGAGGAAATCCTCAGTCGGAGCAAGGAATTACCGAATTCGAGACGGAAATTCAGATGCTCTCGAAGCTCAGACATCGGCATTTGGTTTCTCTGATCGGCTACTGCGACGAGAACTCAGAAATGATCTTAGTTTATGAGTATATGTCTAATGGACCTTTCAGAGACCATTTGTACGGAAAGGACTTGCCCCCACTTTCATGGAAGCAGAGGCTGGAAATCTGCATCGGGGCGGCGCGTGGGCTCCACTACCTTCACACCGGCACGGCACAAGGCATCATTCACCGAGACGTAAAGACGACGAACATCTTGCTCGACGATAACTTCACCGCCAAGGTGGCCGATTTTGGGCTGTCGAAGGATACACCGATGGGGCAAGGCCACGTAAGCACTGCCGTGAAGGGAAGCTTTGGATACTTGGATCCGGAGTATTTCCGGCGGCAGCAGTTGACAGATAAATCAGATGTTTACTCATTTGGGGTGGTTCTGCTCGAGGTGCTTTGTGTCCGGCCGGCGATTAACCCGTCTTTGCCGAGGGAACAAGTGAATTTGGCTGATTGGGCTATGCAGTGGAAGAGGAAGGGTCTGTTGGATAAAATAATGGATCCTTTTCTTGTCGGCGCTATCAATCCTGAATCCATGAAGAAGTTTGCAGAAGCTGCAGAGAAGTGTTTGGCTGAATATGGAGTTGACAGACCCACCATGGGAGATGTGCTGTGGAATTTGGAGTATGCTTTGCAGCTTCAAGAGGCTTTCACGCAGGGCCAAACGGAGGACGAGAGCAAGTCCTCTGCAACAATTTCAGTTTCCGGCGGTGATTCTACAGTGGAGAATTCTCCCGCTTCTTCTACACCGGAAGAGAACAAGGCTTCTTCTTCTACTCCAGAAGAGAACAAGGCTTCTGAGGTTCAAGCCATTAATGAACACTCTGGAACTGCAATGTTTGCGCAGTTTGCTAATCTCAGCGGTCGGTAAAACGCACGTTTGATTGATTAAGAAAAGACGGTGACGAATTCTTGGAGTTAATGATTCCTCGTACACTCTCTCCCTCCCTCCCTCTCTCTCCCTCCTTCATGTATCGATGTTTCCTATTTTGGTTTAGCCTCCCTACTTTTGAGCAATGTACTGGTGTGGAACTATTAAGAATGGAGTACTTTTGAAATCCAATACATCATTTAAAATTAGGGTTTTTTTAAAAAAAAACCCTGAAGTAACGGTCAACAACAAAAAAACCCTCGAAAATTACTGTTCATCGTAAAAAACCTCAAACTATCGCAAACATTCATTTTAAACCTGGCAGGGGGGGTGAGGAGTACGTACTCGCCCTCCGAGTACGGCCGGTCCATGTGGACCGGCCGTACTCGACTCTATTTGCAATTTTACGCAAATATTAGAGTCCGAGTACGGCCCATAGGAGGACCAGCCGTCCTCCTATGGGCAAAACACGTGACAAAAGTCACGGGTTTTGTCATGTAGTGCCGAGTACGGCCGGTCCAAATGGACCGGCCGTACTCGCACCTCTAAAACCCGTGACCGAAGTCACGGGTTGTTTGTCTTGTAGTGCCGAGTACGGCCGGTCCATTTGGACCGGCCGTACTCGCACCTCTAATACCCGTGACTTCAGTCACGGGTTGTTTGTCTTGGGGTGCCGAGTACGGCCGGTCCAAATGGACCGGCCGTACTCGCACCTCTAAAACCCGTGACTGAAGTCACGGGCCTTCGTCCTCTAGCAGGCCGAGTACGGCCGGTCCAGCTGGACCGGCCGTACTCGGCCTCCCTATAAAAATAACTTCCCCTCTCGTTTTCAAATCAAACTCTCCTCTCCCATATTCAATCATATTACTCACTATACTCTCCCTCTCTTAATCCCATATATTACTCACCCTACTTTCCCTCTCTTAATCCCATATTCAATCTTATTTCTCCACTTCAGGTATTATTTTTTTTATTATTAATATGAATAATTTTATTATTTATATCACATATTATGCATTATGTTTTTATTATTTATATATATATATATATATATATTTATTGTTTATATTATTAAAGTATAATTATTTTAATTTTAGATTAGTTATTTAAATAATTTCGAATAATTCTAATACTTTTGTAATACTTTTAAATATTTCTAATGTTTATTTATTTAAATATTAAATATATGTAATATTTTTTTCAATTATCGATAATTTTTGTCTAATACTTTTTTTGACAGGATCTTACCATGAAATTTTTGTCTCAAGATTTCCAAAGAAAGTTTGAGCAAGATCTGCGAAAACGCTCACTTAACTTTTGCATGCATGTAGACTTTAGCGGTTGGGAGTCGTTGGGCATTAAACAAATGTTGGAGAACATCGGCCTAAACGGGATCAATGCATTGACAGGCGAGACATGCGAGAGAATAGTTCGCTTATTCTACGCCAACCTGAGAATGATCGGGACCGATGGAGTTTTAACAGGTTTGAGGGCGTTTATTCTTGGTTTTGATTTTATGATACGGGCAGAGCAGGTGAATGACGTCCTGGGATTTAACATAGAAGGGGCGGAGCAATATTACCATGCTTCTCGAGACTGCCCATTTTTTACAATGCCCGAGGGAGTAGAGTTCCTTCGCCAAATTCACTGCAACCCCAACATTGGGGTGTTCGTGAAGCCAAGAGCGCACGAGCTGAATGTTAGAGGTCGGGTTCTCCGAAACATGCTCGCCCACACTCTTCTGCCGCGAGAGGGTCATCGAAATCACGTCACTTGCATGGACCTCTATGTCATGGAGAAGATATGCAACGGGAAGCTTTTTGACCCCGGTTTCTTGATTATAAATCACATGCGTGAGATCGGGAGGGCACCCACCACTAATCTCTCATACGGGGCATTGATTATGAAGCTCATCATGCGAGCTGGTATTCGCATACCGGTTGGAGAGCAGATAATCCCTCGTAGATCGACCGACGTATTTGACACGACCCAGTTGATACGGATGGGGATCGTCGAAGTCGATGGCGAGTGGGTGCTAAGAAGAAATCAGGGGGCATCCACCTCTCGGGCATCCACCTCTAGGGCTGTGCCGATGGATGAGACTACATCGCCACCAAACGCCCCCCAAGAAGATGAGAGAAGCGGCTGGGATACAAGGCAGTATCTACAACAGCTATATCAGATGCAGGAGACGCATCATAAGCAGTTGAATGATATGCACCAGCAACAGTACCAGCAACAACAACAAATAAATGAGATGCATCGAATGCACCACCACCAACAGTACCAGCAACAGCAGCAAATATATCAGATGCAGCGAATACACCAGCAGCAGCTGCAGCAATTGCTGGAATCACATCAAAGCCAACAACGAGACATTCAGCAACTGGTATCTGATCAGCAGTATCTCAATGAGTCTTACAAAGAGATAAACCAGAGGTGGACGACTTGGATGGAGAAAAACGCCACAAACTCTGACGATGATGCCCCTACTGCGTAGTCTGTTTAGTTGTTGTATGTAAATTTGCTGGACTTTACAATAAACTAAATTTTTACCCTATGTAGAACAAATCATGGAAAGTTAATCTAAAAGTTAATCTGGAGCCTGTTTATGCAGCACTACAACCTCAAAAAACGTCAAAATTTCTTCTTTCTTGAATGAAGAAATTAATCCATACGTAGCAAGAAATCGCAAGAAACCCACTAATGAATCTTCATGTTGTCTTGTAATCTTCACATTCCACTCAATTGCCAGTTCCATCGCATCCTTTTTTACCTGAGGGTCAATATTAGGTGATATTTTGGCCAATTGCTCCAGCATGTAATTCCTCGCGACACATTCTTCAATATCACTTTCTTCCTTCTTCCACTGTTGAGAAAAATACTTGAATAGAGTTCCTTCGCCAAATTCACTGCAACCCCAATATTGGGGTGTTCGTGAAGCCAAGAGCGCACGAGCTGAATGTTAAAGGTCGGGTTCTCCGAAACATGCTCGCCCACACTATAATAAATTTTAGGGTTTTTTTAAAAAAACCCTAAAGTATGCAAATGAAAAATTAGTGGAGATATTCAATAACAGATCTCACTGTCATTACTACGATAAAGCTTGAGAGATTAGTGGAGATATTCAATAACAGATCTCATACAATTTTTTACATCTCTGGTTTATATTTTCTTCAGACTTCGTCAATGCCTTTCATCATTTCAAAGAACCAAAAAATGCACATTCGTAAACGAAGAAACTGACCTTAATCGTTTCCGCATCGAAAACGGAATAAATTGATACGTTCAAATTCTGGCTTCAATGAATGGGATCGTCTATTCTCGTCGTCACAGAAACCCTATCTCAAGAGGCTCGCTAAAATTGCTTGAAGGAAGAGCGAAGAAGAAAGTACAGTGGCCAATCGTCGGATCAAATTCCTTCTTTCAGGTTGTTCTCTCGCTCAGTGTGATACGCTGTGTAGGAAAAAGTAAATGTTTTACTTTGTTATTGTTCCGTCGTGTGGGTTTAGCTAATCTTTCTCTGTCAAATACATCAAATTTGAATTTTTAACAGCATGTAATTTTCCAGGCTGGGTAGAGCTGAATGGAGATTTTTTTTAACCAGAGTGGGTATTGATCAGAGCCCTAATACAATTTCAAATTTGCATTTTTTTCCGAAATCAATCTGGAAAGGTAGCAGATCTATGGCCTGGAAAAAACAAGCTTCAAGTTGAATCCAATGACATTTGAAGAGTAGCTGAAATTTCATGGGATGTCAAATCATGCCTAGACTTGGTACTCAACTCTTTTTTTACAAGTACAGAGTTAAAGGCAGTGTTTGCCTGCAAAGCTTCAAGTTGTTACATCATGTTCTCTATTGCAAATGCTCTTCAAACATCGTCATTCCCTGCCAAAATGGTTCTAGATGCAATAAGATGGTTTTACCCTTCAACTATGGGGATTGGAGATATGGAATATGATGAGAATCTTACTAAGAGGAGTTGTTTTATTTTGTTAGCAGAATTAATGAGGATCCCGACACAGATCACGGCTCCAGTTAAAGCAGAGGCATTAAAGATGATGTTATTAATTTCTCCTGCCATTTAAATAAATTGAAAATAAATTAAACTGATGGCGCCATCTCTAAACTGACCTTAATCGTTTCCGCATCGAATATCTCCATTTAAATAAATTTAGCGGGCGGGCGCCATCTCTAAGCCAAACTAACTTTTCTCTGTCTCCATCGTCTCATTTAATTTTTCATGTGCCATGAGGTGACTCTTTGTTTCCTTACGTTTTTCATTCAGTGAATTATATGTGACTCTTCACCTTCTACCAAATATTTCAGTCTGACATATATTATGATTTCTTTTTATGCATTCATGGACTGATAATTTCAGAGAGTATTATTGCATCGTCTTATTCTAACCGAGTGACATTTCCATTTTAGCTTTCCATTCATTGGCCATCTTTAATGCCTCTGCTTTAACTGGAGCCGTGATCTGTGTCGGGATCCTCATTAATTCTGCTAACAAAATAAAACAACTCCTCTTAGTAAGATTCTCATCATATTCCATATCTCCAATCCCCATAGTTGAAGGGTAAAACCATCTTATTGCATCTAGAACCATTTTGGCAGGGAATGACGATGTTGAAGAGCATTTGCAATAGAGAACATGATGTAACAACTTGAAGCTTTGCAGGCAAACACTGCCTTTAACTCTACTCTGTACTTGTAAAAAAGAGTTAAGTACCAAGTCTAGGCATGATTTGACGTCCCATGAAATTTCAGCTACTCTTCAAATGTCATTGGATTCAACTTGAAGCTTGTTTTTTCCAGGCCATAGATCTGCTACCTTTCCAGATTGATTTCGGAAAAAAATGCAAATTTGAAATCGTATTAGGGCTCTGATCAATACCCACTCTGGTTAAAAAAATCTCCATTCAGCTCTACCCAGCCTGGAAAATTACATGCTGTTAAAAATTCAAATTTGATGTATTTGACAAGAAAGATTAGCTAAACCCACACGACGGAACAATAACAAAGTAAAACATTTACTTTTTCCTACACAACGTATCACACTGAGCGAGAGAACAACCTGAAAGAAGGAATTTGATCCGACGATTGGCCACTGTACTTTCTTCTTCGCTCTTCCTTCAAGCAATTTAGCGAGCCTCTTGAGATAGGGTTTCTGTGACGACGAGAACAGACGATCCCATTCATTGAAGCCAGAATTTGAACGTATCAATTTATTCCGTTTTCGATGCGGAAATGTAAGGTCAGTTTCTTCGTTTACGAATGTGCATTTTTAATGCCTCTGCTTTAACTGGAGCCAGAATTTGAACGTATCAATTTATTCCGTATTCTAACCGAGTGACATTTCCATTTTAGCTTTCCATTCATTGGCCATCTTTAATGCCTCTGCTTTAACTGGAGCCGTGATCTGTGTCGGGATCCTCATTAATTCTGCTAACAAAATAAAACAACTCCTCTTAGTAAGATTCTCATCATATTCCATATCTCCAATCCCCATAGTTGAAGGGTAAAACCATCTTATTGCATCTAGAACCATTTTGGCAGGGAATGACGATGTTTGAAGAGCATTTGCAATAGAGAACATGATGTAACAACTTGAAGCTTTGCAGGCAAACACTGCCTTTAACTCTGTACTTGTAAAAAAAGAGTTAAGTACCAAGTCTAGGCATGATTTGACGTCCCATGAAATTTCAGCTACTCTTCAAATGTCATTGGATTCAACTTGAAGCTTTGCAGGCAAACACTGCCTTTAACTCTGTACTTGTAAAAAAAGAGTTGAGTACCAAGTCTAGGCATGATTTGACGTCCCATGAAATTTCAGCTACTCTTCAAATGTCATTGGATTCAACTGAAGCTTGTTTTTTCCAGGCCTAGATTCTGCTACATTTCAGATTGATTTCGGAAAAAATGCAAATTTGAAATCGTATTAGGGCTCGATCACTACCCTGGTTAAAAAAAATCTCATTCAGATCTACCCCAGCCTGGAAAATTACATGCTGTTAAAAATTCCAATTGATGTATTTGACAGCGAAAGTATTAGCTTAAACCCAAACGAGGAACAATAACAAAGTAAAACATGTACTTTTTCCTACACAACGTATCACACTAGCGACGAGAAACAACCTTGAAAGAAGGAATTTGATCCGACGATGAGCCACTGTAGTTTCTTCTTCGCCTTCCTTCAAGCAATTTAGCGAGCCTCCTTGGAGATAGGTTTCTGTGACGACGAGAAAACCGACGATCCCAGTATTTGAAGCCAGAATGACAGTATCAATTTATTCGTTTCGAGCGGAAATGATAAGGTCAGTGTCTTCGTTTACGAATGTGCAATTTTAATGCCTCTGCTTTACTGGAGCCAGAATTGAACGTAGCAATTTATTCCGTATTCTAACCGAGAGTGAATTTTTCCCCCCCCAAATTTTTTTTTTTTTAGCTTCCATCATTGGCCATCTTTAATGCCTATGCGTTAACGGGTAGCCGTGATCGTGCCGGGATCCTCATTAATTGCTGTAACAAAATAAAAACAACTCCTCTAGAAGATTCTCATCATATTCCATATCTCAATCCCCATAGTTGAAGGGTAAAACCATCTTATTGCATCTAGAACCATTTTGGCAGGGAATGACGATGTTTGAAGAGCATTTGCAATAGAGAACATGATGTAACAACTTGAAGCTTTGCAGACAAACACTGCCTTTAACTCTGTACTTGTAAAAAAGAGTTGAGTACCAAGTCTAGGCATGATTTGACGTCCCATGAAATTTCAGCTACTCTTCAAATGTCATTGGATGCAATGGAACTGGCAATTGAATGGAATGTGAAGATTACAAGACAACATGAGGATTCATTAGTGAGTTTCTTGCGATTTTTGGCTACGTATGGATTGATTTCTTCATTCAAGAAAGAAGAAATTTTGAAGTTTTTTTCAGGTTGTACTGCTGCATAAACAGGCTCCAGATTGTTCCAATTGCTCAGTTTGAGACACCAGATTTTTGTTTTAGTAAATGCCAAAAACCCATCAAATGATATACACTGAATAAACAATACGATTAAAAAAATTAATACATGGTATATTAAAAATATTTATAAATTCCTGCCACGGCCGCGTGTCGAAGATTCCTGCGTTCCATCAAATGTGTTAAAGCCCATGAATGTGTCATGCGAAGCACCGCCTGAAGTTGATCCCTGGTTAGGACAAGTGCGAGTATTATGCCCCTGCTGCCGACATATACCACAACGCACGGTTGAGTTCCTCTTACTGACTCTCGAGCTTGACGGCTCGTCAGCATCTCGCACTCTTGTCTTCTTCGGCCTACCAGGTTGACGTCGTCTTTTTGGCGGGAGGATTTCGTTCATATCTCGTACGATCGGCCACATTATTGGGCCACTGATCGGACGAATATAGTGCGAGTACATCTGCAAGTATCTTCCCCTGTAATAGCATGCATGCACGTAGTCTTCTGGCGCGACTCTCATCCAGTACATGCAAGAAATGGAATGGACACACGGGATTCCTGTACGCTCCCACCGAGTGCAGTTGCACACACCCAAAGTCATGTCCACCTCGAATTGGTCGTATCCATTGCTGACTTGAAATCGTGTAGCTCCCGAAAACGTTGCATGCTAGTTTCCAGATGCACTCTTAAGCTTGTCAAGCTTTGCTTGGATCTTGGGACACAGGATCTCATTTGAATCAAACAGCTTCTCATATTTCTTGACGATGCGAGTCATCAAGCGTGTTTGGATCATCTCGAACATGGTCAGGATTGGTTTGTCCCTGACTGGCAAAAGAAGTGCATTGAATGACTCGCTCAAGTTATTCAATCCCAGATCGCACTTGGAATTCGGAGAGAAGGCATGACTAGCCCAATATTTCGGCTCTTCTGCTCGAAGCCATTCGTGGGCTGCCGGACATAGCCCGTGTAGTTTCCGCATTTCATGCTCGAAATGGGCCTCAGTGGGTGCTCTGGCCGCATTCCACATCGCATCTCTGTATGCTTTGCCCCGAAAATGGTTTTTGAAATTTGCATACATATGCCGGAGGCAGAAGCGGTGTTCAGCGTATGGGAATTGATCTCGAATTGCCCTCCGTAACCCCTGATATTTGCGTGAACAATGGCGTTAATAAAATAATATTAAACCCTGACCGCCAAAAAATTTTGAAATAACATATAAAATGCATCATACCTTTTGTCGATCTGAAATAAGTGTCCAACCGTAGCCATGCTGAGTGTTGAGGTCTTCCTTTAATATACTCAAAAACCATGTCCATGACTCTGTACACTCAGACTCGACGTTGGCAACAGCAACGGGGTAGATTCCATCGTTTCCATCAATGCTGACGGCCGTGAGTAGTTGGCCAGCACACGAGCCCTTTAGATGACAGCCATCCAAGCAGATAACGGGTCTCCCGTACTCTAGCAACCCAGTCTTGCAAGCAGCCATGCACATGTAGAATCTTTGGAATCCCAATTGATTACGGCCCACTGGGTTTCCATCAATTTTCACTGTGCTGCCCGGATTTGATCTGAATATTTCGGCTGCATACGACCACAGCTGACCGTACTGTTCGTCGCACTTCCCTTCATTGAGAGTTCGAGCTATGCTTCTTGCTCTTGTGGCAAGACTGGGTGAAATGTCGACGGTGAAGTCATTCCTCACTGTCTCCATAATAGATGAGATGTCCCAGGTAGGGTGACTTTTGAACCTGTCCAGATAATGGTTCGCCAGCCATTTCGCTGAAGCGCGTCGATTTTCAACTTGCCTCGAACAACAGTGAGAGTCGATCAAGCTCTTTATTTGAAATGTTCGCTCATTTTGCATCAGCGAAGCATGCAGTCGCCACCCACATCCATCTCCACATTCAGCCGTCAGTCGACTTCTTTCACATTTCTTGTATGTAATACCATAACCATTTTCTATGGAATATTGGTCTATCTCGTTTTTCAGTTCCTGCAAAGAACCATATTCTTTACCCTTATGAAATCCAAGTGAGATTTGTTGTCTTACCGGTATGCTTTCCACCTCGTCGTCATCTGAGCCGACCGGTGTTCGAAGCTCATCGTCTAGCGATTTGGAGGTCGAATAGACATATATTTCTTCATTTGCCAGTGGGTTATCGATGCTCGTACATCACCATATTCCGACGTGTTGTCCAAATCCCAATCCATTTCGGCATCACCACTTGATCGCTCATCTAAATCAATCGATCTACTTGAGTCGGAATCCATTTTCGTCGCTAATAAATCTTCATCAAAAAAAATATATGGTAAATGATAAAATTGAAAAAAATAGTATTAGAAATATTCATTAAAAAAATATATGGTAAATGATAAAATTGAAAAAAATAGTATTAGAAATATTCATCGATAATGAAGAAAATAACATTATAAATATTTAAATAAAAAAAATCAAGGATATTCATTAAAAAAATATATGGTAAATGATAAAATTGAAAAAAATAGTATTAGAAATATTCATCGATAATGAAGAAAATAACATTATAAATATTTAAATAAAAAAAATCAAGGATATTCATTAAAAAAATATATGGTAAATGATAAAATTGAAAAAAATAGTATTAGAAATATTCATCGATAATGAAGAAAATAACATTATAAATATTTAAATAAAAAAAATCAAGGATATTCATTAAAAAAATATATGGTAAATGATAAAATTGAAAAAAATAGTATTAGAAATATTCATCGATAATGAAGAAAATAACATTATAAATATTTAAATAAAAAAAATCAAGGATATTCATTAAAAAAATATATGGTAAATGATAAAATTGAAAAAAATAGTATTAGAAATATTCATCGATAATGAAGAAAATAACATTATAAATATTTAAATAAAAAAAATCAAGGATATTCATTAAAAAAATATATGGTAAATGATAAAATTGAAAAAAATAGTATTAGAAATATTCATCGATAATGAAGAAAATAACATTATAAATATTTAAATAAAAAAAATCAAGGATATTCATTAAAAAAATATATGGTAAATGATAAAATTGAAAAAAATAGTATTAGAAATATTCATCGATAATGAAGAAAATAACATTATAAATATTTAAATAAAAAAAATCAAGGATATTCATTAAAAAAATATATGGTAAATGATAAAATTGAAAAAAATAGTATTAGAAATATTCATCGATAATGAAGAAAATAACATTATAAATATTTAAATAAAAAAAATCAAGGATATTCATTAAAAAAATATATGGTAAATGATAAAATTGAAAAAAATAGTATTAGAAATATTCATCGATAATGAAGAAAATAACATTATAAATATTTAAATAAAAAAAATCAAGGATATTCATTAAAAAAATATATGGTAAATGATAAAATTGAAAAAAATAGTATTAGAAATATTCATCGATAATGAAGAAAATAACATTATAAATATTTAAATAAAAAAAATCAAGGATATTCATTAAAAAAATATATGGTAAATGATAAAATTGAAAAAAATAGTATTAGAAATATTCATCGATAATGAAGAAAATAACATTATAAATATTTAAATAAAAAAAATCAAGGATATTCATTAAAAAAATATATGGTAAATGATAAAATTGAAAAAAATAGTATTAGAAATATTCATCGATAATGAAGAAAATAACATTATAAATATTTAAATAAAAAAAATCAAGGATATTCATTAAAAAAATATATGGTAAATGATAAAATTGAAAAAAATAGTATTAGAAATATTCATCGATAATGAAGAAAATAACATTATAAATATTTAAATAAAAAAAATCAAGGATATTCATTAAAAAAATATATGGTAAATGATAAAATTGAAAAAAATAGTATTAGAAATATTCATCGATAATGAAGAAAATAACATTATAAATATTTAAATAAAAAAAATCAAGGATATTCATTAAAAAAATATATGGTAAATGATAAAATTGAAAAAAATAGTATTAGAAATATTCATCGATAATGAAGAAAATAACATTATAAATATTTAAATAAAAAAAATCAAGGATATTCATTAAAAAAATATATGGTAAATGATAAAATTGAAAAAAATAGTATTAGAAATATTCATCGATAATGAAGAAAATAACATTATAAATATTTAAATAAAAAAAATCAAGGATATTCATTAAAAAAATATATGGTAAATGATAAAATTGAAAAAAATAGTATTAGAAATATTCATCGATAATGAAGAAAATAACATTATAAATATTTAAATAAAAAAAATCAAGGATATTCATTAAAAAAATATATGGTAAATGATAAAATTGAAAAAAATAGTATTAGAAATATTCATCGATAATGAAGAAAATAACATTATAAATATTTAAATAAAAAAAATCAAGGATATTCATTAAAAAAATATATGGTAAATGATAAAATTGAAAAAAATAGTATTAGAAATATTCATCGATAATGAAGAAAATAACATTATAAATATTTAAATAAAAAAAATCAAGGATATTCATTAAAAAAATATATGGTAAATGATAAAATTGAAAAAAAAAAAAAAAAAAAAAAAAAAAAAAAAAAAAAAAAAAAAAAAAAAAAAAAAAAAAAAAAAAAAAAAAAAAAAAAAAAAAAAAAAAAAAAAAAAAAAAAAAAAAAAAAAAAAAAAAAAAAAAAAAAAAAAAAAAAAAAAAAAAAAAAAAAAAAAAAAAAAAAAAAAAAAAAAAAAAAAAAAAAAAAAAAAAAAAAAAAAAAAAAAAAAAAAAAAAAAAAAAAAAAAAAAAAAAAAAAAAAAAAAAAAAAAAAAAAAAAAAAAAAAAAAAAAAAAAAAAAAAAAAAAAAAAAAAAAAAAAAAAAAAAAAAAAAAAAAAAAAAAAAAAAAAAAAAAAAAAAAAAAAAAAAAAAAAAAAAAAAAAAAAAAAAAAAAAAAAAAAAAAAAAAAAAAAAAAAAAAAAAAAAAAAAAAAAAAAAAAAAAAAAAAAAAAAAAAAAAAAAAAAAAAAAAAAAAAAAAAAAAAAAAAAAAAAAAAAAAAAAAAAAAAAAAAAAAAAAAAAAAAAAAAAAAAAAAAAAAAAAAAAAAAAAAAAAAAAAAAAAAAAAAAAAAAAAAAAAAAAAAAAAAAAACAGGCCAAAAAAAAAATTCACTTTTAAGAAAATCAAGATATAGTAAGTTTTACGAGTGAAACATATTATGTATAAAACAATTAATCTGATGATGGGTTTTTCAACTTGGTCTAACTCAAAATCGAATTATTAAACTAACGTTTGCAAAGAACAAAGAGCACGAGCAAGAACTACCAACTAAAAACTTTGTTTAGTGTAAATTAAGTTTGTTTGATATCCATTTGAATAATAATAATGTTACGTTTACTTTTTTATTCTATCCTCTTAAAATTGTTAGCTTAAATACGTTTAAGTAACTATATTTTTTATGATTATGTTTAATCTGGATTATTATGATTAACATGATATTAGTGAACTAATGATTAATTTGAAATACATAGACTGCATAATTGAATTATGATATAAATTGTATTTATCTGGAAATGCCTTTGAAAAGGATATTATGTTTTCTAACAATATTGGCTAAGTGTTAATAGTTTGTGGAAGGCAATCGTCCACGTGAAAAGAAAACAGAGAAAGACGTAAACGTCCAAGGTCTCAGTTGTCCACGCGAAAGACTAACGTAGTCGTCCACGCTTAAAAGAAAGATGCTATCGTCCACAGTCAAAAGAAAGATGCAGTCGTTCACACTAATGAAAGACGCAGTCGTCCACGATAATGAAAGATGCAGTCGTCCATGCTCAAAGGAAAGACGCAGTCGTCCACGCTCAAATGAAAGATGATGTCGTCCACAGTTTAAAAGAGAAACGTTGTCGTCCAAAGACTTAGCGCCAGATATTTAAAATACCGCGAAGCAACAGTGATACTCGTCTAGCGTCTTAACTCCAGATCATTAATGGCCGCGAACGATAGCGACTCCAGACATCAACGGCTAGCTGTCGTCGTACGGATGTTTCTCTAACGGCTATATTTCTGAACACAGACGAGGAGTTTTCTAGATGAGATGTCGATTATAGACAGAGTATAAATAGAAGAACAAAGCTGAGGAGAACAACTTTTTGTCGAAATTCTCTCTAAACCCTAATACGCAAAAAGCTTTGTAAGACTCTGCTATTTCCTACACCTCTCGAGAATTTTAACTGGAGATTTGATATTTGTGAGAGTGTAGCCTGTGCTGTAAATCTTAACCATTCTTGTAAAAGTGTAAAGGCTGTGATTGACGCCCGTGAAGATCAATCGAAGTGTAAAGGCTGTGCTTGATGCCCGTGAAAATCAATCAAAGTGTAAAGGCAGTTGATTGGCGCCCGTGAAGTCCAATCAAGTTTTTCTCTGAGAAATAGGAAAGAAACTTCAAGGGGGAAACCTTGAAGCGTGGACGTAGGCAGGTTTTGGCCGAACCACGTAAAAACTATCGGTGTTGTTTTTCTCTCTCTCTGTGTGTTTATTTGAAACACAATGAAGATTTGGTAAGAAAAATTCTTAGATGTCTATCAAGAGCATGGCAACCTAAGGTGACAGCCATACAAGAAGCAAGGGACCTCAAGGTCCTCAAGCTTGAAGAACTCGTTGGCTCTCTCATGACACATGAGATCACCATGATAGCAAATAAGAAGGAGGATCTTAAAGACAAGGGGATCACCAAAAGAAAGGACATTGCACTCAAAGCCTCCTCTAGCAAACAAGATGAAGAAGTCGTCAATCTGTGATTCATGGCACACGAAGATGATGTTAGCTTTTCATCAAGTGATAGTGAAAATGAGGACGGTGAGCTAATTGATGCTTTCAATGATTTAGTCAAACAATACAGCGTGCTAAAGACTAAATACAACTTGTTGAAAAAGGAAAATGCAAGTTTACTTGAAAAGCATGCTAAGAAGTGTATTTTGCATGAAAATGAGACAGATGATCTTAAGAGTAGAATGAGAACTTGAATAAAATTGTTCTTAAATTTACTAATGGAAGTAAGAACTTAAACATGCTATTAGGTAGTCAAAGAGTGACATTTGATAAAGCAGGTTTAGAATATGAAAAATCTAATAAGAAGAAAGTTTACAAGAATTTCTTTGTTAGATCTTCTACCTGTCACGCATGTAATGAAATAGGACATAAATCATATGAATGTCCACTAAAATTAAGAAAAATTGAAACTTGCAGGGGATTACAATGGGTTCCTAAGGGAACCAAACCTAACACAAGGACCCAAAAAATTTGGGTACCAAAAAGGACCACTTGATTACTATTTTGTAGATTGATAGTTCTCTCAGGAAGAATCAATGGTACCTCGATAGTGGATGCTCGAGGCATATGACGGGAGACTCAACATTGTTTGTTTTTGTCAATAAGAAAAAAGAGAATGTTACCTTTGGTGGAAATCAAAAGGGTAAGATTGTTGGCATCGGCAATATAGGTAATTCTTCTAACTCCATCATTGAAAACGTTTTATTAGTAGAATGGTTAATGCAAATTTTGTCAAGTATTAGTCAATTATGTGATAATGGGATGATGGTTTAGAAATTCACTTAGATTCTCTTTCTCTCGGTGATAAAGCTGAAACCGTTCAAGGAGAAAATCTCCTAGACCATTCATCAAAACCTTTAGAAATTGTTCCAATCAAGGGTGAAAATGATGATTTTCCTAAGGATTGGTGATCTATCAAAAATCATCCAATAAATGATATCCTAGGTGATCTTTCCTTAGGTGTTAAGACTAGAGCTTCTCTTAGAAACTTAGTTGGAAATGCTGTCTTCATTTTCAAATAGCCGAATTGGGTGAATTTTGGATAGTTGCTATGCAAGATGAATTAAACCAATTCGAAAGGAACAACGTTTGGGAACTTGTTCCAAAAATTGATGTTCAGAAAGGAAATATCACCTTAGAATTTGTTAATTCTGTTGATCAGCTAGCAGATATTTTCACTAAGCCATTAGATAAAAAGACCTTCAATAATATTAGAATAAGATTAGGTCTCATTCGGATTGAGAAAAACTGAGGTTCTTCTTCTGTTGAAGAATATTGAGCAATAGAGCAGATTTGTCAATGAAGGCATGGACGTTGTCACAATGGACATTGACTGTAGCGACCCTATTCCTGTACCCTCAATTTCCCGTATTAATTTTTTTTTATCCTTAAATACTTTGTGACATTTGAGCGGAATTTAAATTTTAGGCTAAATTGTTAAAACCGTTCGAAATTATTCTTAAAACCACTTAAACAACACTTAAAACAATCGAAATAAAACTTAAAACAATTAATTAAAACAATTAAAACTAATAAAACAATCGGCCAAAGCACAGAGGGGCAGAAGGGACATTGTCCCCAAAACATGCAGGGGCGATCGATCGCCCCATTAACAGGCGATCGATCGCCAAAGCCAAAATTGGAGGGGCGCTCGATCGCCCCTCACATTGGCAATCGATCGCCCATCGATCGATCGCCCAATCCTTGGGCGATCGGTCGCCATGCTCTCTGGATTTTCCAGAGAGCGGAGTCCTTCGTTGCCAATCGATCCCCTCCTTAGGCGATCGATCGGCAACCTCCCTAGAATCCAAAATTCCAGGGAGCTTGCCTCTCTCTTTTTCTTTCATTCACCTTCTTCCCTGCACACATTCCTCACCACATATACACACTAATACTTAGACATAAATCACTCCATAAACACGTAACATACAATCACTCAAACCTCACCCATTTCACACTTCACCAACCACCCGTTATAAAAGACTCAAAACGCATTTAAAACATAACTCAATTCATAAAAACAAACCGCGTGGATCCGTTTAAAAACTTAATATTTCCTCCTGTTCAAAATCACCAAGCGGTTTATAAAATAGTTTCCAAAACGTTTAAAACATCAAAACATAAACTTATCGACTATCCAGAACCAAACATCCTAAAATGTTTCTAACTGTATAATAATCCACCATCAACCCATTACGCCCAAAAACCCTCAAAATACCTTTCTGTTATCCCCACGGGTCAAAATACGCGTCGACTGCCCATGCACACCACCACAGCCGTTCTTCTTCAACCATCCTGTACATCGGGTAGAGGAACGTCGTCCTCACCTGTTTTGAAATCACCTACACCATACAGACAATCTATGAGCTAAAGGCTCAGCAAGTTTCGTAAATGTAAATGCATGCTGTGCAAATGAGTTTCAGAAATCATACAACATTTTCTTATCTTGACATAGGTTGTCACCGAGATCTCAACCCGCTAAATGGAGAGGGCACATCTTACGGTTGGACAACCCTTTCCACCTAGTGAAGGGGGGTACATACTTGCATTACGCACAGTCATGTCTGAGCCCCACCTCGCATGACCATATACATACATGGTTCTTATTTGATGCGATATTGTGACCGACCCTTCTCAGCCTTTACAATAGGTCAATAGCCCTCTTTCAGGCCACATCGCCATTTTCTTTAAAACATGGTGCAGAAATTCATTTTCTATGTATAATTGAAAAGACGTGATGCATGAACAATTTATAACATAATATAAATATACAACATACGTACCATCAAGACAATAAAAGCAATTAAAAACACATCCTATAAAAGAACTAATCCTAACTACCCAACCAAAACATTTAAACAATCAATACTCCGATGATCCTCGACGCGACTTAGACGTACGGTGTAAGCCAATCGGCCAGAGTAAGTCACGAGAACTTACCTCGTGCCCGTTGCAAATCAAGTTCCGTCCACGAACTTTGTTCACCTAAGGCAATTACACAATATTGTCGTTAAAACGAGTTTAAGCCTTAAACGTCCAAATCAACGAAATCCTTAACTAAGGAAATTCCTAAAATTCTAACTTAACCAATCGAGACATTTTAATAACAATTAACGCTCGATACCTCAAAATCACCATTAACGAGTTTTTCTAAAAACCCGAAAACTCATCAAACCCTAACATTTCTTAACGAATCAATCAACTTCGTCCAATAACGCCCAATACGTCTATTATATTCACAAATACGGTAAAACTATCGATTTCTAACCCTAAATCACGTTTTTAACGAAACCCTAACGAAACCCTAATTGTTTAAAGTCCGTAAAAATCGAAACAAACTTTCCTAAAACCTTAGAATCGTACCTAGGGTAGGGATTGGAGAAGAAAACGTGAAGAACGGAAGACAGACAGAGGAGAAATCGACGTCGGAAGTGGAACGCCGTGAGGAGGAGATCGCCTGGAAGAAGAATCGCAGAGGGAAATCGTGAATGAGGGAGAAGAGAAGAAGAATTATGGTTTTTATTAAATTTTTACTTGGCAATTTACCATTTTGCCCTTCCTTCGATTTTCTATTTGTTTCGTCCTTCTTTTCATTATTTAGCTAACGATTCGGTTTCTCCTAATTCTCTTATTTCACCAATAGCTCCAACTTATTATTAGGGTTCCATTAAAACTGTCCGTTCGCAATTCGGATCTCGTTTACTATTTTTACCAAAGTATCCTTTATATTACGATAAACGTAATTTTCGTAAAATTAGTGTTACAACTCCTAAAATTTCTGAAATTTTCTTAAAATCCTTACTAATTCTTAGAATCATAATAACGCTTTCTTTTTTTACGAAACCGACTTAATTTGACATAATTATAAAAATACCATTTATATTCAATTTAATAAATCCCGTAAAAGAATCGGGTGTTACATTGACAATGTTGTCAAAATGGACGATCTCCACAATTTCCTTCTCCGTGAAAACGTGGTCACTATGGACGTTGATAGTGGACGTTAACAATGGACGTTGTCAATGGACTTTAACTATGGACGTTCACCCACTGAACTAAATTCCTTCGAAAGAGCTCAAAATCCCTAACTTTCAAAAATTACTTCTAAAACCTCTCGCACCCTTTTCCCTCATTCAGTGATTTCTACTCTTCCCTGATACTCAACTCCAATCAAAATCTTTCAAATCTCCATCTCTACTCAGAAAATCTAATACCTACAAATGGCATCTTCCTCTCGCGCTCCGCAGGTCTTCTCGAGGAAAAAGCAAAAAATCTCTCATCAAGTGGATGCGCAGTTTGTTTCTGTTCCTCCTCCTCTTCAATGGCTGAATCACGAGTTCATCAATCAGGCAGCATTCAATAGGTATTATGAAGTTTTCAAATTCAAACCGATTATTAGATCCAGAGGATTAATTTTTCGCGATTTAGTTGGACTGGATTTAGAAGAACCTTTAGCAAGATTGGAGTTAATCGGGTTATTTGATTCAGAAACCCCTTATTGTGAACCTGCAATTAGGATGTTTTATGCCAACCTAGAACATTCTACGAGACTCCTTGTTCTCCGAAGCTATGTCTATGGACGACATATTGAACTCACTCAGGAAATGATGCATCAAATTCTTTGCTGTGAGTTTTTGAATGGATCTCGCAGGTACTTTGAGACAACAACGACTCCGACTTTTCTTGCTAAGCCTGCAGGCAGGGAATTAGTACGATTGATTGCCAAGGATCCAAACACTTCACCCTAAAGCTGAAAAGTAAGGACTTGAACCTTAGGGCCAGAGTGTTTCACCAAATGATCCATTACAACATTTTGCCCGAAGAAGGTCATAGAGATCATGTCAGTGGCATGGATTTCTTCTTGTTTGGCCAGTTTTTCAGAGGTGAACCCTTCCATATTGGATACATTGTGTTCAACAGAATGCTTCAAGTAGTATGTAATGCATCAAAGTCTCTGCCTTGCAATATTCTGCTTATGAAGATTTTCAATCGGTTTGGAGTTAGATTTCCAGAGTCAGACAAACTCTTATCCTTAAAGAAATCTGACTTTTTCTCATCCTCCACCTTGTCTAGAATGGGGATCACAAGAGATGATCAAGTTGTGTTGGTTGAGAAAGCTGGTCAAAGAGGTGTTTCCAAGCGATTAATCATTGCCGATGAAGAAGAAGACGAGGCAGACAGTGCTCTAGATGACACCCTTATTCCTGCCCTGGCACCTCTTCCACCGTCTGTTCTTCTTCTTCAAGCTCCAGAGGAGGTCACTCATGAGCAAACTCAGCAAACTCCTCTTCCAGAACCATTCAGTGATCCTGAACCTCCTCTAGTCCAAGTTGCACTCCCACGTCCAATCAGTCCAATTTGTGCACCCTCTCCAACTCCTGTGCCAATTCGTGCTCCTCCTAGGCCTACAAGTCGCCCCACTCCTCTAGTGAGGCCTTCAATTTATGAGGATCTGCAGGATGAGCTAAGGGCAAGCATTGCAAGCCTAAGGACAAATCTTGAATCTTTCCAATCCCTGTATCTCTTCCCCTAGGCTCAATTTGAAGCTCTTGTCCTTTCCCAACTTGACCATCTCGCGGCTGTAAATCAAGGTCTGCTCACACACCTTGATCAAATGGAATCCAATCACAGTTCGACTATTGCTACTGTCAATCATCGTATTGCTCAAGCTAAACTCAAGAATAGCAAAGTTATTGATGATGTCCTCTCTTCGATTCCATTCTATTCCAGTCTAGTCACAACACAAATGCAGCGAGAATCTGCTAGGGTCCTCACTCAATTTAGTGATCTCCGCGACCTTCTGATTCGGAGTGATCCTGCGCCCCCTCATGGGGATGATGCTTTGGAAAGCGGTGGCGAGACTTCTGAACTAGCTCAACCAACTACTTCAGCTATTCCTGCAAGTGCTGAGCATTTGGATGTTGCTCAAGAAATTGGGACTGGTACTGCTGCAGTGGTTGCTTTGTGTGAGGACGAGCCAGTGCCTGCACAATTCGTTGATCAACCAGCTATTCCTCTTCCAGATATTACTGCTGCTAATGCTTGTGAGTCAGAGGCCCTTTTTGTTCCAGCTGCTAACGATGTCTCTGCTAATCTTGTCATGCTTGAACCTGTCGCAGAGCCAGACCTTCCTCCTGCTGTCCCCATGGTAGATGCTATGGTCTCAGTGGCTGCTGAGGCTGACATGGATACAGTGGAAGTAGAGGTTGCAGGGGATGCCAGGGATTCCCACGATAGAGATCCCATTCCTCCTGTTACTACTGCTCCGGCTGAGGCTATAGCAGATGAGGATGAAGATAAGCCTCTGTTTCGATATGCAAGGGATTTCTATTCTAGCCCTTTCTAGGATTTCTCCCTATACAGAATGATTTTCTTAGCCAATTAGGGGATCTTATGTGCTGGAATAATTTTTTTTAAACACTGTGACTGATTTCTTTTTATGATATTTCTTTTATTCACACTATGCTTGTTTTTATAACTGTTATCTCTACTGTACTGAATGTCATTCCTCCTTGAGTGATTATTTTTTATAATGTCAAAGGGGGAGATAAATTTGTGCATGATATTTATATGAAGTCTCCATGTTCCAGTTTTATTTATATGAAGCCTCCATGTTCCCGTTTTATTACTGGTATTTCTCCTCTGTTGTGCTGAATGTCATGCGTTATTTATTTTCTGTTCATTTTTTATAATGTCAAAGGGGGAAATAAATATGTGATTGATAAAGATGAAGATTAGATTATTTATTTTGGTTGCATGCATAGCGTATGAGGGAGTTAAAGAAGTTATCTATCATTCTGATACTTATTTTATGGGGGATAAAATTGTTAATCATCATATATATTTGTCATCATCAAAAAGGGGGAGATTGTTAGCTTAAATGCGTTTAAGTAACTATATTTTTTATGATTATATTTAATCCGGATTATTATGATTAACATGATATTGGTGAACTGATGATTAATTTGAAATACATAGACTGCATAATTGAATTATGATATAAATTGTATTTATTTGGAAATGCCCTTGAAAAGGGTATTATGTTTTCTAACAATTTTGGCTAAGTGTTAATAGTTTGTGGAAGGCAATCGTCCACGTGAAAAGAAAACAGAGAAAGACGTAAACGTCCAAGGTCTCAGTTGTCCACGCGAAAGACTGACGTAGTCGTCCACGCTTAAAAGAAAGACGTTGTCGTCTACAGTCAAAAGAAAGACGCAGTCGTCCACACTAATGAAAGACGGAGTCGTCCACGATAATGAAAGACGTAGTCATCCACGCTCAAAAGAAAGACGCAGTCGTCCACGCTCGAAAGGAAGACACAGTCGTCCACGCTTAAAAGAAAGACGCTGTCGTCCACAGTCAAAAGAAAGACGCAGTCGTCCATGATAAGGAAAGACGCAGTCGTCCACGCTAAAAGGAAAGATGCAGTCGTCCACGCTCAAATGAAAGACGCTGTCGTCTACAATTTAAAAGAGAAACGATGTCGTCCAAAGACTTAGCGCCATATATTTAAAATACCACGAAGCAACAGTGATACTCGTCCAGTGTCTTAACTCCAGATCATTAATGGCCGTGAACAATAGTGACTCCAGACATCAACGGCTAGCTGTCGTCGTACGGATGTTTCTCCAACGGCTGTATTTCCGAACACAGACGAGGAGTTTTCCAGATGAGATGCCGATTATAGACATAGTACAAATAGAAGAACAAAGCTGAGGAGAACAACTTTTTGCTGAAATTCTCTCTGAACCCTAATACGTAAAAAGCTTTATAAGACTCTGCTATTTCCTACACCTCTCGAGAATTTTAACTGGAGATTTGATATTTGTGAGAGTGTAGCCTGTGCTGTAAATCTTAACCATTCTAGTGTAAAAGCTGTGATTGACGCCCGTGAAGATCAATCAAAGTTTAAAGGCTATGATTGACGCTCGTGAAGATCAATCAAAGTGTAAAGGCAGTTGATTGGCGCCCGTAAAGTCCAATCAAGTTTTTCTCTGAGGAAGAGAAAAGAAACTTCAAGGGGGAAACCTTGAAGCGTGGACGTAGGCAGGTTTTGGCCAAACCACGTAAAAACTCTCGGTGTTGTTTTTTTTTTCTCTATCTATTTATTTTAATCAGTAAGCAATCAATTGAGAAACTTTTATTACACTTAGTAAAAGAGATTAAGAAATTTCTAATTCACCCCCCCTTTTAAACAATCACGTTCCTACAAAAATATATGTTGACATATCAAACAATGATTTGTGCAATAATAAATGAACTATTTTATAATTTATTTCATTAATTACATCAATCATTATTTAACACGTCAATGAGTATTTTAAAAAGATAAACAACATTACTCTTCGAACAAATAGCAGAAGTAGTTGAAGTTTGAGTTATGAGATTTGGAGTTTTTCATGAACTGGGATGATAAAATGAGAGGTTATCTTGCCTTGAAACATGGATAGTTAATTAATTTATATGCTCATTGTTTTAAAATCAAATGTGAATCACAAAATTAAAATAAGAACGATTAAACACTTAGATATACGAAAACTCTAGCGAAAAATTAATAAATACACAAACAACACAAAAACTTACTATTTATACTCATAATGTGTAAAGGTCACATACTTATCAATCTAACTTCTTTACTGTCGTAAAAGACTTTAAAAAACCTCGTCTCGAAACTTTTGTCAGATTGTGAGCTTTTCGACCATTGAGCAATTGAACTCGAATACTTGAAATGACTATTAAAATGACAAGTACCTATCTTCAAATTAAGCTAAATGCTTGAAAAATATGGCGAAGGACCCATATCATCATGGATTCAATTCATTTTTTTAACATCATTTTATCTTCTTAAATATTGTGTAAATGGTAGTATTTATAGGCCAAACTAATCACTGCTCTAAACTATAATTTTAGCAAAACTGTAGTCTAATACGCAAATATATGCATAAACCATTAACTACCAAGAACGTATAACGATATAAATTATTATTCACTGTAATTAGATCTAAAAAACGTATCTTGATTCGTACTTTTAATTGTTGTAGATTTGAAATTCCTCCGTACGTAACAAACTGTAGAATCTCGATTTTTCTTCTTAACGTTGATTGACCATAATCACTTGATGGTGAGGAAACTCGATTTCGGAGTAGAGAGACGACCAAAATCTATTATGTGAAACTATAATTCTCTTTTAACCATCAAAAAGAACGATAACATTACATTTATAATCTCACGTTAAAAATCATAATAAATTAGACCCATTAATTCATTAAACTTAGTTTAATAATTTCATCAATCAAGTCATTTAGGTCACATAATAAGATGTTATAAAATAATAACTGACAAATCATTCATGAAAACTGGTCCATTCAACACTGAATCAAAACTTTTGATTCCAAGGTGTTGATCACGATGAACATAAGAGATCGACTAACCCGACTGGACAACCCATTCCAACCAAATCCGTTCACATTAAGCTAAAAAACATGCATGTTAAGAAGTCGATGGACAATTTAGTATGATTTGGACCAAGTCATTTTTGCTCGAATAACTCATTGAAATCACACCATGCATCTACTCAAAAGCTCCATCTACACAAAGCGGTCATATGCCGAGTCAACTGTTGCTCCGCTTTCTTGCAAATATTTAGAATGGTGCGCTCACAAGGTGCTTGCTCTACAAACCATAACATTTATCGATCCCTCTTGAATGGCCGACTCAACCGGTTTCAGGCCATTGGAGGTGGCCGGCTTGAGCCTTGGACCGTTAATTGTAATTACAAAAATTTCATATTCTCTACAGGCCCAAAACTAAACAGGCCCATCATCGAATCATTACTTTGAACCTTACTCGCTAAGAAACGCGTAAGAAAACACGCACAGGACAAATGAAAAATAATTTAAAAAAAGATAATAATAAATAAATGTTTTAACAGAAGAAAAGCCGTTGGATGAGGAGACCGTGAAGGTGGTGGTGGAAGTTCTTCGTCAATGGCTAAACCGAAGGCTCCGAGACGAACCCTAGATTCTTACACTGTCAAACACATCAATAAAACCATTAGAGGTAAGCTGATTCACCTCTTCTCCCTCACTCCTCGTTTTTCTCCCTATTCGATTTCGTAAGACGATTTTTTAGAATCTCCGATTATGTGCTGCTCAGCCGACGACTGCGTTCTCATGCGCCCCTCCGATCATTCCAAGCCGTCCTACGTTGCAAAGATCGAGCGGATCGAGGCGGATTCCCGTGGAGCCAATGTTAAAATTCATGTCCGCTGGTACTATCGGCCGGAGGAGTCGATCGGTGGTCGGAGACAGTTTCATGGATCGAAAGAGGTGTTTCTTTCCGATCATTACGATGTCCAGAGTGCAGATACTGTTGAAGGCAAGTGTATGGTCCACAGCTTCAAGAGCTATACCAAGCTCGATGCTGTGGGAAATGACGATTTCTTTTGTCGTTTTGAGTATAATTCCGCCACCGGAGCTTTTAATCCAGATAGAGTTGCTGTGTAAGTATATTTGAAATCGAGGAATATATTCACTCTAGTACTTCTGTTTGAGTTTGTTTGCCAATATAATAGCGTGAAAAGTGTGAAACTTTGTAATCATGCCGTCAGTGTGACAGTTGTTGTTGCTCATCTCTGATCTAAGAGGCGATGTTTATATATTTTTCTTGCATTTTGATCATAACTTTTGAATGTGAAGTTTCTTACTTTAGTTGCCGAATTTTGTTTGTTTATAATCTTATGTTGTGCGATAAATAACAAAGAAATCAGGTCTGATCGTGTCTTTGCTAGTAGATTTGCATGAATTTATTCTTGTTCTATTGAATTTTCCTTTAGAATTATGATCGTATTTTTTTAAATGGTGATTTGCTTGGTTTCTACTTTATACTGGCATTGCAAAGAGTCTGAAATGTTGAGTTTTTATTTCCATGCCAAAGAATTAAAATGGCTTTACCCTTTCAGTTTCATTACGCTAAAGCTTCAATCACTTCTTCTATAGAGTGCACGTGACGAGTGGGGATTATAGTTTCTTTAACTTTGTTGACAGATGTTTTAAATGGAATTCTTTTTGTGGACTGCTTTGCTGTTTTCAGCTAAGCTTCTTTCCGTCCTTCTGTCCTGGAGATTACCTGACATGTTTTTTTGATTTACTATGGCAGATATTGCAAATGTGAGATGCCTTATAACCCTGATGACCTAATGGTTCAGTGTGAGGGTTGCAGTGATTGGTAAGTGGGCTCTTTAAGTATTCATTTTATTTGGAAAACATATCATGCAATCAGGGAGTATTTTTTACTAATTTTTAGTTGCACTTTTAGTGCTCATATTGAAGAAAATTCTTAAGATACTGAATCTGAAGGCTTGAATTATCATTCACGGGATGGACTGTATAAGGAAATAGAAAATAAATGATGTAGAACTGGATGTGAGATTAAAATTATGGAGGAGGACTAGAAATATTATAGAAATAATTAAAACTGAAACATCAAGAATCGTTAAGATTTATTGAGAGAGGAAATAGGGTTCGAGCAACGCAAACAGTGGAAAATCGATATTGACAATTATAGTTTGCTTGAATTGGCTGATCTAGAGGTCAATTTATCAAGGCCAAATTACTAGAATTAAGAAATTTCTAAATTAAGAAATTGTCTAATTAATAGAAGACTATTAAAGAAAGGTATGAAATACCTAATTAAAGAAAACTAATAAAACGTAGCTGAAATATTCTCATATTCATTAATACTCATCCTAAATAGTGTATAATTCTTCTATAGGTAAATAATGTTTGGTCTGTGTCCTTCACCCTATTAAGAGGTGTACGAAACGCCTGTTTTTTTGAGCTGAAGGCTGAAGCGATATGATTTCACTGTGCTTTTGAGGGCAAAGATACAGTTTTTAATTTGACGAGATTAAAGTCGCTAGTGTAGTTATCGTACTTGTTTCTTTCTTGTATCAATCTTTGATCTTTCACGGCATAATTTACATTAACACAAATACATAATGGTGGACTTACGCAGTTGAAGTCTAAGTCTAATAGGCGCGTGAATGTATCGTGCATCAGCCCTTTAGAGTTCAAATATGCAGATTCGTTTATCTACATAAGATTCATTTAAGCAACCTTAATTTGAGATTATGCAACTTTTGATTCAGGTTTCATCCAGCTTGTATAGAAATGACAGTAGAAGAAGCTAAAAGACTCGACAAGTTCTTCTGTGAAAGTTGCTCATCGGAGGGTCAAAAGAAGTTGCAGGATTCTCTTCCCGCTTCCAGACATCCTGATACAAAGGTATTTTAAAAATGATGATTACATTTGATGATGTTTTTCAATACCATTTCATATGGAAACAAAATCCCACTATTAAATTGGCCACTTTATGCCATGGACTCGACCGGTTTTTTGCATTCAGATTGTGGGTCCAAATAATTGTTGATTGTGTTATGAATCGAGAGAGGAAAAATGGATAGTTTTGATATCTGCAAATTTGGTGTTTCAGGTCGATACGAAACGGAGGCGAAGATAAGCAGCAGAAAACATGAATATAAAAAAGGGAATGGAAAATGAACCACAGCTCTCTCTCTTCAAAATCCACAGGTTAGGAAGGAATGCTTGTGTATGTAGAGCTTTTCGTATGTACTGGGGGATGGAAACCAATTTGAGATCCTTTTGTCGTGTTTTAATTTGGTTTTCAGAGGGTTTGACGCCAACTGTGTTTGGTTTTTCTGTATATATGTAATTATCTTATTATTGTTCCCTCTCTCTCTCTCTCTCTTCAACTCAGCGACGAGAAAGATTGATCCAATTAATCGGAGGACTTAATTTTCATGCAATAAAAAAACTATTAAGATTTAGCCAAAAACTTTCTTTTTATTTCTGACAACTCCTTTCTGCATGCAATGACCTTCCTCCCTTTGCTTGCTGCCCTTGTAACTCTTTTTGAGTTGTTGAAAATGGAAGAATTTAAGAATCCACCGATTTTCTACTCTAACTTTTTTACAAGAATAAATAATGTATTGCTTTAATTATACTATATATTTTCATCTAACACCTTGACATAGCGTATCACTTATTTATTAGTAGAATTATTATGGTATAAATATTAAAATAACAAAATACTTGAATCAACGAGTAAATAACATGTAAAAATCAATATCAGAGTGTGAGATTGAAATGCAAAAATTAAAATATAAACGTATCTTAATTATTACATTAATTAATAAACGACAAACAATTACCATGTTAGACAAGATAATCATTTGTAGATGTTACCGTACCAATCTCATGCATCCAAGGTGATACGCAGCTAGTGATAAAAGTGACTTTTATCATAAAACTGAAAAGATAATAATAATTTAAAAGGAATATATTTACTTCAAAACAAACGCGTCGGAAGCTGGTAGTCTTGGAGAACAAAGGGTGAAAAAATGAAAAATGTGATTTAAACTGTGTTGAGAAGTAGGTGTACGAGAATGAACTCTTTAAATTAATTCACCCGTCCAAACACGGCCTTATCGTTGTGCTTTGACCCTCTTTCAAAGCTACCACTCTCGTTTGCGCTCACCACTGGCCATTCTCCATCTATCATGGATTTCAATTTCTCTCTCTTCTTTCTCGCTATCCTCTTCCTCTCGCCGATTTTGGAACGGACCATCGGCGCAGAATCGGACGGGGATTTTTTGATTCGTCAGGTCGTCGACGGTGGTGAATTACGGACAACGACGATCTCGGCCTCGGAGCGGAGCACCGCTTCTCGCTTTTTAAGAAAACGTATGGAAAATTGTATTCCACCATGGATGAGCACGACCTGAGGTTCAATATTTTCAAGGCTAATCTACGCCGCGCCCAGCGCCACCAGGCGCTTGACCCCTCCGCTACTCACGGTGTCACTCAGTTCTCAGATTTGACCCCCTCCGAATTTCGAAGAACATTTCTAGGACTCAGAGGTCGTCGCCTCAAACTTCCTTCCGATGCAAACGAGGCTCCGATTTTACCTACTGATGATCTTCCATCGGATTTTGATTGGAGGGATCATGGGGCAGTTACGCCCGTAAAGAACCAGGTTTTCTCCACACTTCAATATTTTGCTAGTTTTACGAACTTCTAGTCTAACAAAAGGAAGACGTCGGTTTTTGGATCGTTCCTTTTTTATCTTCACTCATGCAATTCTATAACATCTTAGACCTTCAAATTACAGTGATTGATGAATTGTTTATCTTGGATCAGCGTTTATGCGGATCATGCTGGAGTTTCAGCACAACTGGGGCCCTTGAAGGTGCTCACTTCCTCGCGACTGGCGAACTAGTTAGCCTTAGCGAGCAGCAGCTTGTAGATTGTGACCATGAGGTTTCTTTCATTTTCGATATGATTGTAAAAATTTCTGCATTTTCCTTTTTTGGCTCTGATATCAATGGCTTCGCACAGTATGACACAAATGCCAAGAATGCTTTTTCTAGGTCTAAACGTTGACTGAAAGGGGAAACTCATGCTTATGCTGCAGCTAAGTTGGCTTTTTTGCGTTTACAACTAGAATACTTGTTGACCCTTTATTTGTTGCAGTGTGATCCAGAGGAACCACGTTCTTGCGATTCTGGGTGCAGAGGCGGGTTGATGAACAGTGCACTCGAGTACACTCTCAAAGCAGGTGGGCTTATGCGGGAGGAAGACTATCCTTACACTGGAACTGATCGCAAAACATGCAAGTTTGACAAGACCAAAATTGCTGCATCTGTTGCCAATTTCAGCGTTGTTTCTCTTGACGAAGATCAAATTGCTGCCAATCTTGTGAAAAACGGCCCTTTAGCAAGTAAACTCCTTAAAATATCATCTCTTTGTTGTCTAAATTCTCGATGATATAACAATGGCATAGCTTTCAGTATATCATGACAAGCAAATGAACTTGTTTTGCAAACACAGTTGGTATAAATGCGGTATTCATGCAAACTTATAGACACGGAGTTTCATGCCCATATATTTGCTCAAAGCGGTTGGACCATGGAGTCCTACTTGTGGGGTATGGATCAGCTGCCTATTCAGCCATTCGAATGAAAGAGAAGCCGCACTGGATCATTAAAAACTCGTGGGGAGAAAAGTGGGGAGAGAACGGTTTCTATAAAATTTGCAGAGGTCGCAACATCTGTGGAGCAGATTCCATGGTCTCAACAGTTGCTGCTGCAGTTCATACAACTTCCCAGTAAGTATCTCACTGGCTGCTGTACATATTGAATGCTTCGTATTTCCAAAGAGAGTCTCTGTCTGTGAACTCTCGTGTCATTGAAAGATTTGTGTATAAATTTGGGGAAAATCTTATCAATTAACTCTGTGCTTGTGAGAATGAATTCGCCCAATTCATGCTTATCAACGTTGTGTTTCATCGTTGATAGCCATTTATTTGCTGTTTAATTTTCTAGGCCTCGTGATTGAATTATTCATGTAGATATTTTTATATATACTGGGTTGCCAACTCCAATTCTGTTAACAATTGCATGAGAATAGACTTAATTGATGATGACTTATCTCAGGTTTTCTGATTTTCGAATACAGTCAATTATTTGAGAAAGCTATTTTACTGTTTGATTAGAAGAAATGAGACGGGGTTAGCTAAATTGGATGAACTCTTTTAGGAATTTTAATTCTCTGGATATGTTTGGGCAAAATATCAGTCTATCTTGTTGCTAAAAAAATATAAAAAAGTCTATTAGTTTCTGCCCTTTATCACAATTTAATTTAAGAAAAAATAATCTTAGACTTGAGTTAATGTCTTGTAGAAATGCATAAAAGATACCAAGAATTTTGTGCTGAAATTTATTATTCCTTCACGTAAACTAAACAAAAAAACACAGAGAGATTATACTTCAGAACACTCAAATCTGTTTCTTGAACAAACTACAAAAGCAAGAATGACTTTGAAGGCAAATATACATACGTATAGAAAATTACAACAAGATGACGATAAAAAATGAATTTACAAAATTTAATATCTCAAGATTTCCAATTTATAAAATCTAAAAAAACAATAAACCTCACTTTTTAGTGGAAGATGCACCCAAGTCCTCTGTGAAATTACTCAAAAAGTTTTAAATATTCAACGCAGAGAATAATACATAATTATATTTAAATATGAATTTGCAAACGAAGAATATAAATTTCAATGCAATAATCCAAACATAGAAACATTCAAATACAAGAATTGAACAACATTCTTATTCTCCCCTGACTGCACATACCTACCTTGGCGAACCAAACACTGAATAGAAGAAGCTTATTCAGAGAATTCAGGAAAAAAGCACTACAATTTGAAAGCATTATGAAATCTTTGTTATTTCACGTGCCCATCATTGTTTTACTTGATACAAACCAACTGGTGGGCCTCAAATAAGTAGTCGTTTTATTCATTCCAGTTGTGAGCTCCAAATAAATACTGCTCAATGCCTTGAAAGAATCAACATAATAAATCTCATCCCTATTCACACTCCACCTGGTTTCTTTTCTTGTCACCCTAGATTGATTTTTCATGATCATTCGGCTTCATCGCCTAGCAAAGCAAAGGAAAATGGGTAGAATGTGTAGCCATCGCCCTCATAAAATTTGTTTTGGAACTCCACCCAATGAAGACGCAAAGCGTGTAGGAAAGCGCTGAGGGTTTCCATAACCAGTAACACACCGACAGTGGCGCATACAAAGACGATGATGCCCACTGCGAGGATGATTACGTTGTTGAACCTGAGACATAGATAAATGATTTTAGTTAAAAAAGGAAATTTGTACTCTTGACCACTTGGGATAATAGTGCAGTGAAATAGCAAAAGGTACAATCAGGAGTTGGTGTTCAGTAGTTTATTCTGTACATCCTAATTTTTGGCTAGGTTTCAAAATGCATTTAATTTGAATAATTCAAAGTAAAGAAGCATGATAAAGTGGAGTGACATACCCCCAAGCTAGAACAAGAACCTTCTCATAGAATACGCTCGACAGTTCTGAGTGGGCGAGACTGAGCAAAATAAAAGAAACAAGCTTAGCGTTGAGTCACAAATGCAAACTATCAAGCAACCGACAATGTTAAGGTTAGTGAGAGAAAGCATGGTTATCTAATAGAATGATGTGGGACCAACTAACAACTCTAAAATAGTGATGCCAAACTAGTTATATGAATAAAAAAAATTTACTAGGACCAATCAGGAGAAAATCTTGTGGCCAACTACAACAGATGTCTACTGTAAAACCAATTTCATAACAAGCGGATTCATTTATGCACAATAGAAACCAGAGGTGCAAATATGTTATAAAACAAAAACAAGAAGTTGACATACACTCTGTCACCAGATACTGACCTTAGTGCCCAAAGACGAAGGTAGGAAGCTGTATTCGACACTGCTCCAAGTACAAATTCTATTGAATGTATAAGCTGATGCACAAAAACTTCACTGAACTCAAATTCCTCGTGACCATGAGAATCATGATTTGATTCCAATTGAAGTGTGTCTTCTGTGCTTTGTAATGGCTCATAAGATTCACCACGGTGTCTCTGAAATAACATAGTAATAAAAACCATGTTAACAAATCTGTATAAAGGAAAACATTAGATGGAAAGACCAAACAAAACAAATGCTCGAGCAGACCTCCTCTTGTTGCTTCTTTAATATAAGAGGTTTTGGAAACAGCATCCACGGTACAGCAATAAGTGCCAGTAAAAGAAGCACAATCTGGAAATGAAATGGTTATTAATCCAGAATAAGGATAGACCATGTGTTGATGGCATCAAGAAAAGATCCAATGAAGTAGAAACTACGAATGTGAAGAGTAAAACCTGAACAGATTTCTGTCCGACAAAAAGCTGGTTTTCACCAAGATCATCAGTGGGACTTAGGAACATATAGATCATTACATGGTACAAATCCGCTTGAGAACCAGTGCACCATTTTATGATTATGAGGAGAGATAGATATCCAAAAAGAGAGTTTAAAAATATCATCTGCGGAAAAAATTGATACCTGAAAAAAATGAGCCGGAACTTCAAATTGACCCAGAGGAATACATCGCAAGTATTTGAAAATACAGATTAAATTATAGTGATAACACGATTTTAATAAATTCACGTTGCAAAGACAAACTGTTCAAGAAAAGCTTGCAAGTCACATCAAAAGAGAATGCAGAAGACTGTCCGTACCAGATATTGAGATTGTTTCTAAAAAATGTTGCATTGAAATAGCTTATTATGATTCCAAGGTTCATTTGGGCAACCCCAAGAAGGATTGACATTTTCATTTTCAAAGAATTGAGGAATGGCAGCTCACTTCGAGTTCCATGCCATACAGGGTCCACACCAAATGGGTAGGTGGGGCCAACCTTAATCAACCCGATTGTTGTTGCGTCTCTAGCGTGGGCGGAGCAGATCATTTAGTAAGCATCAGAGGAAACTATAAAGCAGAAATATTGTAAAATAAGTTTTAATCAACAAGTTAGTTGAGTACCTGCAATCAAGTTCACGACAAGCATAAGCTGAGCGACCAAAAAGTTCAAATGGGACAGAGAAGAACTCATTATAAATGAGGCCTGTATATATTGAGAAAAGTGCCATCATCAAAATAACATAGCGCCCTCCAAATGTCATTTCCATGATGTCACCAAGCTTCTGCAATTTAGAAGAATAAGTTCCTGAGTTTATAATTTAGTTATAAGCATAACGTGGTGAGAGCCTGGTACAGTGTTATTATTTCATACCCTTTCCTTTGCTTGGGATGTTGATATACATAGTATTTTCAAAATAGATACACTTTTACTTGTATCCACAGAAAAAGTACGCCATATACTAATGTAACCCTTACATATAAAAAGAACAGCTTATCTTTTATAAATTAGCGTACAGTGTTGATGATGAAAAGGCCCAATATAATCATGAAGCTCACAAATATCAAATGTTTACAGTAGGGGACAATTCAAAAAAATTGTACATGACAAGTTCACGTAATTGTATGATCAATAAACTGAAATCTCACAACATGAAGACATCAGACGTATTGCTGCTGCAGAAATATCACAATACACAACTTTTCAAAGAATATAAAATTCTGAAGTTCTTAAAGCTAAAGAGTAACGCAAGAATTAAATAAAGAAAAATATGTGGAGAAGATAGTAATTGTTTTAGTTAGTCGTAAGACATGGCCATTACCTGATTAGAAAGTTTCCTTTCCCTGACAATGAAGTACAGTGTTGCAAGTAACAAACATATTCCATGTCCCCAGTCGCCAAACATGACAGCAAAAAGAAATGGGAAGGTGACAACAGTATATACACCAGGATTGGCTTCTTGATACTTAGCCACGCTGCAACAATACAAAATTGTAGAATTTTAGCCTTGCCTTCTTCAAAAGAAAGAATGTTTACCTCCAATCATTGATATTGAAATTAAAGTGTATGTGATTCAAGTCCTGACTTACCCATATGCGTCAACAATTCCTTGGAATGCAGAAGTGAATTTATTTGTCCGGAAATAGGTAGGTGGAGATTCTGTTGTTTGCAGAACTTGGAAAATGGCCCCAACTTGGGAATTGGAATCAAATGCTGCACGTTGCAATGCATCCTGAATCTGCAGAAAAAAAAAAAAAATTAACCCCGATACTGATTTTAGAAACTCAAGAATTATAACAGCTAAGAGTTTAGATCATTCCCAGCTAAAAACAACAAATTACATGGCAAGATGTTACCTGTTTTGTTGCAAAGACTGGAGACCATCCCTCAGCCACTAGACACTTTTTTGTCACATCAAGGCTGAGCATGTTCAATGTGTGGTATATAGGACTTCTCCTTCCTTACCTACATTAAGTACAAGATGTCAGAATTCTGAATAGACAAACTAACCAGTAACATTTCATGTTGTTTGTCCAAGAAAATGATAGAAACTCGTCATCAGTAAAATATGAAAAGAACATCTATATTCTATCACTAATTAAAGAAAACGTGTTGCATGGGTATACAATATGCATATAGTCATGCAACACATTTTTAAAGAAGAGTTAAAATCAAATAATTATGTCACCAAACAATATAACTAAAGACTTTTAAACAAAATATACTATATTCTTAACCTATTTAATTGTATTCTAAGTCATTGACTCCTTGTTATTTTATATTTTTAAAATTTTAAAAACTAGGCCATGTCCATTAAAAATTTGATAAGAGCTTATTTAATTTTTTATTTTCATTTCAACCAACTCTGAAATGTTTTATACTTTGTAGAAATGACACATAAAATATAGATCATTTCCTAGAGGATCGCTACTACATCACATCACAAAATAAAAAATTTATCTAATGAAAATCGAAGAAGAATAAAATATTAATTACGGATTAAAAAAGTGGAAGGATATTTAATTTCTGTTAGTCTTTCAGCAATTTTAATGAATACAAGAGATACTTTGTAAATTGATAATTGACCACATTCCCACTTATATATCTAACATAAAAATAAATATAAGAGAAAGGACTTCATAATTTAACACAGACCAAAATGTCCCATTGCTCAATTTGATCTCCGATAGTCGGCAACAAATTTCCTTGATGCAGAATGTCCCACATTTATGGTAGTTCTCAGTTCAGAGAGCCTTCCTGAAACCTAAATTTGAGAAGGCCATACGTAAATAAAGTAGTAATTACTCTATCAATCTATAGATCAAGATGATGGCAAAATCAACCTTTCTTAAAAATGCCTAAAACAAAAGACAACAGGAGACAATATAGCTCAACTTTATAACTAAATACAACAGAAGAAAGATAAACTGGAAACTACAAAAACAAATTTCTCATAACCTCAGCGATCATCTGCGCTTGTTTGTCCAGGTCTTCAGTAAAAGGGTATCGATTTGCTCCAAATGCCTCACAAATTTTAAGAATTTTGTTCTTTGCTCTTTCTCCAGAGTAGAAAATCACAAAAACATTTTTCTCAATCTGCAAATGAAGACTAGTGTTAGATGTCAAAAAAATAGCTACAAAAAAGGACAAGAATCAAATGAAAAAGAACTCAGTTGAGTGGAAGTGAGAAGCTATTATGATAGAACATCATATAATGAATTAGAATCCAAGCCTAAATGTAGTAATGAATGAATTAGTAACAACAAAGTGAAGAGATAGCCCTACTAACATTTTGATAAACCCCCAATATTGAGGTTTTTTCTCAAAAGCAAAAGGCATAGAAGAATGGAGCAGCAATCGGTTAGAAAGTTGGTGGGGAGCTGCGAGGGGAATCTAGGAGGGGAGATGCAAGTGTATGCTGGTGTCGTGGCTTAATGTAGTAGAAAGTATAAATAAAGTGTGGGGCTAGGGGGAGAGGAGACGGTTATGCAGAATTTTGTGAGAAAAAATTAGGGGAGACGAGTTCCATGAATATAGTAGGGAGTTTGTATCAACTTGCTCTTTCTTATGAAACTTTTCTTCGATTTACTGCATTAACATTCAGGAACTACCACATTTTCATTAAAAAAAAAAACCAAGTAACCATGTTTGAATTATCTAAATATTATTTTTTTCTCACATAATAAGATGATATTTAAGAAAAATATTGTAACTTGGTCATAATGGATAAATGAATTACCAAACACTAAAACTCTCAAAGTCATTAGAGTAGATATGCTTTAACACAAAACTTCCATTCATTGATAGACAGGACCAGCAATAGACAGTCTTAATCTTTATAAAATCAAGAAAACAACAATGGGAAGGGCAGCATCCCAAAAAGTTTGTGATGCACTTCAGAGAGAAAATTCAAAATATAAATGGGAGAATGAAAAAACAAGGCCGTAGATGGGAAAAAAAATCTTAATCTTTTAAATTCAATCGAAATTATATGTACAAGACAAAATAATCTTTTTACAATTTTCAATAGTTGGTATGAGAAGTTCGTGCCATCTAGTGTCCCTTACCATGTAAGGTGAATATATAACAAGGTGTGCATATATATAACAAGCTTCATAACAGTTCTCTATCAAAATGGTCGAATGAGGCAAACAAGAATGAAAACATTAATTGACCTTGTCTCCAGATACAGGATCTGTAACAGGATGCTCAACAGCTGTCTGCTTTAGAAATATGTTTCCCCTTGTGGCACGAAACAGAATCCTCTCGAATGTCATAGATTTTTCCCTAGCAACAATTCCAGCAAGGAACCCTAACTTAATTTGCTTTGATGCATCAGCTGAGATATCCTTCAAAACAAACAAGAACAAGAAAAATCATATCACGTAAAACGAAAAGAGAGCCAACAATAATAAAATGAAACAGCAACTGTAGTTATACTTGCTCCAACAATAGTGGCGTGTCTAAGGATTCTTCACCCACTTGACGTGATTTGTATTCTCTGTGCTGTTCTAAGGCACTGCTTTGAGCTGAGTGGAAAAATTCACCAGCCTGAAAGAAGAATACACCAATGTGCTATTTGATTGATTATTATGATATAAGGTATGATGTGAAACCACATGAACACTTACATCAACAAAACTTCCAGATAACCTCATTAAAAATGATGACTCTCAACTCATATATCAAATAAAGGATATAACAACATATGTGAGCATCTGACCTATGCACATTATGAGTATGGATGTGTGAAAAATCACAGATTTATGCATATGTGAGTACGTATATCGTGTACGTTTCAGATTGTTTTAGCATTTTATGCGAGTTATTTATGATAAAATATTGCCACTCATAATTTGCACTTAATTAATGCAATTATTACTTATCACGCTTCAGAACTTGAAAGCACATTTATTTGGGGATCTATCATTAATTTCACAACATGCAGTAAATACCATAAAATTTACATTCTCGTTTCCAATATTTCACATTTAGTGTAAACCATAACAACCTAATCTGGAATACTAATGATGGAATGGTTCAATTGTGAGCACACAACCGCATAATACTACTTAATATACAGGTCAGCAGAAGATCTCTAGGTTTAAAAAACTTCAGAGAACTTCAGAGAGCATTACCTTCTGCAGAACAAGTTTATATTCTACGAGTTCACCGAATGAACGCTGTAACTTCTCCCCATTTGCATTTATTTCAACCAATTCAGCCTCAAGTTCTCCGAGTTTGACCTATCACACAATAAAAAAGAGCTAAGCCAAATAATATCATACTTTTAATTAAACTGCTTATTCTTCATAATCACCTCTAGATCATCCACATTTATTTCAGTTTTTGTTATGAGCCCTTTTGAAACCACTCCAGACTTTGACATCTGCTCCTTGAAAAAACGCAATTTGCGTGCCATCTCTCCACACTTCTTAATCTAAAGTGAATAGAGAGTTAAAGAGTAGATCGCATATGAATATAATACTGCACAGCAAAGTACAGATAAACAAAACTTTATGAAGACAATGATCATGTTACAGGTATCATGCGTCAATAATTGTTCATGTATATGTCTAATAATCAATTTATACGCCATACAAGTCTGCAACTATAACAAATCTAATGTAAGTCATTTCTGTGTATCATTCACATGTTGCTCGGAAATAAAGTAACTTCAGGATAAAATCTTTCCTTTTTTCTCCCAATTATTTAAAAAAAAACACAACTTTACATGACTAAAAAACTAATGCGACTGCAGCTCCACTATATAATAATATTATTAACCATTAAGATGGAAGTACAACATACCTGAGCAGCATAAGTTCGCTGAAACGGACTCTTCTCTGAATTGAGCTGGAAAATGATGATACATTAGAAACATTATGTGAGAAGGATAATTAAGCGATAAAAAAAGATTGGGAGAAACCAAGAAGGGTAAAGGTAAGCTCATCCCTCAAACATCTCTCATCCTTCAAGCAATAGGTGAAAACTTTGTTATTTACAAGACTCCTGCAATATTTTGGATTCTTGTAACAACCGCATTTGCTCGCCCTAAGAACTAGCTCACATGGGAAAGAGATTCCAAGTGTCATAGACCCACATGAGTAGTTCGACTACACAATATCAGACAAATTGAGTCATTACAACCCATCTCTCTTTTAAACAAATGGTCACCAATGCCCATCATTCCCAGCTGGGTGACCCTGCTACTCCTGTCCTTTGAATGTAACAGCTTCTCAAGTCGCCGCATTGCACGGGTCATCCCCAAAAGAGGCTTCCACTTAAACCATTTTTAACAATTATTTTAGATAGGACTCAACTAGCAGAAACTATTTTGCAAGAAAGAGGCTATCCTAAGTGGTCATAAACTTACATGACAAGTGCAATCTAACCGAGGAGTGACAGATTGAGTCATTACAGTTCCACCGATAAAATATTATCAATGGCTACTCATGAGAGCTTTAAATCAATTTCGAAAGATGAAAAGTAAAACTAAAAGGTTACTTGATCACAGCGGATGCTAAGCAAAACTAAAAGGTTATTTGATCACTGCTCATGAACTCAAAACAACCTAATTCAAACAATTTCTTATTCACACATCCAATTACAACAATCTTCTAAGAAAATCCATTCGACATCTCACAACCGAGCCGAATTAGTAACAATAATCCTCCCGCGTAGCTCAACCAATCAAACTTTCCAAAACCTTATTAATTCAAACGATTGATACTTCATCGGTATTGAACCAATAAGAGCAGCAAACAACAACAATCGAACAAAATTACAACCAACTGAAAGAAGGTAGGGTTCGAGAAACACGAAAAACGGTACGAAAGCAACAAATTAAGGATGAGAGAGAGAGAGAGAGCGTGTATGAGCGTACAGACATCTTTGAACTGGAGGAGGCCGAGGTCTCCTAAATAAGAGACGGTTAGGTGAGCGGACTCGATGGGGATGATGAGCTGCACAAGCTGCATCGGTTCGGAGCGGAAGAGATCCATAGGCGGACAGCATCCTCCACGCCTCTCCCCCATTCTTCTAGGACCGTCGAAATCCTCAATTCTCAGCAGCGTCTTCCCCGAAAAAGAGCAGGGAGATGGATGATCTCCAGTCCAGGAGTATATCGCGGAATCCGAACGTGTCTGTTGGTGCTATTAAGCGCCTCGCCCCCATGCCCGCTCTCCTCTCCCCCCACACATTTTTAACATAACCTGATCTTTTCGGCTTTTCTTTATTTATTATTTTTCACTTTTCTAATTCTCCCCAAATTTATTAAATTTTCTAATTACTTGCAAGACCCACCTTCAACAGATAAACCAAACAGCAAATAGTTCAAATTAAACACGGTTACATTTGTCATGGCATTACTCTTTCTTGAAGCCAAAACGACCTGGGAAGTGGGAATCAAGCAATTGTCATATCCTCAATTAAGAAAGTCGGTTTGCAGAAGAAGCTACATCAGCAGAGAAAATGAAATTTGATTTTCACATTTTTCTTGTTATTTCTATAGTAACTAGGTATTTTACAGAGTTTTGGAGATACGGCAACCTCAATTTTAAATGATGAATTAATTACTCTAGAGATAAACATTTACTTACATATATGATTTGAACTGTTCCTTTAGCTGTTCCTCAATTCATAAAGGTAAATTTCCAATTTGAAAAAATTTGTATACTTTCAGAATATAATATAATTATAATTATGTACACAAACATTCTGCTTCATACTTGATCTGTGCTGCGTCTGAAGATAATGAAGACCATCATTCTTTATACCCAATCCAATTTCTGTTCGTATTTTGCTTCAATTGGTATTTCACTTGGGATATACTCCTCAGCTTTAAATGATTAGATACAGAAAAACTAATGAAAGAATTGAATTCGCAATTGCACGCTTCATAGCAATCAACTGAATCACAGCTAATCCCTGCAAAAATATGTAGCGACAAAGAAACAAGAAGGTGACCCCCGGTTTATATGAATTGAATCTAAAGCTTTATTTAGAAAGACAACATCAAAAGTTCAGCATAATAAAAATAATCAGGACAATAGTTTTGTATTGTATTACCTTAAAAACTTCATTTTAAGATGTGAATGCAAAGAGCCGATCAGATATTTTAGTACGGCAAATAGGACACTCAGAACAAGCAAGTGAGCACGGTTTACACACTGCAGTCAACCCCAAAGTATTAGCATGAGAAATTTGATAAACATAACTCATAGACCTCTATTTTTTTAGTTCAATCTGACTTACAACAAAAATGTCGACATGGGAGAAGAATTGCAGCTGTTTGCAATTCATAGCAGACTTTACAAGTATGAGAATTGGCATCTCCATTGCCCGTGTATTTGATCTCTTTTTCCTTCATCTCTTGCATTCGTGCCTGAAAACAAACCATATTTACTAACAGATGAATCGGCTATTAATATCTTTTAAAAACTTTTAAATATAGCAAATATCAATAAGTAATCATATTGAAACTCTTTCCGTGTAATCTATTACCTTAAGGCGAGCAACAAGTGGTTCTTCCTTGGAAAATTCTTCTGCCGGTTTTGGAACGTCCAAGATTTCACTCTCCTTGAGGATGGTAACACCTTCAAAGTTATTGTTCTTTGGATCGTTGCTACGCTTACTTTCATTGCCTTGCCTTTCCTCACTGTTCAAGGCAGGAACAACTCCACTCTCCTTCTTCAACCTAGCAACGAGAACCCACATATTTGCTAAATCATTTTCCAGAGCCTCCTCTCTTCGCTTCGACTCTTCAACCTTTTTGCAGTATTCATCTTCAACAAACTCTTTTTCGGCTAAGGCAGACTCAAGAGAAGCCTCTCGTTGTTTCCTTGCTTGCAGTTCTATTTTCAAATCATCTATATCAAGATTCCATGAATTGAAGTCATCACCAAATACTGATGGGATTTCATTGGAACGACAGGAAACCCTTCCTTTCCTCCCTGGTCTTATGCTATCATTATATTTCCGATTGACACCATTAACTGTCTGTAAACTTCTAGAATGTACCAATTCTCGAGCACTCAACAATTCTTTTTCCAATTTCGCATTCTGCAAAGAAAGCTTTGTCACTTCACCAGCTAAATTCTTCAACTCCACTGCTGCAGCAGATGCAAGCTCCTTGGCATACAAAGCTTCTTCAGCCAATTTTTGATTCTGGACATTTAATCCACTGTTTTCCTCCGAAAGCTGAACATATTCCAGCTTAAGTTTCTCATTCTCAATCTCCTGTTCAAACATACCAAAGAGATTATTAGCCAATTTTTCAGAAGCAATTATGCAGAGTATTGTGATAGGAACTTTACTTTTGTTCAAGAAATCTAGTAGAAATATACAGATACGTCCTTTCTACAACTAGGACATTAACTCACACACACTCCCAAGCTTTCGAGACCATGGAATTTCCCTAATTTTCCCTCTCCAAGTACTAGATAGTTCTTTTTGTTTCTATCTCCTAGTATTTATATAATTCAGTTACAAGTATTTTACTAACCTCCTTTATCTTCTACTAACTATCACTAACTTCTACTCTACTATCTTATCATTTCATCCTCCCTAAAACACACATTGTCCTCAAGGTGAAAAAAAATTAAAAACAAACTCTTTTTACATTTCTTTCCCAAATTTCTTTTGCCCTCATCCAATCGCCTTCAACTTGAAATGTTAGCAGCCCAACAATTTTAATTTTTTTGTCCCTATCATCCATAACAAAAGGAGCTTGAACCACTATGATCATGGAAAGGAAATGAAAACTCCAACTCTAATCTGCTAATCCAATCCCCAAACAAAGGAGGTTTCCAAGGACCTTTTGTTGCCGCCGATTGTTGTGTGAAATTAGTAATTAGAGTGAATGAAGATGAAGTAGACTTGGGTTTGTAACTAAGAAATCCTACACCTCCAGACGTCCAAATTCTAGAGATGGCTTTACCACTACAAGGCCTAGCAATAGAGGCCCAAAAAGTAACCCTAGAAGGCTCATCAACCACAAAAATTGTCCAACTTCCAGGGTTTCCAGACCCACCTCCCTCCCGTAACTGCCACTTCTCCCTCCCACAATTGCCGACGAAACTCCCTTAAGCGTCTCTGATCTTCCCCAGCACCGTCCCTTCTTTTTCCACCGTCGTCGCCCTCTTTATTGTCGCCGTTAGTGCTACAACCTTTCCCTCACCAGCGTCCTCTTTTTCTGCCACCGTCTCTTTCCTCATCATCACTATTCTTCCAGTGAAGTTTTCTTGCATCATAGGTTTCTGGAATTCTATCTGAAGAACACTTTCTTCCTCATCTTTCTGAACTTCAGACTTTGCATCTGCTCTGAAAAAACGCAATTTGCGTGCCATCTCTCCACACTTCTTAATCTAAAGTGAATAGAGAGTTAAAGAGTAGATCGCATATGAATATAATACTGCACAGCAAAGTACAGATAAACAAAACTTTATGAAGACAATGATCATGTTACAGGTATCATGCGTCAATAATTGTTCATGTATATGTCTAATAATCAATTTATACGCCATACAAGTCTGCAACTATAACAAATCTAATGTAAGTCATTTCTGTGTATCATTCACATGTTGCTTGGAAATAAAGTAACTTCAGGAGAAAATCTTTCCTTTTTTCTCCCAATTATTTAAAAAAAAACACAACTTCACATGACTAAAAAACTAATGCGACTGCAACTCCACTATATAATAATATTATTAACAATTAAGATGGAAGTACAACATACCTGAGCAGCATAAGTTCGCTGAAACGGACTCTTCTCTGAATTGAGCTGGAAAATGATGATTCATTAGAAACATTACGTGAGAAGGATAATTAAGCAATAAAAAAAGATTGGGAGAAACCAAGACGGGTAAAGGTAAGCTCATCCCTCAAACATCTCTCATCCTTCAAGCAATAGCTTAAAACTTTGTTATTTACAAGACTCCTGCAATATTTTGGGTTCTTGTAACAACCACATTTGCTCGCCCTAAGAACTATCTCACATGGGAAAGAGATTCCAAGTGTCATAGACCCACATGAGTAGTTCGACTACACGATATCAGACAAATTGAGTCATTACAACCCATCTCTCTTTTAAACAAATGGTCACGAATGCCCATCATTCCCAGCTGGGTGACCCTGCTACTCCTGTCCTTGGAATGTAACAGCTTCTCAAGTCGCCGCATTGCACGGGTCATCCCCAAAAGAGGCTTCCACTTAAACCATTTTTAACAATTATTTTAGATAGGACTTAACTAGTAGAAATTATTTTGCAAGGAAGAGGCTATCCTAAGTGGTCATAAACTTACATGACAAGTGCAATCTAACCGAAGAGTGACAGATTGAGTCATTACAGTTCCACCGATAAAATATTATCAATGGCTACTCATGAGAGCTTTAAATCAATTTCGAAAGATGAAAAGTAAAATTAAAAGGTTACTTGATCATAGCGGATGCTAAGCAAAACTAAAAGGTTATTTAATCACTGCTCATGAACTCAAAACAACCTAATTCAAACAATTTCTTATTCACACATCCAATTACAATAATCTTCTAAGAAAATCCATTCGACATCTCACAACGGAGCCCAATTAGTAACAATAATCCTCCCGCGTAGCTCAACCAATCAAACTTTCCAAAACCTTATTAATTCCAACGATTGATACTTCATCGGTATTGAACCAATAAGAGCAGCAAACAACAACAATCGAACAAAATTACAACCAACTGAAAGAAGGTAGGGTTCGAGAAACACGAAAAACGGTATCAAAGCAACAAATTAAGGATGAGAGAGAGAGAGAGAGAGCGTGTATGCGCGTACAGACATCTTTGAACTGGAGGAGGCCGAGGTCTCCTAAATAAGAGACGGTTAGGTGAGCGGACTCGATGGGGATGATGAGCTGCACAAGCTGCATCGGTTCGGAGCGGAAGAGATCCATAGGCGGACAGCATCCTCCACGCCTCTCCCCCATTCTTCTAGGACCGTCGAAATCCTCAATTCTCAGCAGCGTCTTCCCCGAAAAAGAGCAGGGAGATGGATGATCTCCAGTCCAGGAGTATATCGCGGAATCCGAAGGTGTCTGTTGGTGCTATTAAGCGCCTCGCCCCCATGCTCGCCCTCCTCTCCCCCCACACATTTTTAACATAACCTCATCTTTTCGGCTTTTCTTTATTTATTATTTTTCACTTTTCTAATTCTCCCCAAATTTATTAAATTTTCTAATTACTTGCAAGACCCACCTTCAACAGATAAACCAAACAGCAAATAGTTCAAATTAAACACGGTTACATTTGTCATGGCATTACTCTTTCTTGAAGCCAAAACGACCTGGGAAGTGGGAATCAAGCAATTTGTCATATCCTCAATTAAGAAAGTCGGTTTGCAGAAGAAACTACATCAGCAGAGAAAATGAATTTGATTTTCACATTTTTCTTATTATTTCTATAATAACTAGGTATTTTACAGAGTTTTGGAGATACGGCAACCTCAATTTTAAATGATGAATTAATTACTCTAGAGATAAACATTTACTTACATGTATGATTTGAACTGTTCCTTTAGCTGTTCCTCAATTCATAAAGGTAAATTTCCAATCAGAAAAAATTTGAGAATCTGTAGTGGGAACTGATGATATACTTTCAGAATATAATATAATTATAATTATGTACACAAACATTCTGCTTCACACTTGATCTGTGCTGCGTCTGAAGATAATGAAGACCATCATTCTTTATACCCAATCCAATTTCTGTTCGTATTTTGCTTCAATTGGTATTTCACTTGGGATATACTCCTCAGCTTTAAATGACTAGATACAGAAAAACTAATGAAAGAATTGAATTCGCAATTGCACGCTTCATAGCAATCAACTGAATCACAGCTAATCCCTGCAAAAATATGTAGCGACAAAGAAACAAGAAGGTGACCCCCGGTTTATATGAATTGAATCTAAAGCTTTATTTAGAAAGACAACATCAAAGGTTCAGCGTAATAAAAATAATCAGGACAATAGTTTTGTATTGTATTACCTTAAAACTTCATTTTAAGATGTGAATGCAAAGAGCCGATCAGATATTTTAGTACGGCAAATAGGACACTCAGAACAAGCGAGTGAGCACGGTTTACACACTGCAGTCAACCCCAAAGTATTAGCATGAGAAATTTGATTAACATATCTCGTAGACTTCTATTTTTTGAGTTCAATCTGACTTACAACAAAAATGTCGACATGGGAGAAGAATTGCAGCTGTTTGCAATTCATAGCAGACTTTACAAGTGTGAGAATTGGCATCTCCATTGCCCGTGTATTTGATCTCTTTTTCCTTCATCTCTTGCATTCGTGCCTGAAAACATATCATATTTACTAACAGATGAATCGGCTATTAATATCTTTTAAAAACTTTTAAATATAGCAAATATCAATAAGTAATCAGATTGAAACTCTTTCCGTGTAATCTATTACCTTAAGGCGAGCAACAAGTGGTTCTTCCTTGGAAAATTCTTCCGCCGGTTTTGGAACGTCCAAGATTTCACTCTCCTTGAGGATGGTAACACCTTCAAAGTAATTGTTCTTTGGATCGTTGCTACGCATACTTTCATTGCCTTGCCTTTCCTCACTGTTCAAGGCAGGAACAACTCCACTCTCCTTCTTCAACCTAGCAACGAGAACCCACATATTTGCTAAATCATTTTCCAGAGCCTCCTCTCTTCGCTTTGACTCTTCAACCTTTTTGCAGTATTCATCTTCAACAAACTCTTTTTCGGCTAAGGCAGACTCAAGAGAAGCCTCTCGTTGTTTCCTTGCTTGCAGTTCTATTTTCAAATCATCTATGTCTAGATTCCATGAATTGAAGTCATCACCAAATACTGATGGGATTTCATTGGAACGACAGGAAAGCCTTCCTTTCCTCCCTGGTCTTATGCTATCATTATACTTCCGATTGACACCATTAACTGTCTGTAAACTTCTAGAATGTACCAATTCTCGAGCACTCAACAATTCTTTTTCCAATTTCGCATTCTGCAAAGAAAGCTTTGTCACTTCACCAGCTAAATTCTTCAACTCCACTGCTGCAGCAGATGCAAGCTCCTTGGCATACAAAGCTTCTTCAGCCAATTTTTGATTCTGGACATTTAATCCACTGTTTTCCTCCGAAAGCTGAACATATTCCAGCTTAAGTTTCTCATTCTCAATCTCCTGTTCAAACATACCAAAGAGATTATTAGCCAATTTTTCAGAAGCAATTATGCAGAGTATTGTGATAGGAACTTTACTTTTGTTCAAGAAATCTAGTAGAAATATACAGAAACATCCTTTCTACAACTAGGACACTAACTCACACACACTCCCCAAGCTTTCGAGACACTGGAATTTCCCTAATTTTTCCTCCCCAAGTACTAGATAGTTCTTTTTGTTTCTATCTCCTAGTATTTATATAATTCAGTTACAAATATTTTACTAACCTCCTTTAACTTCTACTAACTATCACTAACTTCTACTCTACTATCTTATCATTTCAACCTCCCTAAAACACACATTGTCCTCAAGTTGAAAAAAAATTAAAAACAAACTCTCTCTACATTTCTTTCCCAAATTTTTTTTGCCCTCATCCAATCGCCTTCAACTTGAAATGTTAGCAGCCCAACAATTTTAACTTTTTTGTCCCTATCATCCATACCAAAAGGAGCTTGAACCACTATGATCATGGAAAGGAAATGAAAACTCCAACTCTAATATGCTTGAGAAATCCTACACCTCCAGACATCCAAATTCTGGAGATGGCTTTACCACTACAAGGCCTAGCAATAGAAGCCCAAAAAGTAACCCTAGAAGGCTCATCAACCACAAAAATTGTCCAACTTCTAGGGTTTCCAGACCCACCTCCCTCCCGTAACTACCCCTTCTCCCTACCACAATTGCCGACGAAACTCCCTTCAGCATCTCTGATCTTCCCCAGCACTGTCCCTTCTTTTTCCGCCGTCGTCGCCCTCTTTATTGTCATCATTAGTGCCACAACCTGTCCCTCACCAGCGCCCTCTTTTTTCGCCACCGTCTCTTTCCTCAGTCGTCACTATTCTTCCCGTGAAGTTTTCTTGCATTGGGGTTTCTGGAATTCTATTCTTAAGAACACTTTCTTCCTCATCTTTCTGAACTTCATTCGCATCCTTTACCACTATATCGACTTGCTCCCCGATTTTTTTTACGAAAGTCTCTTCCACGTGTTCAAAGGCCAAGTTCTCATGTTCAAACTTTTCTATCGCAGCCAAGCAACACTTTTTTACTGGTTCTTCATCTATAGGCGATGATCGCTTTCAAGAATAATTTATGTTCTTGGTTTTTTTTTCCTACCAGTTCGAGAATTTCTTCCTGATGATGCTGTTGTTGGCAATATCTTGTCCTGTAATATTCCACGTACTCTTCTTGCACCCACATTGGCAGTTTATCATAATGAGTTCCGTTCTTGGATCGGCAGAATCAATCTAACAACGTCCTCCTAAGCTCTCTCCAAGAATAAAAAGGTGTTGAACTCTCTCATTGGTACCAATCCAGCGCAAATCCTTCAAAACAGTCAGTGTCCATATCCACTTTCTCCTCTTTCGTCAATCTAAAAATTTTAAAATACCTCTCTACCTCAAAGATCCATCCTCCCGGTTCTTGACCCATAAAAATGGGAAGTTCAAATCTTTCCCCATCCCACCAGAAAATTCTTCTTTCATCCATCATTTTCCTAGGATTCGATACTCTGTTACCAAATTGATAGGAACTTCACTTTTGTTCAAGAAATATAGTAGAAATATACATAAACATCATTTCTACAACTAGGAAACTAACTCACACACACTCCTCAGGCTTTTGAGACCCTGGAATCTCCCTAATTTTCCCTTCCCAAGTACTAGATATTCCTTTTTGTTCCTATCTCCTAGTATTTATACAATTCAGTTACAAGTATTTTACTAACCTCTTTTAACTTCTAGTGACTACCACTAGCTTCTACTATACTATCTTATCGTATTGTCATCCTGTGCAAATGCATAAAAGACAACATATTTTATAGTCTTAAAAATTACAAAGTTTTAAAAACATTATCAGCAGCTTTAAGTCATATAGACAGGAATCATAGCACTGCCATCAGCAAGAAAACTACTGACAGAGTGGAAGTCATTCTTTTTAATCATAAACAAAAGGACAGCCCTTTATACAATATGTACCAAGAACAAGATGTAATGATTTCAAATCGAGAGCAAGCTACAATGATTTCACTCAGCTTAAGCAATCATAAAGCTTATCGTTCGAGCAATTACCTGAGACTGAAATTTCTTTTGTAACTCATTAACAAATCCTTCAGACAAACATAGTTCAGAAGATGATAATGATTTATCACCAAATGCAGCCAATCGCTCCTCGAGAAAATTGACTTTGTCCTGAAGTTCTTTGTTTTCTGAACACTGGAGTGACAACAGACAGTATCATAAACATCCAATTCTTCGACAGATAAGTAAATATTGTAGGAAGTCCTTGATTTTACATATCTAAAATACGTGGGAAATGAAGTATAATATGGAAGAATATACATATTTTTGAAAACTATGAAAAAAGAAGGATGCAGAAAGGGACCTTGTTCTGCAACTGTTCTTGGAGAATTCGATTATCTGCAGATTTGATCTGCATATAATTTTTTAATGAATAAGAAACAACAAAGTCCACATTAACATAATAGTATATTCCCATCACTATAGTATATTATCCATAGGGCAATGAAATGGCTCCCACTCAATGTTCTTCACACATACAAATACTAACCTCAAGTTCAAAACCCTTTTCATTGCACTGGGTCATCAGTTTCATAACAGTCTGCAAATACACAAAAGTAGTCCAATTAATATCTCGTAGAACTATGGAAATTGAGGGTCAATAGATTTCATAGAAGGGAGGATAAACACCTGTTGCATTTCAACCGCTGATGCATTAGCAATTGAAGCCTCACCACTCTCCATAATGTGTTTTTCTAAAGCTCTCATTTGCCTCTTCTTTTCATCGATCTCACATTCCATGTTTTGGATCTTCATGAAAGGATCATACATAATAATCAGTGAAATTGGTAAACACCTAAATCCAGTTTCTTGAATGATGAAACAAAATGCTATTGAGAAGATTGCTTCATGCTAAAATCTACAGAACACTGTCATCTCTTCTGATGAGAGTTGGAATTTGATATGAGTAACTTCAACTAAAGGAAAGAAGGGTAGGGAATCATTTTGCATAACATTATGAAATTAAAACGTTATGCGCAGACAAAACTAGATATTCTATATTCCTATATGACAAGAGATTTTTATTATGAGTGACAGGACAGGACATAACAAGCAATGGAGGACCGCTAAACATGGGAACAGGTAGGAGTAGTGGGTGAGACAAATTCCACTATTACAGTAAGCTAAATGTTTCCATGATCACAGAAGGTTGGCCTTATATGCATCCAATCCAACAACATACTACGGAAAAAATGATGAAACCAGACTGTTTCAGAAATACAGGACACTATTATACATCAAGTTAAAAGGCCAAAAGAAAAAAATTATACTTGGGTTCTAAAACCATCAGGATCATTGGCAGACTGTTCCACCAAACGTTTCAGGGTGCTGGTGCTGAAGGCAATCTCTCCTGCAAGCATCTTAACTTGCTCAACAAGAAGGTCCATTTGATCTGACATTGTCATTCCTCCCTACACATTATACAATAACAAGAGTAGAATATGTTGCTTTTATAAGATTTCAATCTTTGCGAATGAAATATGTGGGTGGCATAAAACTGTAAAATATACCATCATCACTTTTGAGCCAGTTATGAGTTCAACAGCTTGAGTTGACTCAGTGATTATACTGCTCGTGGGCGAAAGTTCTTCGTTCCACTTGCTAGAAGATCTTTGATGTTTAAGATCACATGAAAGATCTGATGGATCTACTGAGGAAGATGGGGAGTTCTTTAGATTCTCAACCAATGGACCCTCCTGTAGTAAACGAACGTGGCAGATGATGAGCAGTTGATTCATAATTCTCAGACAAAAGTCAAATTCTAAATAGCAGGTCCTGTAACAACATTTACTTTAATAGGTTTTCAAGAAACTTGCGAGCTAATTAGATAGACTAAAAGAACCATGTTTTGTACATCGACATGGATCTATGAGTTGTCACAACAATTGACAGGAAAAAATAAATGAATTATGTGCTTGCAAGCTCGAATCATTTTTCTTGAATTGTTCCAATCTGCAATGTTGCATGCCGATTTTAGGATTTTTTTTTGTTTTTTAACAACTTGACAAATAACGTAAATACAACAACGACCTAATGCTCTAAAAAGAAACAAATGACAAAGGAGTTGCTATTGAATTTCACCAGCTCCTTCTCTAACTCTCCCCTAAATAGATCAATATCCCCGTGCTCATTAAATAAGGTAGGAGAAATATATATGAGGCTGGGATGAGTTATAGGTGACAAATAAATTGTAAATAATCGGTTCAACATGATGACTAAGGGTGTCATTAAATGACACAACAAGGTAGGCCCAGAAAGCTCAAATGGTCCAAAAATGACCTAAGTCATTCTCTTATTTCTGAAAAATTTCAATTCGCATTCGAGGATATTGGGCAAAATCAAGAAGGATTTTCCTCACTATGCTCTCGTTAACGTTTTATTTGACTGGAGCTTCACTCTCTCACTGTGTTTGGGTTTCGATATGTGTAGACTATATGAGTATGACACCAACAGATCGAATTAAACAAGAATGAAAATGTGCTCATGGTTTTATTTTGAGTCTAACTTTGTAAGCTCAAGTCAATGTAAACTAATACAACAAATCTTTTACTCATCATTTTGCAATAAGCTAAAGCATAAATTTATTCAACATTTCAATCATTGACATCTAAACTAAAATTTCAGATTGCAAAACCAAAATATGGCAAAGTGCTAAGATCCGATAAAATTACCCCCAAACTTAAAACAAGTATTGTCCTCAATGTAGAAAATAACACAGAAGGTGAAAGTAGCGTACCTTATGAAGTGCCGGGCAAATCATCATTCTCATTCTCGTGTGAAGATTCAAGCGGCCGGAGTAAATGCACCGGATAAGTGGGAAAAGGTGGATTCGAGTGTGTTGAGCAGCCATGATAAGCATTGAAAGCGTCTACATACTGTGCCGTGAATTGTGAATGCTCAAGTTGGCGGGATTGGAGATCCACCAATCGCTGCTCCATTGGTGATTGTCGAGCATTGAGTATGGCAAACCTCTGCTCATGTTGGATAGCAAGACTCGCCACCATACGCCCCACCTCATCAATTGTATACGGATGAGAGCCATCGCGCCGCAAACGAGGCATAAGCCGTGGTGCAGGAGGGATTTCGGCATTTGCATCTATTTCCTCGAATCTCAATCCATTATCACGAGAATTGCCATGGGGCTAAGTTGTGATTCTGGAAATATTTGTGGGGTCATACACCAGCTGCTGGATCCATGGCTCGTCCGTGGAGCTCATGGGAACGTTTGCTGAAGAGCATAAATGGGTAATGAGGACTGGATGAATATGATCAGCAGTGATAGGGCCCTTGCAGTAAGCAAGAATATTTCTATGAATGATGCGACCAACATTGATGGATCAGCCCGTTAATATGCAGTACAGAAGTGTTGCACGATCTCTGGTGAACTCTGATTTCTGCGATGTCGGCATGAGATTACCTCGGATGAACCGCCACCACGCTTGAGCATAGCGATTCAGACAGCTTATCAATAAATGGAGAGGTTGAGTCGGGTTTACAGTTGAATATATTCAAGTAGAGCCGCGATGCCCCATCTCGCGTAGGATTGACTCGAAATCAGGCCCTTCAGTCATCAGCGTGTGGTATTCATCAGCGGGTAAATTGGGCAGACCGAACTTGACGTTAATGGCGGCAGCCAAAAAGTCTACGACCTTGTTTCGCACTTTGACGGGTCCAACTCCTTGAGATGCTTTAAGATTAACATAGAAATCACGGACGACACTCACGTTAGCATCACCCCCCAGAACAGCCAAGGATTCCCAATTTCGTTGCTGAAGCATGTCTAAAATGTCTCCATCTAGTAGTCCGGGTTGAAATTGAATTTCACAAATCATTGTCTTATCCTTAGTCATGAATTTTGCACCCATTAGCACTTCTGTCAATCGTTGCGGCTGTTCTAATATTTGGTGTGCAGCAACACAATTCTAGGTGAACGTGTGACATTTAAAGATGCCTCCCAAACGTAAACAAGCGTCGTCCAGCTCAACCTCCTCTAATGCAATCCACCACTCCTTCCTCAATGGTGAAGCAGAAAACCATTTCAAGGAATTCATGACTAAGGATAAGGCAATGATTTATGAAATTCAATTTCAACCCAAATAAGTTCGTAAATGGGCAACGATTGACATCATATTGGGACGATACAGTTGAAAAAGCAAAGCCCATCATATATCTTGACCCAACATGACGAAATATGATGTCAGGCCGTTGACAATAAGTACAAACGCTTGGTGGGAGGCAACCCACCCAAGTATCCTTTTTAGTTCATCATTTCAATTTTTGTTTGCATTAATTTTGTTTATTTTTATTTTATTTTATTTTTATTTTCCTTGTTAAAAAAAAAAAAAGCCCTAAAAATTAAACAAAATGAAAGCCAATCAATCGGCTTTCATCCTGCAGAACCATCGCAAAACCAAACTCTCTCTCAGCGAACCCCTTCCCGATCGATCGGCTGCACTCCTTCACCGAAAACTCCGACCCTTTCCGTATTCTCCTTTGCCGGTGCTCAGTACAGACGAACCAGCTACGGCCGAAGCTTCACCTACCTCCGAATATGTGTTGGTTGCGGCTGTTCTAAGCAAACACTCCTACTTGTATACTCGATATTTTGCACGGCTTTACCTTTTGCGGGTTATTTGGAGTATAACTTAACTATGAAAGGGATTTGTTCACTAGTGCACACCAAGTGTTCGATCAATTGCCTGTGAGAGTTACTAATTTTTACAGCAGAAAGTTTTTCTTATATTTTTTGAGTTGGCATTTCTCTTGCATGAATAATAACTTGTGAGCTTTCAATCTTGGTTCGTTGTTTAGTATTTGGTGTGCAGCAACACAATTCTGGGTGAACGTGTGACATTTAAAGATGCCTCCCAAACGTAAACAAGCGTCGTCCAGCTCAACCTCCTCTAGTGCAATCCACAACTCCTTCCTCAATGCTGAAGGAGAAAATCATTTCAAAGAATTCATGACTAAGGATAAGCCAATGATTTGTAAAATTCAATTTCAACCCGGACTGCTAGATGGAGACATTTTAAACATGCTTCAACAGCGAAATTGGGAATCCTTACTGTTCTAGAGGTGATGCTAACGTGAGTGTCGTCCGTGAATTCTATGCTAATCTTAAAGCATCTCAAGGAGTTGGACCCATCAAAGTGCGAAACAAGGTTGTAGACTTTTCGACTGCCGCCATTAACACCAAGTTCGGTCTACCCAATTTACCCGCGGATGAATACTACACGCTGATGACTGAAGGGCCCGATTACGAGTCAATCCTACGAGAGATGGGAAGTCGCAGCTCTACTTGGAGATATTCAACTGTAAATTCGACTCAATCTCTCCATTTATTGATAAGCTGTCTGAATCGCTATGCTCAAGCGTGGTGTCAGTTCATCCGAGGTAATCTCATGCCGACATTGCAGAAATCAGAGTTCACCAGAGATCGTGCAGCACTTCTATACTGCATATTAACGGGCTGATCCATCAATGTTAGCCGCATCATTCATAGAAATATTCTTGCTTACTGCAAGGGCCCTATCACTGCTGGTCATATTCATCTAGTCCTCATTACCCATTTATGCTCTGCAGCAAACGTCCCCATGAGCTTCACGGACGAGCCATGGATCCAGCAACTGGTGTATGGCCACACAAATATTTCCAGAATCACAACTTGGCCCCATGGCAATTCTCGTGATAATGGATTGGGATTCGAGGAAATAGATGCAAATGCCGAAATCCCTCCTGCACCACGGCCTATGCCTCGTTTGCGGCGCGATGGCCCCCGTCCGTATACAATTGATGAGGTGGGGCGTATGGTTGAGAGTCTCGCTATCCAACAAGAGCAGAGGTTTGCCATACTCAATGCTCGACAATCACGAATGGAGCAGCGATTGGTGGATCTCCAATCCCGCCAACTTGAGCCTTCACAATTCACGGCACAGTATATAGACGCTTTCAATGCTCATCATGGCTACTCAACACACTCGAATCCACCATTTCCCACTTATCCGGCGCATTTACTCCGGCCGCTTGAATCTTCACACGAGAATGAGAATGATGATTTGCCCAGCACTTCATAAGATACGCTACTTTCACCTTCTGTGTTATTTTCTACATTGAGGACAATGCTTGTTTTAAGTTTGGGGGTAATTTTATCAAATCTTAGCACTTTGCCATATTTTGGTTTTGCAATCTGAAATTTTGGTTTAGGTGTCAATGATTGAAATTTTGAATAAATTTATGCTCTAGCTTGTTGCAAAATGATGAGTAAAAAATTTGTTGTATTAGTTTACATTGACTTGAGCTTACAAAGTTAGACTCAAAATAAAACCATGAGCACATTTTCATTCTTGTTTAATCCGATCTGTTGGTGTCATACTCATGTAATCTACACATATCGAAACCCAAACACAGTGAGAGAGTAAAGCTCCAGTCAATTAAACGTTAACGAGAGCATAGTGAGGAAAATCCTTCTTGATTTTGCCTAATATCCTCGAATGCGAATTGAAATTTTTCAAACTTAAGAGAATGACTTAGGCATTTTTGGACCGTTTGAGTTTTCTGGGCCTACCTCGTTGTGTCATTTAATGACACCCTTAGTCACCATGTTGAACCGATTATTTATAATTTATTTGTCACCTATAACTCATCTCAGCCTTATATATATTTCTCCTACCTTATTTAATAAGCACGGGGATATTGATCTATTTAGGAGAGAGTTAGAGAAGGAGCTGGTGAAATTCAATAGCAACTCCTTTGTCATTTGTTTCTTTTTACAGCATTAGGTCGTTGTTGTATTTACGTTATTTGTCAAGTTGTTAAAAAAAAAAAACAAAAAAAAATAAAAGAAAAGAGCAAGTTTGAAAAGTTTAGCTTTCATTCTAGTTTTTATTCTCTATAAGTTTTATGTTTGTATTGATTTTGTTTTGCAATAATGACAAAGGAGTTAAGCTGGATGATATTGAGTGAAGTAAGTTTGGGGATGAGCGATTAAAAGAAAATTTGATTGAGTTCAACAAATGAGTAAGTGAATAGAAGAAAATTTTGAGTGGGTGAAATAAGGAGAAATGAGTGGTGCTCTGGGTATTCGCTTGAATCCATATAATTCCTACTTTTTAATCCCGCCTTACATTACAAGCTTTTAAAGACCTATCGACTTTTATTTTGATTAATTGATAATTGCTATTAGTTGGATAGTGAGCAAAGATGATGAACGATTAGAGTGAAAGGAGTGATCCCAAGTGAGCCATGAGTGTATTCATTTCTCGTAGCTATGTTAATTGACCTAGCAGTTAGAAGAAAATAAGAATGAACACGCACACACACACGATGATTTCTAAGTAAGCGACTATCAATGCGCTAGTATGAGTAATTCTTTTGCTAAGTGTTAATCTTGGTGGCTTTTAGTATGAATTGTTCAAGCTGAGACGAATTACTAAAAACTTTGATGAGGATTGTTTTACCATTATATTTTTGTATTGTGCATATTATATAGGATTGGGTTATATATCTGTTGAGATTGTTGCTTAGTTTTGTTCGCTTGAGAACAAGCTTTCATTCAAGTTTGGGGGTGTGATAAGTGTGTATTTTACACACTTTATTGTACTTTTTTATACTTGATTTGATAAGCTTTAGTCAAGCATGTGAATGATACTAATAACTTTGGTGTAAGTGTATTGAGAAATTGAAAAATTATAGGGTTCGGAAAGGAGGAAAGACAGGAGAAAAATAAACGGAAGAAAAGACAAAAATTGGATGGCAGAGAAGTAGCCGAACGATCGGCTAAGGAGCTGATTTGAAAAGCACTCCAGAGAAGTAACCGATCGATCGCAGAATTCTATGCGATCGATCGGCCAAAATGATGAAGGTTAAGCGAAAATAGAAGCTCAGACGATCAATCGTATAATTCTCCCTGATCGATCGGCTAAGGTGATTTATCGAAACCGAGCAGAGGCTCAGCCGAACAATTGGCTGAAGTAATATTTTTATGAGAAAGCAGATTGTTCGACCACACTACAACCGATCGATCGGTTATTTTAATTGCTGCAGATGTTTTAATCTTAACCGTTGAGTAAGGCTGATGGGCGCGTCAGATTGAGAGATCGTGTATTTAACAAGTTAAACAAGTTAACCTAAGCATAAGAAGAGGAGAGGAAAAGAAGACGAAAATCGGCAGACAACTGGAGGTTCGCACAAGAGAGAAGAAAACTGAGGAGAAAGAGTTCTGAACAACAGCATAGTTTTTTATCTTCTCTTTAGTTTTTAGTCATGAACATCTTTATTATTTTTATTATTTTCGTTGTTTCTTTTATTCTAACATGAACTAATTTTCTTTTCTAGGGATACGATGTAGTCGAATTATGAATATTTAGTATTTTCTTTAATTCAAATTGTTGATTTTCTGTTTCGATATTGTGTTGACTAATTTATTCTGCTCTTAATGCTAGCGATTGTCTGATCACCAAAAGCATGTTTATAGGATTATTTTAATATACGAGAGTTGCAAAATAATCGTGCACTGAATAATTTACCATGAAAAGGATGTTAGACTAGAGATAATTAATGCGTTTATGTGGTATTTTAATTTCTCGTTCTTAACGTATTCAATTAATTCTCAGGATTAGAGACCGAGAGGTAATAATTCGTTAGTTGAATAAGTTTGTCATTACTCAAGAGAGATTGATAAATATTTTTGTGAAATTACCATCAACACATAGAAATAGAAAATAATGATTTCAATTAGGAATACTAAATAGGATTAATTTAGGTGAAATCGGAAACCCTAAAGCTTTCTCATTATATTATCAAACTCATTTAATTTCTGCAATTTACTTAAATTATTTTGTTGTGTTTTATTAAATTCAAAATCATCAAAGTTCTGTATTCATTATAAATTAGAATTAATTTTATTTGATAATTAGTGAAACTAGTCCTCGTGGGATCGACTCGTTCTTACGAACTTTATTACTTTTGCGACACGTTCACTTGCGTAGGATTTTTTGCAACAGTCATCTTAAAAATAATGCTTGCTCATATTTAAATAAAAAATTCCAAAGAAACTCACATCATCGTCTGCCACAGGATGACTCCTTTGGTTACGAGGAACGTCACTCAAACATCCTGGAATTGTATTCTTTGAAGAGACGAGTATAAGTTTAGTCAGCCTCTGTATTCTACTCATAAGAGCTGCCTTTGCTTCCTCTTCTTCTTCCAATCTTGATTGCATTTTTACTTGACCTTCTTCCAACTATTGAGTAAATAATAAAGAAAAATGGTAAATAGTGACCTCAAAAAGTTTAAACAAAACATATTTCCGATGGAGTTGGAGAATAGGTTATATATAACCTGTTGTCTCAAAATCATAATCTCCTCATGACTTGCACCAGACAACATCCCTCTCTTGAGCTGATCAAGTTCATGTTTGAGGGTTGAGATTTCTCTTTGATACTTCTTAATCAATGACTTCTCGTCAATAATCTAAGAAAGAATTTTAACACATTAGTAATCTAAACAAGTGAGCATAAATTGTTTTCTATTGAACTTGATTACAAAGAAAGAAACTAAGACTACACCTTATTGCGTGAAGCGTAAATTTCCACCCTCTTTGCCCTGCTAGCAAACTTTAATGTGTTGTGAGTTTCTTCCATATTACTGGATGCAGGAGTAACAGTGCATATAAGCTGAAACAATTTGTAGATTAGACGAAAAGTGTAAAAATTTCACAATATTCCTTGCATAAAAGTTTACCAAAACATTATTCCCCACAGTGCACAATGAGAGTTTTTATATTCAGTTCTTTTAGATTGTTAAACAAATGGTATTAGTCCTGATATCTGGAGTTTCAATATTGGAAGCACGACAAACACTCACTGAGACATGTCCATGTCCACTCAGCGAAGTTTGCAGAAGGCGAGTAAGCTTGGAATCTCGATATGGAACATGGGAAGCCTTTCCCTCACTCAATTTGCCAATGACCTTCACATTACAATCATTTATTCAGTATGTTACTTATAATCAATTTGTAGAAGAGAATAAACATTTAAACGTAGAAACTAAAGTTCACATGAAATTGCAGTTATCTAAACAAGTTCAATTAAAAAGTTGACAATCACTCGTTCAATTTATTATATTTTTTAACTGCCAAACTTAGATGTGCGTGCAAAACAACTTAAAATAATAAAAATAATGGTTAACAAGGACATATTGACATACATCAAGTAATCACTTAGTTTTTCTAACTTGGGAAGGAAAATAATACACGAGACTTTTCAAAAGCTGCAAGAATTAAGAAAATTTAATGCACAAGAAATGACAAGGCACTAACGGTTCCAAGTGTTAAAAGGCTTTTGTTTATGTAAGATCCTTCCTTTCTTCTTAATCCAGTAGTCTCAGTTTTGGAGCTCTCAGATCCTGCTAAATCAATCAAATTCTAATACAAAAAATTGACAACATTAGCAAAAGACCTTAATTTTGCATAAAAATATATTTTATCCCAATATAAGAAAATCTTACAAGTTGAGAGAAAATAACACCATCATACTCATCACCAGGTGCGCTACTTTCAATCATCTGCAGATGGACAAATTACTCGGTCACTTATACAAAGTTATAAAGATTAATTACATCTCAATAGACACTTTCAACTGAAGAGATTTTTTCTGTTCTCGTATAAAACTTCAATAATTTTCAGTCATTTGTAAATGTCCCCTCCTGCGGTCTTCCAGATAAAAAGTTGACTATTTTGCCAAGTGTAGAAGTAGGGGACAAAGAGGAACAAAGTGCAATTTAAAATAAAACAAACTGCAAAGAGATTGTGAAAAAGCTGGGCACATTTTCAGGTCAATTTTCAGTTAACGTACTCATAATTTCATTCATATACACCAAGTGTTATTCTTATTTCCGAATATCTTTGAAGATCATGAAATAAATAGCAAAGAATTCAGCTTCTCAAAAGAGTAAAGCAAATGCATGAATTGCACATATCCAAAAAGGCACACCCTAGTCAAAGACCAACTTCGGATCTATTCCAACTGACATTTTCTCAACAGAACAACAACTGTTTTTGAAATTTAGTTATTGATTACCAGGGTAAATATGGTATGACTTCTGCTACTCAGTAGATTGAAATTATTTGATCCAACATGGCGATGCTCTGCCAATTCAAGATCCATAATAAACAGAGGCATAATCGAAAAAGGAAGGAGAGGTCAAACATAGCAAGAGTAGAAATTAAAATACCTTCTCCAGCAGCAATAAAAGAGAGTGCGTGACCAGGAGATAATACAACTTCTTCCTTAATTCCCTCAACATAAGTGCCCTATATGACGAGACAATTATAGAAGTGGTGCAGGCATATCTATAAAGTGGGTAAAAGAGAGTACAGCCAAAGATGATATCTAGTCGTCAACATAAATTCCAACAAAGATGTAAAATACCTGTGCGTCTTCTCGAACACGTAAGTTTTGACCTGTTGGATCTAATAAGTCATTTATTACCTGTTATCACATTCACCAGTACATGTGACTAAATACCGTTAAAATACTAATAACCAGAAAAGACTCTCAATAAAACTTGCACAAAAATGAAGATAGAGTTTCAAATAGTTCATTGTAGTAATTAAAATATTGGACTGTGTAATGAGATGCATTTGAAGAGGCAAAGGGTCTCTCCAAAATTAAAATAAAAAATTATAAGACATCACAGCTTGCAAAAGCATGACTGTTGATAGATAATTTACTCTGGTCAATCCCTAACTACTAAATAATTACCTCGTTGTATATTTCAAGATACGATACACGTAGCAAGAATTCCCTCCCAGGAGTCTGCATACATGAAAAATTACAGACTGGTCAAGAACCTGGTTCTAAACAATCATTAAACAACAAAACAAAAAAAAATGATGCACCAAAAAATAATGAGCGAGCCTGAATTCTCACTGATAAGTAAATTGAGTAAGCACATCAATCCGCATTAGTGTTTTCCTGATTCTAAGAACATGCTTAGTGATAATCAAGTAGGCACCAACATGAACAATGCTGCCTATGAAGCGTCAACAATTTACATCTAATTTAAAAATGAAGTACTTCAGTTGGAAATAAAGAAAAAATAAAAGAATTCAATCGAGACACTAATTCCTCATCAAATGACTACAGAAAGGCTCGCGGTCAATAAGTATAGTAGTGTCAAAAGTTCTTAAAGAACAAAATAATGAAAAGAAAAAGAAAATGAAGAAGTAAAATATACGATCATGAAAAAGATCAATAGTAGAAGTTGGAGACATCAAGAACGAAGAAGATAAACATTTCGAAAAAAAGAAAAATGAATACTTACATCTTGAATAATGCTGAAAACATCTTTTATGGCCAGTGGGATAACACCAGGAGAATCTTGATCTCCCTGTGAAAATAGCAATAAGGGTGCTCATGAAATAGAATTAGAACATTCAGAAACAGAAGTTTGAACAGAACACTGCAATATAAAGCTGACTGAAAGCAAAAATAGCCCGGTAAACATCACTCCAGAACTCACTCTAAGAAAAGAACATATTAACTACTACAAAACACAATAATTTAGCGCAAATCATTTTACATCCTGTCATTTCCAGCCAAAAAAGATTTAGAGAGAGTTGACTGAAGTTTTCGACAAGCCCAAAGTGTAGTATTAACTCCACTTGACTAATTTGCATCGGAAATAGGAGATACAGACACTGTAGAAGAGAGCCACCATCTCTTTTCTCAAAGAAAATGCTCTGGAAAGAATGGTTATTTAATTAACTAGCATAGATAACAGAGGAAAGCTATCTTTCCCTACAGAATTAAAAATGCATTTATGATGTTAATATCCCTTAATAGAACTTATAACAAATATATACTTATAGGAATACTACGCAATAACTCTTACATGCATAGTATGTGTCTTCCCACTACTCGTAACGCCATAAGCAAAAACTGTTCCTGCATTGACAGAATCAGACACTTACCTTCAAAACTATTTTTTCCAAGCAAGATTCCAAGATCTATTAAAGTATTACTCGCTATCTACATCTATTACCATATTTCAATTTTATCGATGTTTTGTCGGCAATGTTTCTTTCAGAAATTTTATTACCCTTCCTACCAAAATCTCTGTGCTGAATTCATTAGTTATGTGAGAAGTACGACCTACCATTAACACCCTCCATAGCAGCTCTCACTACAGGATTTGCGGCAACTTCATACACTTCTTGCGTAATAGTATGTGGTCCAAAAACTCTATCTGCACAATATTAAAGACTAATGATCTTCACTAACTGCAAAACTATTTACATAAATTATCTGTGCATACTTTTTAATATTAAATGTATCAATTAGCTTCGCATTCAAGTTAAAATCATGAATTCCATAAACAATACCAAATGCATAAGATGCGGCAGGATTGTACTCGTTTCTAACGAACTTATCTTCATCTGAATACCAAGCAATTTCATCCCCCCTCTGAAACTCCCTCTCGCTACAACCATAAGTCCATGAGTCAAATCACTCAAAACGAATTGGGTCAATATCACAGCAGTCAAACCATATTTTGAACTCTCCTATCTGAACCGCAAAGGATCTGCTCCAACAAGCTCAGATCTAAAATTACCTGAGTGGCCGAAACCGAATCGTCACAGAAATGCTATCTCCAGACCTCGGTGCATCAACCGGCTCCGCGAACAGTTCGTCATTCGCAAATCCAATCGGCGAGGGACTTCCATATTCCTTTGGACCATAGTACATTGAATCAGACTGCAGTTGACTCGAAGCCACGGATCGATAACCGAGTCCACCGCCAGAGTTGAAGTAAGAGGACGCAGAGGTAGAACATGAACGAGGAACGATCTTTCCGTTCACAAATGAAGACGATGAAGATGTGGACGAGTAAGGACTAGATGGCTTTCGGTGCGAGAATGGCGAGCTACTCCGTGCTCGAGACGACGACGCCATTATGTCAATCGAGTGAGCTGGAGACTCGGAAAATAAGAAAATCGACAAAAACGTACAAACGAAAGGCGGAAGCAGAAGAATAATGAGAAGAAAATGAGAAGGATGCGTCAGAAACTCACATGGCATACGAAGCAAAAGCGAAGAAAATAAAGAATTATCTCGCCTTTTCACCCATTTTTTATTATCATCGTCCTATTAAGCCATCGCTCTAGAGAGAGAAGGAGAGCGTGTATGAGTGAGCGGTTGTTTCGTCTTCTTTAAGACAAAGAGAGTTGCAGAGCGTCTAAACAGAGAAAGTAAGAAAGAGAGAGAGAGGAGAGAGAATGAAGGAAGGTGGATGAGTGGGTGGGTTAAATTTGATTTCACTGTGAGGTGACGTGACCGGAGGGTTGCCGTGTGACGTCAGACGTTGAGGTTTTGGGTTCAAATTGAGCGGGAAAGGCCGCGCCGCCGCTGCCGACACGGCTGACTGCGACTTGCCGGGTGGAAAGGAATCATTCTGAGAATCAAACATTAGACATTCATTATTATGAATGTCTAGTAATTGCCAAGTCACAGGAAACAATATGTTAATTTTATAATTATCATCATATATTAATTATAATTCCAATTTAATTATTTTCATTTTCTGATGAATTAAATGAGCATACCATATGCTAGAATAAATGATTTTTACTCTCTCTCTCTCTCATATTCCAATGATCAGTTCAACGGTAAATTTTTTGAAACCGAACCGATAGCCTTTCAAAACCAAAACCGAACTATACCGATATTTTCATTTTTGTTCGGTTCGGTTTCAGTTCTTGGTTTTGTCCGATTTAAACTTGATTTGGACTTATTTTAACCGGTTTATTTCTATAATTTGTAATTGTTAATATTAAAAATTTTAAAATTTATATAAAATTATAAATTCAATTCGGTCCGGTTTTAATCGATTTTTAAAACAAATAACCAAATAACTAAATCGAAAATCTCGGTTCGGTTCGGTTCCAAAATCAGTTTTCCGAAATTGAAACCGAACTGATTTCCACCCCTAATATCTCGGAATGTTAATTTAAGAAAAATGCGATAAATATTATAAACTATAGTTTCTAACACATTAAAAAGATGTTTCGTGCAAATATGTCATCTGTTTTGTTTTATTCTTGCAAATTGAGATTGTCGGTCGCTCACATTATCTCAACCAATGAGAGAATTATTGTATTATTGGATTTTATTTTGTTTTATTCTTGCAAATTGAGATTGTCGGTCGCTCACATTATCTCAACCAATGAGAGAATTATTGTATTATTGGATTTTACTTTTTCTTCACCCAACACCAAATAAAATCTCCTTAAAATCATGGGATTGTTGCTTCTCATGTCGGATAGACGTGGACACATCAATTTTAAATAATTAGATATATGTTATTTATTAATAATACTTTAAATTATCTGTCTATTAAAATTTAAGACGTTATATTCTTTTATTGATCGAATAATTTGATAAATAAATAATTATCATAAAATTACTCGAACAAATAATTTTAAAGTTATTTTCTAGTTCTTTAAACCACAATAAAAAGAAACAAAAGCAGCCAAACAGTTAACAGTGTATGTAACGCTGGAGAGTGGGGAGAGCCTGTACAGTCCCTCCCATGTGATGGCAGTTTTAAGTTTATAGGTCTTCCACTTTACGATTAGGGGGCTCCTCGACGAGACGCACACCCATCCTCTCTCTCTTCTCTCTCTTCGGAAAGGTTTTTATTTTCTTTTTAATTTTCTTTTATTTTTATTTAATTTTCGTTATATTTAAATTTTAACTTTCTTGGCAACTTCCCAATTTAACCTTGGTTCTTAAAAACTAAGAATTTATCAGTCTTAATTATATTTTTTAAGTATCATTAACATTTTAATTAAGCGGATGACACATGTCAACTTCCTACTATGATGTGCTTCAAGGATGGAATGGAAGATTATAAACTATTTTTGGTCGAAAAATGTTGAACCTTCCATAAGCACAATTTTGTCTCTCTAGCTTAGATGAAACTGAAATTTAGACTGCTTCTTGTTCAGAATGTGGTGGAAATGACCTCCCAAAATCATGGAAGAATAGTCGGGGATGAGAAGTTATGCACGTTTTAGTGCAAATTGGTTTAAGGGCTACTACGACTGCACTTCTTGGGTTCTTTGGCTTTCTTGGAAGAGAAGTTCTCAAACTTGCTCTTTGAGAGTTTCTATATCATTGCGGAAGATTCCACTTTAAAGGGAAGAAGATTGAGAAGAATATAGCAACAATGGAAACCACTTGCACTCACAAAAAGTGGAATCTAAAAACATACATACGCAATCGGATGTGACTCACCGAGAGAGGCGTGACCATTTGAGGTTTGGGGGCTCAATGTTTTGAAATTTACTTCAATTTATTGATCATTTGTTGACTATGGCAACCTTTTAAGAATGGTTTAAATATCACCTTAAAAAATTAGAGATTACAACCACCACTATGTAGCATCACTTGATTGCTACCAAATAGGGAAAAAATACTCGCTTGGTTGATAAAGGCGAGAACCTAGACATGCCTACTTTAGGTAATTTGACTTCACAATTCCAAAATGTGTCATTGTACTAACCATTACATCAACACCATACTTTAAAAAAATATTATATGAACTTCAAAAGGTGCATGACACTCCACTTGTGCTTCATGTTTCGACTAGGGTTGCATCTTCTCCGCGAATTGGTGATTAAATGAAATGTGATGATGGCTCGTGTAACGACCCCATTTCCCAGCAAGATATTGTCCGCTCTGGGGATCGGGCCGCAGCCCAATATCCTCCCCTCACGGCTTTGTTTGGCGAGAACTTCCCAGAAGGTCACCCAACCTGGAATTGCTCTCGTCGAAGCACTTTTAACTTCGGAGTTCTTATGGGATCCGTTGTCAATTGTGCTCCAAAACGCGTCTTGCTATGTTGGAAGGGTCTCTTTACATATGTTTCATTTCCACATACTTCACCAAGTGATGTGGGATTGTGACGACCCCCTGTTTACGACCTGTCACCTTCCGGTTCGCCCGCGCGGACGTACCGCAATCCGGGTTCCGGTTCGTGCAGCCATCGTACATATACTTACACATCCCGGTCATCACAATCACCCCCCCTCGGGGGCCCAACGTCCTCGTTGGCCACATTTCCGGTTGGGTACAGGCTCTGATACCATTTGTAACGACCCCATTTCCCAGCAAGATATTGTCCGCTCTGGGGATCGGGCCGCAGCACAATATCCTCCCCTCACGGCTTTGTTTGGCGAGAACTTCCCGGAAGGTCACCCAACCTGGAATTGCTCTCGTCGAAGCACTTTTAACTTCAGAGTTCTTATGGGATCCGTTGTCAATTGTGCTCCAAAACGCGTCTTGCTATGTTGGAATGGTCTCTTTACATATGTTTCATTTCCACATACTTCACCAAGTGATGTGGGATTGTGACGACCCCCTGTTTACGACCTGTCACCTTCCGGTTCGCCCGCGCGGACGTACTGCCATCCGGGTTCCGGTTCGTGCAGCCATCGTACATATACTTACACATCCCGGTCATCACAGCTCGCATGCCGAGTTACTATTCCAACAAATTGTATGCATTGACTTATTTTTATCATTTGCATTTGAATCTTCCTCCAAGCTATTAAAAAATAAAGGCTCCAAAAAATGAACAAACATTTTAATGAACTTCTTGGCTCGGGATCTTGTAAGAGATTCCTTTAGCATATCATATTGGCTTATTTCAACTTCATATTAGCTATTTTTTTTCCTCTAATAACTAAATCATCTTCACATGTGTCATTATGACATGCAAACAACATAAAATAATAATAATGATCATATAAGTAGCTCAAGTCATAATTAACACATTAATTTCAAGTTAACTATGCTAATTATAGGTAAAAATATTACATGAAACCATATAATATAATAATTATAAAAATAATACAAATTAAACACTGAACTTTAAGGGTCTATTCAAATTAATAATTGTATTTTTTTTTTTAATAAAACGAACCAAGAACTTCGAGATTGTTCATCTCAACTTTAAATTTTTTTTAATAAAATAAACATTGAATTTTACACCGTAAACAAAATAAATCTCAAACCGATTTTTTCGATTTGTCAATATATCATTTTTATTACCTTTTTTACCCTTATTTTGTGTGTTTATTCTTTTCCATTTTTACCATTCTCTTAGGTGTAGTTTTATATATACAACTCTTGTCCACTATATATATATTTTTTATCATTGAATCAAAATAGAATACCGAGAACATTCTTATCCATAAATCTCTTTCCTCTTTCTCATTCACTGCTTCTTTTTTTGTTTTCTCAATTTGGTATCAGAGTCGATGACATCATCAAGCTCAACAGTCCCCTCCTCTACTCTTGTTGCCTCCCTTCCTCCCTTATCTTCAATGACTCAAACTCTTACTATCAAACTCGACTCCACAAATTATATTGTTTGGAAAGCTCAACTTCTCAATATCGTCATCGCCAATGGAATTGATTATATTCTTGACGAATCATTCACTTCTCCCCCTCAATTTCTTGATTCCCTTTCTACACAAATCAATCCTGATTTTACTCTTTGGCAGCGTTATAATCGGTTCATTATGAGCTGAATTTTCTCATCCCTCTCTGAAACCTTTATTCCCCAAATCGTTAGCTTCGATAATGCTAAAGATATCTGGCTTGCCCTTGGCCAACTATTTTTCTCTTCCTCCTTAGCCTGCATTACCGACCTCTGCAGTCAACTTCATAACCTATCCAAAGATGGTCACTCGGCAGCCACATACATTCAAAAACTTACCTCCATCTGCAATACTTTATCGGCCATCAAAGAACCTTTTTCATACCGACGTTATCTATTTTCTTGGTGGTCTCGATAGCGACTACAATCCATTTGTGACTGCCATCACAAATCGACAAGATCAACCATCACTGAAGGACATGCACACCCTCTTATTGAGTTATGATTTTTGCCTAGAGAAGCAAAACTCTACTACTCAAATGCCGATTCCGAGCTCCCTTCAAGTCAATGTTGCCGCTTCTCGGTCGTTCCGCCCTCCTCGGCCGTTTCGCCCTCCTGCTCCCTCCAGCCCTAATCTTCTGCCCTCTGTTTCGACCTATCATCATGGTCGTGGGTCAAGATATGGGTGTAATACCCGGCTTGTACGGATTTTGGATTTAATATATTATATTAATATTTTATTATATATGTGGCATTTTTGGTAAATATGTCAAATCAGGTCCGTTTCACGAAAAGAAAGCGTCATTACGATCCTAACGATTAATAGGAATTTTAAGGAAATTTAGAAAATTTTCGGAATAGTAACGCTGTATTCCGAGTAAATACGCTTCTCGTAACGAAATGGACGTTTAAGAAAAAATAGTAAACGAGGTCCGATTTACGAACGGACAGTTTTAATAAATCCCAAATAATAAGTTGGACTTATTGGTGAAATAAGGAGATTTGGTGAAATCGTATAGCTAGTTAATTAACGAAACAAAGGACGAAACTAATATAAAAACTATGGAAGGGCAGAATGGTAATTTGTCAAGACAAATTAATATTAAAAACCTTTTTCTTCTTTCTCTTTCTCCATTTTCACGCCAGAAGCTTCTTTCCTTCGATTTTCTCTCCGCTTCCTCTCTGCCCGCGAGGGTTTCTCGACGATCCGACCTCTGATTCTTCCTCCGTTCGTTCCGTTTTCTTCACGCTTTCTCCTCCAATCAACGCTCTAGGTATGATTCTAAAGTTTTAGAGCGTAAAACTTCGAGTTTCGTAGAGTTTTACGTTTAGGGTTTTCGTTAGGTTTTCGATTAAAAACGAGATTTAGGGTTGGTAATTAATAGGTTTGCCGTAATAAAGTATATATTGGACGTATTGAACGTTATTGGACGAATTTGATTGATTTAGGACGAAAGTTAAAAATTAGGGATTTTCGAGATTTAGGGAAAAACTCGTAAATTGGAATTTAAGGTGCTGAGAGAGTATTGTCCAATGGAATAGCTCGATGAATTGAATTAAAGTTATAGGAAATTTCTTTAGTTAAGGTTTTATTTATTTGGACGTTAAGTACCTTAAATTAGTTTTAACGGCGAATATTGTATTTTGCTTCAGACAAACAATGCTCGTGGACGGAGCTTGAGCTGCTTTGGACACGAGGTAAGTTCTCGTGATTCTTCTCTAGCCGATTGGCCTACACCGTACGTCGAATGTCGTCTCGAGGAATTTTGGAGATGCGTTTGTTTAATTGTACTTGGTTTGGGGTAGCTAGGTTTTAGGGGTTTATAGTTTACGCTTTACAGTCTTGATGGTACACGTTATTGTTTGTTTACTTTAAGATATTGAACTGTTCACGCATCACTTGTTTTAAAGAAAAGCATGAAAATGAACTTTCGCACAGAGTTTTAAAGATAACGTAAAGCATAGCATTGGCCGAAAGGCTTATTGGCCGAAAGGCGTATTGGCCGAAAGGCGTATTGGTCACGCGAAGTGGGGCTTAGGCACGGCTGTACGTGTTGTAAGCGTGCACCCCCCACTTCTAGCTGGAAAGAGTAGTCCGCCCGCTGGATGAGCTCTCTCTGGTTAGAGGGATAGGATCTCGGTGACACCTATTGAGCATTGCATAGTAAAGAAAACATACATGATTAATGAACTCATATGCACAGCATGCATTGCATTTACGTAGAGCTTACTGGGATTTCATCTCATAGTGTATTGTATGGTGTAGGTGACTTAGACATCGAGGCAGGTGAGGACGATGTCCCTCCTCCTGAGGCTTGAGTCCAGTTGACGGAGGATGGCTGTGGTGGTGTGCTGGCGCGGTCGAGGCTTATCTGACCCGTGGGGACAAATTGTATAGATTTTGAGGGCTTTGGCACATTTTGGGCTGTTGGTAGTATAGACATTTTAGAATGCTTGATTCTAGTAGTTGATAGGATTACGTTTTAACACTTTCAAACGTTTTGGAACTGTTTTGGGTGATTTTGAAACATATAGGTTTGTTTAGATTTTAAACATATCCATGCAGTTCGGTTTCATGAAAATGTATATGGTTTTAAATACGTTTTGGATCGGTTTTTAGTGATAGACGGAGTGAAGTGTATGTTTCGGTGCTTTAATGTTGAGGATATGAGAATGTATGGAAGCGTATGAATTTAGATTACAGAGAGCATTTTTTTTAAAGTGTTCTGCTCTCTGGATTGCTCTCTGGAATCACGTATTCCAGAGAGTATTTGTGTTAAAAGAGAAGAGAAGAGAAGAAAGAGCTGCTGCGATCGCAGTACAAATTGCTGAGGGCGATTGGGCGCTGCGCGAGGAGCACTTGCAGCGATCGTGCGCTGCAATGTGCAGCATGATCGCTGCTCCCTTTGGTCACGGGCTGGACAGTTTTGCCCTCCCCTTTTATTTGTTCTGTTTTCTTTAATTGTGTTATAGTTTTAATTATTTTATTAAATAGTTTTATGTTTGTTTTAAATGGTTTTAAACCTAGATTTTAAATTCCGATTTCGATTCTGGTTTCGATTTCGGTTTAGATCCCGCCTAGAGTTTAGTTAAAGATATTATATATATATATATATATATATATATATATATATATATATATAGTACGGAAATATGGGTACAGTATTAGGGTCGTGACAATTTATGGTATCAGAGCCCCCGAGTTTTAAAAACAATTCTGTAGACTGCTCGACTGCACAGCCACTACGCGGACATTCTTCATCAACTGTAAGTATGTTTATAGCTTTGTTTTATTTCGATTTCTTAGAGTGTTTGTTTGAACTTTTTATAGGAGTTGTTTATAAAAATGGTGCGTCGAGGAAATGACCGAGACGACCGAGACGATACGATTGATACCCTCAAGGATTTTATTGCTCAGCAGTCTCAGCACATGGAGAGACAGGCTCAGCAGATGGAGAGGCAGTCTCATCTATATATATATATATTAATATATGTACGGAAATATGGGTACAGTATTAGGGTCGTGACAATTTATGGTATCAGAGCCCCGAGTTTTTAAAAACAATTCTGTAGACTGCTCGACTGCACAGCCACTACGCGGACATTCTTCATCAACTGTAAGTATGTTTATAGCTTTGTTTATTTCGATTTCTTAGAGTGTTTGTTTGAACTTTTTATAGGAGTTGTTTATAAAATGGTGCGTCGAGGAAATGACCGAGACGACCGAGACGATACGATTGATACCCTCAAGGATTTTATTGCTCAGCAGTCTCAGCACATGGAGAGACAGGCTCAGCAGATGGAGAGGCAGTCTCAGCAGCTGGGTACTCTTATAGACCGAGAGGGCACTAGAGCTCAGGAGGTAGCTATTCCGGGTAACCGTGGGATGGAGAGATTTCAGAAGCTCCAACCCCCTATATTTAGCGGACAGTCCACTGATCCCTCTTCAGCTGAGGAGTGGATTCGCAAGATGGAGGACATGCTGGCGTATGCTAGCATTGAGGACGGGGAGAAGGTGGCGTTGGTGACTTACCACCTGGCCTTAGATGCCCGGTTTTGGTGGGACACAGTGAAGATGACCACCGATGTTACTATTATGGGCTGGGAGAGGTTCACGACATTGTTCTACGATAAATATTTCAGCCATACCGTTCGCGAGGCGAAGATGGTCGAGTTTATGCAGTTGCGGCAGACTGCGTCTATTGCCGAGTACGTTAAGAGATTTGAGGCGCTGTCTCGATTTGCACCACGGCAGGTCAGCGTCAACGAGGATAAGGTGCGTCGGTTTTTACAGGAACTTAGCCAGGAGTTCCGGATGCGCCTTACGATATCAGGAGTACGTGACGTATCCTACGACGAGATAGTGGCCAGAGCCCTCGACATTGAGGCTGTTGAGCAAAGTTCTACCAGACCGAGGGAGCCATCTAAAGGCTTCTTTCGAGAGATCCGACCTCAGTCACTGAACCGAGGTTGGCAGCCGAGAGCACAGCCTCAGCAGCAGCAGAGGGGTGTGAAGAGACCTCTTGAGGGAGGTAACGACCGGGGAAAGGGGAAGCAGGTACAGGGCGCTTCTCAGGCACCTGTCTGCCCTAAATGTCAGAAGGAGCACACTGGCCAGTGCAGGATGGGCACGAATGTATGTTATTGGTGTGGAGAGCAAGGCCATTTTGCTAGAGACTGCCCGAAGCGGGGTCGAGATCAGTCGGGCAGTGATCAGAGGAGAGTTATGCCCAGGATCTTCGCTTTTATCGAGCTTGGTGATGTTGATAACGAGGATCAGCCTGCCGTGATCGCAGGTACTATATTGGTTACAGGCGTTCCTGTATTTTCTTTATTAGACACGGGAGCTACGCATTCTTTTGTTTCCACCGCTTGTGTGTCGAGATTGAGGCTTGCGCCTGAGTTAGCAGAATGTGAGTATAGTGTGATGCTACCTTCAGGAGAGCGTATGCAGTCAGGTCGTGTAGTCCAGGGTAATATTATCTCGATTGGGGATCGTACCCTCTATGCTCGCCTTATTGTTATGAGCATCGAGCACTATGATCTTATCTTAGGGATGGACTGGCTATCGCAGCATTTCGCCACCATCGATTGTCGATCCGGGATTGTGACCTTCCGACCCCCGGATAGAGCCGAGTTTTCTTATCAGGCGATGAGCAGATTGAGTAGCTCGCCTATTTCTTATTCCATAAAGGTCAACGAGCAGTTTAAAGGTGCGTGCTCTATTTATTTGGCCTCTGTATTTGATTGTCAGTTGCTCAGCGAAGAAAAGCCGAGCGACATTCCTATTGTCAGAGAGTTCTCTGGGATCTTTCTTGATGATCTTCCTGGGTTACCACCAGACCGGGAGATCGAGTTCACTATTGATGTCTACCCAAACTCCGCGCCGAGGTTTAAAAACCCGTATCGATTGGCACCAGCTGATTTGAGAGAGCTGAGAACTCAGCTTGATGAGTTGTTAGATAACGGATTTATTTGACCCAGTGTATCGCCTTGGGGTGCGCCGGTTCTGTTTGTCAAGAAGAAAGACGGGACCCTCAGGATGTGCATTGATTACAGGGAGTTGAACAAATTAACGGTGAAAAATAAGTATCCATTGCCTCGGATTGACGATTTATTTGATCAGCTGCAAGGTGCCCGAGTATTTTCGAGGATTGATCTACGCTCAGGTTACAATCAGCTAAAGGTCTGGAAGGATGATATACCGAAGACGGCATTCCGAACGAGGTATGGGCATTATGAGTTCCTTGTTATGTCTTTCGGACTTACGAATGCCCCTGCAGCGTTTATGGACTTGATGAACCGTGTCTTCAAGGAGTATCTGGACAAGTTCGTGGTGGTTTTCATTGACGATATCCTGATTTACTCTAAGACGAAGGAAGAGCACGAGGAGCATCTGAGGATCGTTTTACAGATTCTGAGTCAACGCCAGCTATATCCCAAGTTTTCGAAGTGCGAGTTCTGGTTCGACAGAGTGAGCTTCCTTGGCCATATCATATCACAGGACGGAGTTTCTGTGGATCCGAGCAAGATTCAGGTGGTCAGAGATTGGCCACAGCCGAAGAACGTACGTGAGGTGCGTGGATTTCTCGGATTGGCCGGTTATTATCGGAAGTTTATAGAGGGATTCTCGAAGATCGCACTTCCCCTCTCACGATTGACTCGGAAGAACGAGAGGTTTATATGGTCGTCTGCTTGTGATGACAGTTTCATGGAGTTAAAGTAGAGATTGACCACCGCTCCAGTACTGGCGCTACCCGTTGAAGGTGTTAGATTCAGTATTTACTGTGATGCGTCTGGAATGGGACTTGGTTGTGTATTGATGCAGGAGGGGAGAGTTATTTCTTATGCTTCTCGGCAGTTGAAGCCGTACGAGCAGAATTACCCTACGCACGACCTTGAGTTAGCAGTTGTGGTCTTCGCACTGAAGATATGGAGACATTATTTATATGGGCAGCAGTGCGAGATATTTTCTAACCACAAGAGCCTGAAGTATTTATTTACGCAGAAGGAGCTGAACATGCGACAGAGACGATGGCTTGAGTTCGTCAAAGATTATGATTTTGATATCAAGTACCATCCAGGAAAGGCGAACAAGGTTGCTGATGCCTTGAGTAGAGTGCCTTCTGCGAGTCAGCCTTCATTAGCAGCGATGTCAGTTACGCTGCGGTCTGAGATTGAGAGGTTCGACGTTGAGATAGTGGCAGAGTTGTCCAGTATGCTCACCAACATTTCACTCAGGCCGACTATCCTGGATCAGATACGTGAGGCTCAGCAGAATGATACGGAGTGTGAGGAGCTTCGATCCAGCATGACATTGGGAGACTCGTCGGATTTCCATTTATCGGAGGATGGTATTCTGAAGTTCAGGCATAGGTGGTACGTGCCTAGCGACGAGGATCTGAAGAAGGAGATATTGGTCGAGGCACATTCTTCGGCATATTCTGTGCACCCGGGAAGTACCAAGATGTATAGAGATTTGAAACAACACTTCTGGTGGCCGAACATGAAGAGGGAGATTGCCAAGTATGTTGAGACCTGTTTAGTATGTCAACAGGTGAAGGAAGAGCACCAGAGACCGGTCGGAACGTTATTGCCACTGTCGATTCCGGAGTGGAAGTGGGAGCAGATCTCCATGGATTTCATTGTGGGGCTCCCGAGGACGACGAAGGGCCATGACGGCATATGGGTTATTATGGACCGATTGACAAAGTCGGCCCACTTCTTATCTGTGAGGATGACATCTTCTATGGATCAGCTCGCCGAGCTTTATGTGCAGGAGATTGTCAGACTACATGGAGTGCCAGTTTCCATTGTCTCAGACAGAGATCCGAGATTCACATCGAAGTTCTGGAAGAGTTTACACAGAGCTATGGGGACTCAGCTTAATTTCAGCACGGCCTTTCATCCTCAGACTGATGGTCAGACAGAGAGGACGAATCAGATACTTGAGGATATGCTCAGAGCTTGTGTGCTGGAGTTTCAGGGCTCGTGGAGCCGATATTTACCTCTGGTTGAGTTCTCGTACAACAACAGCTTCCAGGCTACTATTGGCATGGCTCCGTATGAGGCGTTGTATGGTCGGAAGTGTAGGTCTCCGTTATATTGGGACGAGGTTGGCGAGGCCAGCATCGTTGGTCCAGAGATTCTACAGCAGACGGCAGAGAAGATTGCCATTATCCGACAGCGTATAGAGGTAGCTCAGAGCAGACAGAAGAGCTATGCTGACACGAGACGGAGAGAGCTAGAGTTCGAGGAAGGTGACGAAGTTTATCTTAAAGTTTCTCCGTTCAAAGGTGTTGCGAGATTTGGAGGGAGGGGTAAGCTAAACCCTCGTTATGTGGGGCCCTTTCCTATTCTGAAGAGGATTGGGAAGTTGGCGCATAGACTGCAGCTTCCGGCTTCTATGGAGGGTATCCACGATGTGTTCCACGTATCTATGCTTCGGAGATGTCTACGTGATCCATCACATGCCGTGGAAGCTACAGAGATCGTGGTACAGCCTACCTTGACGTACGAAGAGGGGGCGATGCGTATTTTGGAGACTTCCATCAAGGTATTGCGCAACAAAGAGATTCCGCTGGTCAAAGTTTTGTGGCGGAACCACGAGGTGGAAGAGGCTACGTGGGAGCGACAGCAGGATATGATGACTAGATATCCTGAGTTGTTTGTATAGTTAAATATTGTGGACAAAATTCTAAATAAGGTGGGTGGAATGCAATACCCGGCTTGTACGGATTTTGGATTTAATATATTATATTAATATTTTATTATATATGTGGCATTTTTGGTAAATATGTCAAATCAGGTCCGTTTCACAAAATGAAAGCGTCATTACGATCCTAACGATTAATAGGAATTTTAAGGAAATTTAGGGAATTTTCGGAATAGTAACGCTGTATTCCGAGTAAATACGCTTCTCGTAACGAAATGGACGTTTAAGAAAAAATAGTAAACGAGGTCCGATTTACGAACGGACAGTTTTAATAAATCCCAAATAATAAGTTGGACTTATTGGTGAAATAAGGAGATTTGGTGAAATCGTATAGCTAGTTAATTAATGAAACAAAAGACGAAACTAATATAAAAACTATGGAAGGGCAGAATGGTAATTTGTCAAGACAAATTAATATTAAAAACCTTTTTCTTCTTTCTCTTTCTCCATTTTCACGCCAGAAGCTTCTTTCCTTCGATTTTCTCTCGGCTTCCTCTCTGACCGCAAGGGTTTCTCGACGATCCGACCTCCGATTCTTCCTCCGTTCGTTCCGTTTTCTTCACGCTTTCTCCTCCAATCAACGCTCTAGGTATGATTCTAAAGTTTTAGAGCGTAAAACTTCGAGTTTCGTAGAGTTTTACGTTTAGGGTTTTCGTTAGGTTTTCGATTAAAAACGAGATTTAGGGTTGGTAATTAATAGGTTTGCCGTAATAAAGTATATATTGGACGTATTGAATGTTATTGGACGAATTTGATTGATTTAGGACGAAAGTTAAAAATTAGGGATTTTCGAGATTTAGGGAAAAACTCGTAAATTGGAATTTAAGGTGCTGAGCGAGTATTGTCCAATGGAATAGCTCGATGAATTGAATTAAAGTTATAGGAAATTTCTTTAGTTAAGGTTTTATTTATTTGGACGTTAAGTACCTTAAATTAGTTTTAACGGCGAATATTGTGTTTTGCTTCAGACAAACAACGCTCGTGGACGGAGCTTGAGCTGCTTTGGACACGAGGTAAGTTCTCGTGATTCTTCTCTGGCCGATTGGCCTACACCGTACGTCGAATGTCGTCTCGAGGAATTTTGGAGATGCATTTGTTTAATTGTACTTGGTTTGGGGTAGCTAGGTTTTAGGGGTTTATAGTTTACGCTTTACAGTCTTGATGGTACACGTTATTGTTTGTTTACTTTAAGATATTGAACTGTTCACGCATCACTTGTTTTAAAGAAAAGCATGAAAATGAACTTTCGCACAGAGTTTTAAAGATAACGTAAAGCATAGCATTGGCCGAAAGGCTTATTAGCCGAAAGGCGTATTGGCCGAAAGGCGTATTGGCCGAAAGGCGTATTGGCCGAAAGGCGTATTGGCCGAAAGGCGTATTGGTCACGCGAAGTGGGGCTTAGGCACGGCTGTACGTGTTGTAAGCGTGCACCCCCCACTTCTAGCTGGAAAGAGTAGTCCGCCCGCTGGATGAGCTCTCTCTGGTTAGAGGGATAGGATCTCGGTGACACCTATTGAGCATTGCATAGTAAAGAAAACATACATGATTAATGAACTCATATGCACAGCATGCATTGCATTTACGTAGAGCTTACTGGGATTTCATCTCATAGTGTATTGTATGGTGTAGGTGACTTAGACATCGAGGCAGGTGAGGACGATGTCCCTCCTCCTGAGGCTTGAGTCCAGTTGACGGAGGATGGCTGTGGTGGTGTGCTGGCGCGGTCGAGGCTTATCTGACCCGTGGGGACAAATTGTATAGATTTTGAGGGCTTTGGCACATTTTGGGCTGTTGGTAGTATAGACATTTTAGAATGCTTGATTCTAGTAGTTGATAGGATTACGTTTTAACACTTTCAAACGTTTTGGAACTGTTTTGGGTGATTTTGAAACATATAGGTTTGTTTAGATTTTAAACATATCCATGCAGTTCGGTTTCATGAAAATGTATATGGTTTTAAATACGTTTTGGATCGGTTTTTAGTGATAGACGGAGTGAAGTGTATGTTTCGGTGCTTTAATGTTGAGGATATGAGAATGTATGGAAGCGTATGAATTTAGATTACAGAGAGCATTTTTTTTAAAGTGTTCTGCTCTCTGGATTGCTCTCTGAAATCACGTATTCCAGAGAGTATTGGTGTTAAAAAAGAAGAGAAGAAAGAGCTGTTGCGATTGCAGTACAAATTGCTGAGGGCGATCGGGCGCTGTGCGAGGAGCACTTGCAGCGATCGTGCGCTGCAATTGCAGCGATCGTGCGCTGCAATTGCAGCGACTGATCGCTGCAACATGCAGCGATCGTGCGCTCCAATGTGCAGCGTGATCGCTGCTCCCTTTTTGTCACAGGCTGGACAGTTTTGCCCTCCCCTTTTATTTGTTCTTTTTTCTTTAATTGTGTTATAGTTTTAATTATTTTATTAAATAGTTTTTGTTTGTTTTAAATGGTTTTAAACCTAGATTTTAAATTTTGATTTCGATTCTGGTTTCGATTTCGGTTTAGATCCCGCCTAGAGTTTAGTTAAAGATATTAGGATAAAAATATATATATATATATAGTACGGAAATATGGGTACAGTATTAGGGTTGTGACAATGGGTCGCCTCCTTCTTCTGGTCGGCGTGCGCTCCGACCCGCTTCCTTCAAGCCCAGTTGCTAAATTTGTAATAAAGTGGGCCACTCAGTAGTGATCTACTATCATCGGTTAAAATGGATCGTACCAGGCTCCCAGCCCAACCCACTATAATACCCCAACCCAGTATAACAACCCACTTCATTATCCCAGTCATCCGACCCAGTACCCAACCCCACACAGCTTCTCTTCTCCATCTCAGGCTAACTTTGCCGGGATTTTTCCATTCCATCATCGTCGGTGTCTACCAATGCTTCACACTGGCTATTAGACGCGGGTGCCACCCACCATTTCACCCCACACCCTTCAATGCTGCTCAATTCTACACCCTACAGTGGCTCTTCTACTATCTCGATGGCCGACAGTAAGTCTCACTCTATCACCCACTCTTGTTCTACTTTGCTTCTGACTATTCAAAATCCTCTTCTATTACGTAATGTCTTTCATGCTCAGTTTTTGTCTCATAATCTTCTTACTATTCTTCAATTATGTCATGAACATCCGGTGTTCGTTGAATTTCATTCCACTTATTTTGTGATTAATGATTGTAGTTCCCACCAAACACTTCTTCGAGGATCACTCAATAATGGTCTCTATAAAACACCCTCTACTCCTCAAGCCTTGTCTGCGACTGCCTACTCCAACGCCCCTGCCTCCACCTTCATTGTTTCGTCTTCAAATGTGTGGCATCTCCGTCTCGGCCACATGTTTTAAATGCTTTAAATTCTGTTTTGGGTCTATGTAATGAACCTTTTCTTAAGTCTGATGTTTTCAAATTCTGTATTGCATGTCAAATGAGTAAAAGTCATCATTTGCTATTTCTCATGCATTATCTCATTTTGACCTTATACATCTAGATGTGTGGGGTCCTTCCCCTGCTAGTTCTATTACTGGTGATCGTTATTTTCTACTAATTGTTGATGATTGTACACATTTTACGTGGCTTTACTGTTTAAAATTGAAAAGTGATATTCACAAAATCTTTTTGGATTTTCATAAATTAGTTCAAAATCAATTTGGTTTTACCATTAAAAAAGTGCAGTCTGATTGGAGTGGAGAATTTCAGTCTTTATCATCTGTTTTTAAAACACTTAGCATACATCATCGTATCTCATGTCCATACACCCCTAATCAAAATGGTTGTCTAGAACGAAAGAATCGTCATGTTGTTGAAACTGGTTTAGCTCTCCTATTCAATTATTGTGTTCCTCAAAAGTTTTGGTCTTACTATGACGACCCCCAACCCGGTCGGGGACGAAGAGCCATCACTCCGGGACATTTCAAAATGGGGACTATTATTATTATTATTATTTTTTTATAAGCAGACAGAAAACAGACTGAACTTTTAAAAGTAAAACCTTAAAGCTTTACACTTACACTTTTACCACTATAACTATGGTAATCAATTTTTTACCTACACCTGTTTTAAACAATCACTCGTATTTTCAGTGTTTATTTGGTAAATTGCCTCCTTACTCGTCCCTCTTTTTTTTTTGTCTTTGGTTTCTATTTTTTCGTCCCTTTAATCAACATAAGTTACAACCTCATTCCATTCATTGTGTTTTCTTAGGCTATAACTCTCATCACAAGGGCTATGTATGTCTAAATTATATTTCAACTAAAATTTATGTCACTTGTCATGTCTCCTTTGACGAGTTCTCATTTCCCTTTTCCACAGTCTCCCTCCCTGCCATTACCACCCACATTCTCTATTCTTATAAACACCTTACCTTTTTCTACACTTACTAATTCCTCTACCATAACACTATAGCCCACTTCCTCTCTCATCCTCCCCACACCCATTTCCATTCACACCAATTGTTCTCATTTCGTTCCACTACAGTCTCCTTCTTCTATCTTACAAATTCCTTCATCAAACTAGATCGATCGATCATTTACCATCAATCATCATTCCATGAGAACACGATCCAATGACGGTATATTTAAATCAAAGGCTCTCACTACTCAAACTAACTTCATCCTTGAACCCACTGCCTTTCAGCAAGCCTCCAAATACAACCATTGGATGCTTGTTATGCAGAATGAGATTTTTGTAGGATCATTTTTACCTAAGAGGAGGGGTGAATTAAGTTTTCGCTTCTTATAATTCTTAATAATTGTGATTACTATCAAATTGATTGTTTGCTCTTAATTGTATAACCTGAATGAATTCAAGTTGAATTGATAAAATAAATTTAATCAATAGCAAGTGAGAGTTAATAGAAAAGAGAAATGACACCAAAATTGTTTACGTGGTTCGGCCAACTTTGCCTACGTCCGCGCTCCAAGGACTCCCCTTAAAGACTATTTTCTTCTCTTCCAAGAGAATCTTTGATTGAATTTCACGGGCGTCAATCAACTGCCTTTACACATTTGATTGATCTTCACGGGCGCTAATCAACTGCCTTTACACTCTCTCTTAGGGGTACACCCTTTCTCAATGTTTTTAGTACAAAAAGATTTTTGAAACTCAAGCAACACACTCTTAACCGATAAAATCTCAAGTGAGTGGAATGAGAAAGGAAAGAATTGAAGTTCAAGCTTTTTGAATTGTTGAGAGATATTCCACGTTCTTCTTGTTGCCTTCTTTCTTCAATTCTTAAATTCTTCAATTCTTCAATTCTTCAATAACTATGTTTTTTATGATTATGATTACGTGAAAAATATGAATTGATGATTATAAAAAATGAGTAATATTATTAATTATTGCAGTTGTTGTGAAAAATAGTTCGCAAGTGTCGAGTCGCAACAAGTAATAAAGTGACAAGTAGAGTATCGAACCCACGAGGACTTTTTAATTGGTAATCAAACAAAGTTAATTTCAATCTAATTTGAATAACGATATTTTAGTGATTTTAACTTCAAAATAAAATAAGAGCAATTAATTAAATAACAGAAAATTAAACAAGTTTTAGAATATAATGAGAAAGCTCTAGGGTTTATGATTTCACCTAAATCAATCCTATTTTGTAGCGATTCTTCAATTCTTCAATTCTTCAATTCTTCAATTCTTCAATTCTTCAATTCTTCAATTCTTCAATTCTTCAATTCTTCAATTCTTCAATTCTTCAATTCTTCAATTCTTCAATTCTTCAATTCTTCAATTCTTCAATTCTTCAATTCTTCAATTCTTCAATTCTTCAATTCTTCAATTCTTCAATTCTTCAATTCTTCAATTCTTCAATTCTTCAATTCTTCAATTCTTCAATTCTTCAATTCTTCAATTCTTCAATTCTTCAATTCTTCAATTCTTCAATTCTTCAATTCTTCAATTCTTCAATTCTTCAATTCTTCAATTCTTCAATTCTTCAATTCTTCAATTCTTCAATTCTTCAATTCTTCAATTCTTCAATTCTTCAATTCTTCAATTCTTCAATTCTTCAATTCTTCAATTCTTCAATTCTTCAATTCTTCAATTCTTCAATTCTTCAATTCTTCAATTCTTCAATTCTTCAATTCTTCAATTCTTCAATTCTTCAATTCTTCAATTCTTCAATTCTTCAATTCTTCAATTCTTCAATTCTTCAATTCTTCAATTCTTCAATTCTTCAATTCTTCAATTCTTCAATTCTTCAATTCTTCAATTCTTCAATTCTTCAATTCTTCAATTCTTCAATTCTTCAATTCTTCAATTCTTCAATTCTTCAATTCTTCAATTCTTCAATTCTTCAATTCTTCAATTCTTCAATTCTTCAATTCTTCAATTCTTCAATTCTTCAATTCTTCAATTCTTCAATTCTTCAATTCTTCAATTCTTCAATTCTTCAATTCTTCAATTCTTCAATTCTTCAATTCTTCAATTCTTCAATTCTTCAATTCTTCAATTCTTCAATTCTTCAATTCTTCAATTCTTCAATTCTTCAATTCTTCAATTCTTCAATTCTTCAATTCTTCAATTCTTCAATTCTTCAATTCTTCAATTCTTCAATTCTTCAATTCTTCAATTCTTCAATTCTTCAATTCTTCAATTCTTCAATAAAGTGACAAGTAGAGTATCGAACCCACGAGGACTTTTTAATTGGTAATCAAACAAAGTTAATTTCAATCTAATTTGAATAACGATATTTTAGTGATTTTAACTTCAAAATAAAATAAGAGCAATTAATTAAATAACAGAAAATTAAACAAGTTTTAGAATATAATGAGAAAGCTCTAGGGTTTATGATTTCACCTAAATCAATCCTATTTTGTAGCGACCCTTACCCGTACCCTAGTTTTCCCGTACAAATTTTTCATTTTCATTTAATGCGTATAAACTGTAAATCTGACTTTTGTGCGGAAATATAACCTTTGAAATCGAAATTGAAATCGTTAACGGCGTTGGAAATTTTCTTTGAAAACTATCTAAAATAAACTTAAAAACATTAACTAAACTTTTAATTATTAAAAGAAAACAATAAAATAAAAATCTCTTTTTTTTATATATATAAGTATGTTCTGCCGTTTTTGGCAGAACAGGTGGCGATTGCTCATGGCGAGCAATCGCCAATAGGCGATAAATCAATCGCCTAGCGATCGCCAATGGCGATCGCCAGGCATGAGGCGGCGATGGCTCGCCCTTCTGTGGCGAGCAATCGCCACACTCTCTGGAAATTTTCCAGAGAGCGCCCATCAGCCATCACTTCCTTTCCTCCGTCCTTCGTTTCCTCAACGCCTGCACTTCACCCTCAACAATCAACACACAACAAAATTACACGCTCTTCACAATACCCTTTTTACCTCATATCTTTATCATTCCTTCGTGCATTTTCATAACGTTAAAAACGTTCTACTTCCCACTTTACCAATTACCTCTAATTCAACTCAAATTACCTTTAAAACGTTACCAATTTCTCAAAATAAACCGCATGGATCCGTTTAAAAGTTTAACATATCCTCCTGTTTTTGAAATTAGTAAAACCTTACAAAACACATTCAATTTCCAGAAATACTTTCTATTACCTATCCAGATCCCAACATCCTATAATGTTCTAACAATTTCTATCCAAAATAATCCAAATACCTATGTACGTCCCCACGGGTCAAAATCACGCTCCGACTGCCAGCGCACTCCCACGGGCCATCCTTCTTCTACTGATCATTCCTCGGGTGGAGGGATCTCGTAGTCACCTGTATCGGGATCACCTACACCATACAGACACCTATGAGATAAAAATCTCAGCAAGTCTCGTAAATACAGATGCATGCTGTGCGAATGAGTTTCAGAAATCATTTTGGGTGATGTGGTATTGTGACAGACCCCTTTCTCGGCCTTCACGATAGATCAATAGCCCCCTTTCAGGCCACATCACCATGTGGTATTGTGACAGACCCCTTTTGGTCTTCACAATAGATCAATAGCCCCCTTTCGGGCCACATCACATTACATGAAAACAAAGTGCATTTCGATTTGGGCGATGTGGTATTGTGACAGACCCCTTTCTCGGCCTTCACAATAGATCAATTGCCCCTTTTCAGGCCACATCACGATGTGGTATTGTGACAGACCCCTTTTGGCCTTCACAATAAATCGATAGCCCCCTTTCAGGCCACATCACTTTACATGTTAACATAGTGCGGAAATTCATTTTCTATGCATAATTTAAAACCGTGATGCATGAGCAATTCATATTATAAATAAACAACCACATGTGTACCATCAAGACGATAAATCATAACTTATAAAAGCAACCTATCCTAACTACTCAAACAAAGCATTTAAACAAAACATCACCAAAATTCCTCGAGACGACATTGACGTACGGTGTAGGCCAATCGGCCAGAGAAGATCACGAGAACTTACCTCGCGTCCGTTGCACACCCTCAGAGTCCAAAATGCTTTAATCTCGTCAATTTAACCACCTAATATTAATAAATACAAGTTCACAATATAAACCTCAAGCATCAATTCAAAATCTCTGAATTGCACAACTTTCTTCGTCTAACTAGCAACAAGGCAATTAAACTCAAAACAAACCAATTCAGCATAGTAAACCTCCAACTTGAAACCAAAAATATAACCAAGGTATTTGAATAAAACCTTATACCTCAACCTAATATTCCAAGCCAATTAGTTTTTAGTAACATTCGCACTAATAATTTAATTCAACTACTTAAACAGCTCGAAGTACATTCAACTAACAAAACTCAACAATTTTCTTTCAATATTCTCGGATTTTTCCTTTAAAATTGGCTTAACTTTAAACCTCAATAACTCCCTCAACTCTTATCCATTTTCAATGATTCAACATGTTTTGAAAACCTCATTATGTCTATTTTAAGATGGAATCAAGCATTTATCCAAAACAAAACAAAATCGAGACAAAAAGACCAAAAACCGAACTGACCGCGGTAACTCTCTAGTTTTTACACAACAACTTCAAAAATTCATAACTAAATCAATTCTTAATGAAATCGAATGGTTCAAATTGCTATGGACTCCTCTAAGAGTCCCTTATCCAATGATACAAGCCATTTAACCAATTAGAACCAAGAGATAGGTCAGTTTTCAAGAAAACCGAAACTGCCCAGTTTTTAAATCGTAACTTTTTGTCCAACTTCAAAAATTTGTAATAAATTGAATATATGTCCAAATTTGATGATTCAAGCGGCTACGAGCTTCTTAGAATGTCTACTTTCAAACGGTGAAACTCATTTATCAAAAGCCAAACTCGAAGAATGGCAGAAAATCAAAAACCGAAGCTGCCCTACATTTTCTAGTTTTTGCACATTTAAATCATCAACCAATATTCAACCAATCCATCCAATAATGCTCAATAATCATCAATAAAATGATAAATAACCTATTCTAACAAAACCCGGCTATTTTTACGAAATCCCTACGAAACCCTAAACGTTTAAATCTCTAAAAGTCGAGAACTAAAGCCGGAAAACGCTAGAGACTTACCTAGAATCGTGAGGGAAAGAGAAAACGTTAAGAACGTTTGATGATCAGAGAGAAATTGGCTGAGAAACGGAGGAGAGCCGCCGTTGGAAGCTTGGTCGCCAAGAGAGGGGAAACAAATTCCTCTCTGGAATTTGCCAAATGAGGAAGAAGAAGGGGCTTTGCCCCTTTTTAATTAATTAAATTGTAAAAAGACAAGTTTGCCCTTCCATTGAATTTTTCGTTTATCCTGTTATTCGACTATCGATTCGGTTTCTCTAGAATTTCCTTATTTCACCAATAACTCCAACTTATTCCTAGGGCTCTAATAAAACTTTCCGTTTGTCAAACGGATTTATTTTGCTATTTCTACGAATTAAACCACAAAAGGGTTAAAAACGGAAACTTGACCGTATACCTTTGATTTGGATTTCTAAAATTTCCATATTTCTCCTAAAATTCATATTAGTAATAAGGGTTCTATTAAAACTTTCCGTTTATAAAACGGGCTTCGTTTGCTATATCTACTGAAATACCCCTATATTACGAGAAATACCAAAATCTCATAAATTTGACGTTACATCTTCAAACATTTCCTCATTTCTCCAGACACTCCAATTTATTTATAAGGTTCCAATAAGACTTCTCCTTTGCAAAACGGGCTTGATTTGGTATATTTACGAAAATGCCATTTATATGCGGAAAATTCAAAACCCGAAAAAGAACAGGGCGTTACATATTTAGTATTCCTAATTCAAATCATTAATTTCTATTTCTATGTGTTGATGGCAATTTCACAAAATTATTTATCAATCTCTCTCGAGCAATGATAAACTTATTCAACTAACGAATTATTACCTCTCGGTCTCTAATCCTGAAAATTAATTGAATATATTAAGAATGAGAAATTAAAAAACTACATAAACGCATTAGCTATCTCTAGTTTAACATCATTTTCATGGTAAATTATTCAGTGCACGATTATTTATTACCTCTCGGTCTCAAAATAATCCTACGAACATACTATTGTTGATCAGGCAATTGCAAGCTTTAAGAATAGAACAAATTACTCAACACAATATTGAAACAGAAAATCAACAACTTAAATTAAAGAAAATACTAAGTATTCATAATCAGGCTACATTGTAGCCCTAGAAAAATAAATTAGTTCATGATAGAATAAAGAGAAACAACGAGAATAATAAAGATGTTCATAGTTTAGAAGAAGAAGAGAAAGAAAAATTAAGCTGAAATTCAGTTCTCGAAGCTCTCGCTCCGTTTCAGTCTCTGTCTCACTAGGGCTCCTCTCCTTGATAGTTTGCCTCTCCTCGTCTGAATGTCCCTCTGATCCTCCCTTTAGATTAACTTGTAAACTCTTTGTTTATTCTCTCCTCCGCTCAATCAGCTTTCAACGGTCCAGATTAAAACAGGTTCTAGTAATTAAAGTAGTCGATCGATCGCTTGAGGTGTACCCGATCGATCGGCATACTTCCTGCTTTCGTAAATCAACGCTTCACCTGATCGATAGGCAAAATAGCCGATCAATCGGAAACTTCTCTGTTTTCTCCTAAAATTGTTCATTTGGCCGATCGATCGCTTGAGGTGTAGCCGATCAATCGGCTATGTCTTCTGCTTTGCGTAAAATATTGCTTCAGCCGATCGATCGCCTGTAAGTGGCCGATCGATCGACACACTTTCTGCCCGAATGATTCTTCTCTTCATTGGCTGATCGATCGCTTGAGGTGTAGCCGATCGATCGACTATGTCTTCTGCTTTTCGTCCAGATTGACTTCACCTAAACTTGTAATTCTCCAATTTTTCTACACACTTGCACCAAATATATCAGAATATTTCATATACTTGAGTAAAACTCATCAATTCAAATATTAAAGAGTATAATAAAGTATGTAAAATACACACTTATTATACCCCCAAACTTGTATGAAAGCTTGTCCTCAAGCGAACAAAGCTAATCAAAAATCTCAACAAATATATAATTCAATCCCATATAATATGCACAATACAATATAATGGTAAAACAATTATCGTCAAAGTTTTTGGTAATTTGTCTCAGCTTGAACAATTCATACTAAAGCTACCAAGACTAACACTTTTCAAAAGAATAACTCATACTAGCGCATTGACATTCGCTTACTTAGAAATCCTCGTGTGTGTGTGTGTGTTCATTCTTATTTTTCTTTAACTGTTGAGTTAACTAATGTAGCTACGGGAAGAGAATACACTCACAGCTTACTTGGGATCACTCCATTCACTGTAATCGTTCATCGGCTTTGTCCACCATCCAACTAATAGCAATTATCAATTAAACAAAATAAAAGTCGATAGGTCTTTAAAAGCTTGTAATGTAAGGTTGAGTTAAATGGTAGGAATTTAATGGATACAAACGAGTAATCAGAGCACAACTCATCCTTTCTTATGTCACCCACTCACTATTTCTTCTCAGCACTCACTCACTCATTGAACTCGCTCAAGCTTTCATTTGATCTCTCACCCCCAAACTTATTTCATTCAATATCATTCATATAAACTCATTTGTCATAATTACAAAGTAAAATAAATCCAAAAAAGGCTAAAAATAAAACTAAACTTTCGAACTTGTCTCTTTTTTTTAACAACTCAGACTAATAATAACAAAGTACGCAAAAATAAATTAACAGATGACAAAAGAGTTTTCATTGATTCTCACCACTACATTCTCCTACTCTCCTTCCACTATATCAATATGCTATTTAGAAAAGGTAGAAAAATATATGTGGCTAGGGTAAAATAGGCACAATTGAATGATAAATAATAGGTTCAAAAGGGTGAATATGGATGTCATTAGATGACACAAAATGGTAAGCTAAGAAACCTCAAACGGTTCAATGATAGCCTAAGTCATTCTCTTATTTTGGTAAAATTTCAATTCGCATTCATGGATGTTAGGCAAAACCAAGAAGGATTTTCCTCAGCAAACACTCATTAACGTTATATTTGACTGGAGCTTCATTCCCTCACTGTGTTTGGGTTTCGATATATGCAGACTACATGAGTATAACACCAACAGATCAAGTTACACAAGAATGAAATGTGCTCAAGGTATTAAGTTTAACTTCATAAGCTAAAGTCAATGCTAACTACTACAAGTCATCTTCTACTTAGAGTTTATTTAGGAGCTAAAACATAAATTTGTTCAAAATTTAAATCATTGACACCTAAACTAAGACTTCAGATTGCAGAACCAAAATATAGCAAAGTATTAAAGTACGCTAAAATCACCCTCAAACTTAAAACAAACATTGTTCTTAATGTAGAAAATAAAAGTAAGGTAAAAGTAACGTACCTCATAACGTCTCGGGTTAGTCGTCAGCGTTGTGGAGCTTCGGTCGAAGCAGCCATCTATCAGGAAGCTTTCTCTTTCTCTCTCTCTGTTTTTTTTTTTTTTTAGTACGTACCTCATAACGTCTCGGGTTAGTCGTCAGCGTTGTGGAGCTTCGGTCGAAGCAGCCATCTATCAGGAAGCTTTCTCTTTCTCTCTCTCTGTTTTTTTTTTTGTGTTCTAAAAATAATAATAATAAAAATAAAATAAAATAAACATAAACAAAACTAATGCAAACAAAAATTGAAATAACGAACTAAAAATAATACTTAGATGGGTTGCCTCCCACCGAGCGCTTGTTTTAATGTCATCAGCTTGACATTTGACGATCCTTGCTAGTCAGGTGTAGGGTGAGTAATGATTGTATCCCTCTCAAAAATCTCCTTAAAATACGGTTTCGCTCTTTTTCCGTTTACTAACTTATGTCAGAAGCTCTTTATCTGCAAAATTATCCTCAATTGGCTCATCGCTAGCTGTTGGGTAATTCATGGATTTATACACCTTGAATGTCATCTCTTCATCTTGTACCTGCAATTTGAGCTCCCCCTTTCTAAGATCAATTATAGCTCCTCCTGTTGCTAAGAATGGTAAACCTAATATTATCGAGATGCCATGATCTTCGTCCATATCAAAAATCAAGAAATCGGCGGGGAAAATAAACTTGTCGACTTTGACAAGGACATCTTCAATCACCTCATACGGATGCTTTATAGAGCGATCAGCCATCTGTAGAAATACACTTGTGGGGTTTGCTTCACCAAGACCAAGCTTATGAAATAGGGATAACTACATTAATTTCATACTAGTACCCAAATCATATAATGCCCGCTCAAAAATTGACTTCTCAATTTCACATCGGATAGTGAAACTTCCTGGATCCTTCTGCTTTTGTAGAAGCTTCCATTGAATAATAGCGCTGCATTCCTCCGTCAAAGCGATCATACTGCCTTCTTCGATCTTACATTTATGAGACTGGAAACGGCACTTAAGGTGGAATTGCTTGCATTGGCGAAAGATGACATTGTAGAGACCTTTGAGCTTCATTTTCACTTGAACCTCCATTATCCAATTTAGGTACACTTGGCTCTTTTTGCACCGGTTCAATCCTTGTTCCATTTCGAGTGGTAATTGCATTACAATGCTCTTTCGAATTTACTTCAGTATTGTTAAGTAGTGTACCTTGAGTTCTTCCATTAATGATACTAGCAAATTGGCCAAGTTGATTCTCAACACTTCGAATTTGAGCGAATTGATTCTGCATCACTGTACGGGTTTCGGCAATAAATTGCATCATAGCGGCCTCTAGATCAATTTTCTGTTCAATTTGGTATTAGATTCGACCGGTTCAATCCTTGTTCCATTCGAGTGGTAATTGCATTACAATGCTCTTTCGAATTTACTTCAGTATTGTTAAGTAGTGTACCTTGAGTTCTTCCATTAATGATACTAGCAAATTGGCCAAGTTGATTCTCAACACTTCGAATTTGAGCGAATTGATTCTGCATCACTGTACGGGTTTCGGCAATAAATTGCATCATAGCGGCCTCTAGATCAATTTTCTGTTCAATTTGGTATTAGATTCGATGACATCATCAAGCTCAACTGTAACGACCCCGGCCAGGAGCCGTCACGTGATCACCATTCTTAATCTCCTAATCATTCGGTTCATGCTTCATGCATCTTATTCATTAACGGTGCGTTTACATTTATATTATTATTTTTATTTGGAAACACATCTTAATGCATCTGCCGATGGAGTCCTAGGCTCACATCGACCGATGGTCACGTGCCAGCCACGCAACACTTCTTTTCTACACCTCTTTTAAGCGGCATCTGCCGATAGTCACAGACACAACATCTGCCGATGAAAAACAGGCTTCATCTACCGATAGAAAACACCACATCCGGGCACTAACGACAAACTTCCTAATACATCTACTGGTGAACATGTGCAGATCACGTGTCCATTAATGAACAACGATCAAGAAGACATCTTCGGTAGCTTTAACGACAAAATATCTCTTACATCTTCCGGTGGAAAAATGCACTACATCTGCCGATGACATAAATACCTACATCTGTCGATGACAAAATACTCTACTTCTGCCGATGGCATAACACTCTACTTCTGCCGATGACGTAATACTCTACTTCTGCCGATGACGTAATACTCTACTTCTGCCGATGACATAACACTCTACTTCTGCCGATGACGTAATACTCTACATCTGCCGATGACATAAATACCTACAACTGCCGGTGACAAAATACTCTACTTCTGCCGATGACATGACACTTTATTTCTGCCCGCTCGACACGAGCCTCTCATGTGCCTCATTAACACCACAGATTTCATCTTCCGAAAGGAAAAATTTATCTCGACTTCTACCGATAGCTAAACCACATCTACCGGTAGAAAACGCTAACTTAGTTTCCATCGATAGAAACTTCTACGACAGAACTCATTCCAACATTTATATAGCTCAACTTGACCATAAACCTTACTGATAAACTACAATTCATTCAGAGTATAGATAACGGAAGACTTAAGTAAAACAGACCATTCATTAGTCCTTAAAATCCCTAACAGATTCCGAATTTTAAATCAGCTAATTCAGACTCCATTGTTATAAGAAATCTTAATCCACTTAGACCTTCTTTATCATATAAACCACCGACATACTATGAGCATAACCAAGGGTCATAAATCGCCCCTCCAGTCCTGCACTGTCATTCTGAGCATCCTCCAGCAACCAGCTTTAAACATTCTCTTTGAACATAGCATCCTCACCTGAACCTTCTTCACCTACACCATAAGGTTTAACTATAAGCCTAATGCTTAGTAAGGAATGCATGCTGGCAGACATACATGAGTGTACAAATTAATAAACATAAGTCCGTAAATCTTTCTTCATTCATGCTCATTTTCATTATTTACATAGCATGTATTAAGGCAGGAGACGAGGGAGAAAGACAGGGGTACATAGTCATTTGCCTATCGCGGCAATCATAGTAACGACTAACTCGGCCTCCACCAGTGGGAGAATTCGCGAGCCATACACATCATCAACTCAGCCTCCACCAGTGGGAGAATTCGCGAGCCATACATATCATCAACTCGGCCTCCACCAGGGGGAGAATCCGCGAGCTATACATGTCATAGTCTCTTTTCCCCGTCCTGCACTTAATCATGATTACATTTACTTTTCATGTTCTTAACTCAGTCATAAACGTGGACTCAATGCATAAACATGAAGTTCACAGAGAGAAGTCATACCATAAGGACAAGCAAAACATCCTGTAACTTAACATCTTCTTACACAAATTCTTCATATCATGGCAATAACTAGTCATAGTCAACAGACAGACATCTCAATGATTTCCTAATACCCTTGCGGTGTAGGGCCCTAGTGGCCGGAAATCTTAATACATTCACTTACCTGGATTCCTTAGCTGAGCAGCACCTTCACTTGAGCTTTCCTTGCCTATGACATTTCATATTCGTAGTTAAATAACTTAAACTCAAAAACTAATAAGGTCCTAACTAAATGTCATCCTAAACTCTGTATTTCTTAGTCTTTTCCGTCAAGCACCTTGGGTGCGTGGGTTAAGCTCCAAGATTCCAGACATTCGGATTCAACCTAGCAGTTATTTACAGTCGGTTGTCAAAAGTTCAGATTCAAATCGGCAATGCTATTACCAAACTAAGCTTAACAATGTTCCTATTTTACTCTGTCATAACAAAATCCGGACTACGGGTTTCTAGCTAAAAGCAGAGCTCTAAATAACTTTTCCAACAACTACATTGTCAGAACCTTACCTCGAATGTGGGTTATCGGAGTGGATACAGGAGAAATCGCTCGCTGGTGGAGAAGTCGCCGGCTGAGAGAGAGCTCTGGAGAGTGGAGAAATCGAAGAGGAAAGTGTGACGGCTACAGTGAGGTTTTTGAGAGGTTTAAGGATTTCCTTATTCTATTTATATAAGCCAAAATCCCACTTTATTACCAATCTGCCACCGCACAAGTTTAAGACAAAATACATAAAAACTTGGCATAAAGACATTAAATCAAAAGGTTAAAAAATAAAAATAAACAGGTGACAGTTAATTCTATTGAGAAAATCACCTGACCAAAGTTGTCGGGTGTTACATCATAGCGGCCTCTAGATCAATTTTCTGTTCAATTTGGTATCAGATTCGATGACATCATCAAGCTCAACACTCCCATCTTCTACTCTCGTTGCCTCCCTTTCTCCCTTACCTTCAATGACTCAAACTCTTACTATCAAACTCGACTCCACAAATTATATTGTTTGGAAAGCTCAACTTCTCAATATCGTCATCGCCAATGGAATTGATCATATTCTTTAGGGGTGGGCACGGGCCGGTTCGGTCCGGTCCCGAGCCCTGACCGAACCGGCCCGAACAGGTTCGGGATTTTTTATCCCGGAACCTGGACCGCACCGGAAATTCCGGTCCGGTCCAGGTTCGGTCCCGGTTCCGCCCAAGTCATTTAATTAATTTATTTTTTTTAAAGAAAAATTGTAAAAAAAGATAAAATTGCAGTGTTCGTCTTCAACAGAGAACTCGAAACTTTCTTCCTCGAATGGTCCAGAAGACTCGTCGCGTGACTTCTTCTGCCACTGTCGATTCGTTTTCTTCTCCAGCTTCTCATCCAAATGGTAAAACTTTCATCTTTGTTCACACACCCACCAAAACCACCTCCTTCAAAACCTTGAAATCTTAGAAAACTATCATCTTTTTTCTCAATCCCGGTTGAAACGACGTCCTCGCATCCAGAAAATTCGCCTGAAGAATCGAACCTTGGGTTTTGACAGTCGGGTGTTCGGAGGTCGGGACTCGGGTGTTCGCCTAATGATTTAAGGGTGAGTGAAGACTGAAGCGATGCTGAAGACTCGGGTGTTCGCCGTTCGAAGGTCGGGCATTCACCGTTCGGAGGTCAGGAATTCACCTGTAGCACCCGGTTTCAATAAATCAAAATAAGTTGTTAAACGGTGGTATATAATTTTTATGGTTAAAATTTAGTGAAATGTTGATTAGGTTGTAAATGACTAGGCAGGGGCAAGATGGTAATTGCAAATTTATATTGTGGATAAGGTATTTAAGGAAAGGTTTAGTGAGGTTTAGCCGCCACTGTTTTATTACTCTTACCTCTCAGCTCAAGCAGACTACCTCTGGGCGATTTCCCCTCCGGTTTTCCCCAACCAAGGTGAGTTTTGAATCAACTACTTGCCGTTCTAGTGCTAGGGTAGCTGAAGGATTGCAATGTATGTATCTTCGATAAGCTGCGGGTGAGAGATTTGGGTTTTGGGGTTTAGTGATGTATCGGGAATGCTTAATCAGTAGAGCCCCAAACTGGCTTCCTTAGACTTCAGTAGTTAGATAAAGTTTAGTGGAGATCTAATCCATAATCTGTCAATGGTTTTAGGTGAGCAGATTTTTGGAGTAGCATATAGCCGAGCGATTTCCAAGAGCCAGGTAAGTAAAGTAATGTGTGAGCCTTCGGGCCTACATCACAAAACAGTAGGTTTATGCATGTTTGAGTGTTTCTTTTCTTTATGTCATGCATTAAGTTTTTGAAGAATTACGAAAATGAATTTATGTGCAAGGTTATGATGAGTATGAATTGAATGAAACAGAGTAGCTGTTAAGGGAAGTAATCCGCCCCTTAACTGAGTAGAGGATTTATTACATTGGGAGAACCGATCCCACTCCCAAGGGAATTAAGGGATCTGTATTAGCTGTTAAGGGAAGTAATCCGCCCCTTAACTGAGTAGAGGATTTATTACATTTGGGAGAACCGATCCCACTCCCAAGGGAACTTAGGGATCAGACCAGTTTATGAACGATGCACAACTGAGTTGAGAAAATTAGAAACTGCATGATCAGGGTTTATGTTTCAGCATACATTTCATTAATGCTTTACTTGCTTAGCATTAGGCTAATAGATGAGTTTTGTGATGTAGGTGTTGAGGATACAGCAGGTGATTTCCCTGAGAGCATAACCGAGTAGATGAGGTTGGTGGAGCACGGCTGTGCAACGGTCAGGCATCTGATGGGGTGGTTTGACTGGTGTCATTGACTAACAAAGATTAATTGACAGTATTTCAAATTTATTATACTGAGCTTTCATGACAGTAGAAATTTTAATGTTTTGGAATTCGCTTTTGAGTTTCTTTTCTGATAACGATATTCTGTTGGGATTTCAAGATAGTACTTATGAGTTTCTAGTGACACAAAGGTTTGGATTGCCTCTGGTTAGTTTTAGCAAGAATGAGTTACTTGAAGTTTTCAAAAGTATTCTTAGTTTTCTCTGAATTTAGTATTCTGTTGGTTTATTACTGGATTTGCAAGTGAAGCGATTAGAGTTGTTGTTTTGCTCTCTATCGACAGATGATATCTGTCGGTAGATGTTGAGTAAATTTTAAATTCTATCGGAAGATGTCTTCAGAAAAGCCATCGGAAGATGTAAATTTTATAGTCTATCAGTAGATGCTTTAAAGAGTTACGTGAGTAGCACGTGTCGGCAGATGTAGTCCATTCCATCGGAAGAGGGAGAAACCCGTTTGTCGTTTAGCGAATCGGAAGGCGTGGAGTCATATTGTTGTTATCGGAAGATGACGTGTGTTTGTCTATTGAGAGATGAAATTGCGCTGACTTCATCGGCAGATGAAGTTATGTTAACTTCATCGGCGGATGAAGTGGTGTGTGAAGTTACCATGATTTCATCGGCAGATGAAGTTGTGGGTGAAGTTGTGTAGACGTCATCGGCAGAAGCCTTTGGTTTTCTGCTTCTGCTCCTTCCATTGACTAGTCGTCGGCAGACGAGTACAACTCGTGACGTCATCGGCAGGAACCTCGTTCCGTTTCCTTCCGTTGACTTTGTCGTCGGCAGATGAATTCGACTTTTGTAATTCCTTGAGTAGTCCATCATTTAAAACCTTATTTTCTCTTGACCGAATACTTTAAACATTTCCATTAATCTTTCCAACAATATTTTCACAGCTAGTTAAATCCCCATTGTAGTTTTAAATAATTTTCCGCTGCAAAGTTTTCAAATGTTTTGAACGTTTAGAAAATGTCAAATTTTGAATGTCGAATGAAGTTTTAAATTTATTCGAAATTTCTTAGTTATGATCAAGTAATGAGTAGCGAACCGGGTTCAGACAACTCGGGGCGTTACATCACCGTTCGGAGGTCGGGATCGGGAGTCGAGTGTTCTGGAAGTGGAATTTGGTCTGGATTAGGGATTTAGAAAAGGTGAAGAAAACTAAACCCTGAAAGCCAAAAGGAGATAGGCTTAAAATCGGTCCAACGGTCCGGTCCCGGTTCTTCGGGAAATCAGGCTGTGGACCGAGGACCGGACCGTGGTCCATTATTCTGGGACCGAAACCGGACCGAACCCGTCGGTCCAGTCCGGTTTTCGGTCCCCGGTTCGGTCTTGCCCACCCCTAATATTCTTGACGAATCATTCACTTCTCCCCCTCAATTTCTTGATTCCCTTTCTACACAAATCAATTCTGATTTTACTCTTTGGCAGCGTTATAATCGGCTCATTATGAGCTGAATTTTCTCATCCCTCTCTGAAACCTTTATTCCCCAAATTGTTAGCTTTGATAATGTAACATCCAGAATTTTTTTATTATGACCTTTTGTGCGATATTAATGGACAAAAAAAAATGCTGAAGAAATTGTAGGGAAAAACCAGATTAAAGTTCAACCAATCAAAAGACTTAGTTGGAAACCAAAGGAGGGGCAAACTAGGAAAGGAAAGAGGCTAGTTGAGAGAATCCAATAAAAAGGTGACATGTGGCAAAGCTTGTGGAAGAAGCTGCTTTCCTTGCTTCTTCTCTCCCTTACGTGAAATCACTTTCATTTTCATACTTCCTTCTGTCTTCTTTCATCGCCGAGAAGAAACCCTCCCCTCCTTCCCACAAAATTTCTCTCCTCCCTTAAAGTTGGCCACATTTCAGTCATCTTTGAAGCTCCTAAGGTGACAAGGCTAAAGCGAGGTACTTGGATTGCTAAGGACAAGAGGTAAGTCTTCGTGACTTGTTTGGCTGATTCGGCCTACACCGTATAAGAGTTTATTGATCGAGGATGTTTGGTGATTTATATCTTCAGTGTAGGTTGGATGAGTAGTTAAGATATTTGTTAGGTTAGAACGTTTTTCCTAGGTTTTATGTACTGCCTATCGTTTTTCTTTAAGTCTAGGGCCCTGTATACGTTATGCAATATGAACTGTCCATGCATCACGTCTCTTTCAAAATATCATGAAAATGGATTTCTACACGTGTTTAAGAAAAGAAATGAATTAAAGAAACGAATGTACGTAATCTGTAATCTGGTCACGACGGGGTGGGGTTCAGACATGGTTATTTACGGATGGAAGCATGTTTTCCCCCTGGTAGATAGAAAGGGTTGTCTAACCGCCAGACGTGCCCTCTCCATCTGGTGAGAGTTAGACCTCGGTGACATTCTGTTCTGTAATGAAACATCTGTAATGAAACAATGAAAATGTCTGCATGATTTATGAAACGCATATGCACATCATGCATTTGCATTTACGAAGCTTACTGAGCCTTTAGCTCATAGTTGTCTCTATGGTGTAGGCGAATTTGAAACAGGTGAGGATGACATTCCTCCACCCGAAGTATGAGCAGGTTGATGGAAGATGGCCCGTGGGTGTGTGCTGTGCAGTCAGAGCTAAATTGACCAGTGGGAGTAATAGTTAAGTATTTTGGAGATTTTGGGTTTATGTCGGGCTGAAGGGTGGAAGTATATGAATTGTATAGAAACTCATTTTAGGGTGTTGGATGTCTGGATAGTGTAAATACTGATGTTGATGAAATGGTAATGGATTTTGATGTTTTAATGTTTCTGGAAGTTCTGGGTGAATGGTGTGTAGGTGCAGGGGAAAGAATATGAAGGCAGCTCTCTGGACAAAAATCCAGAGAGCTTGCCAATCGATCGCCAGGAAGGGGCAATCGATCGGGTAATGCATGGTTTAGAGTCGGGATTCTTTAAGTTTCGGTTAAGTGTTTCTGTAAGAAATTCATCGTCCAAAGTTGTCATGTTGTCCACGCTGTCTTTAATTTCTGTTGTCCATTCTTTCGGTTAAGTGTTTCTGTAAGAAATTCATCGTCCAAAGTTGTCATGTTGTCCACGCTGTCTTTTATTTATGTTGTCCTTTTAATTCTGTCGTCCACGCTGTCTATTATTTCAAACGTCTACACTGTCTTTTATTTTTGTTGTCCATTCTGTCTTTTAATTCTGTCGTCCATGCTGTCTATTATTTCAAACGTCTACACTGTCTTCTGTCTCCATCATCTACACTGTCTTCTGCCTCCGTCGTCCACGCTGTCTTCTGTTTCTGTTATCCATTCCTGTCTGTTATAACGTCAACCCCCACTGTACCATTCGTCTAAACCCGATAGAGAGAATCAGCTACCCCTACTGTTTAAATTGAAGAAACCCGAGAGGAAAAATACTACTCATTCAATGAAACTCGATAGGAAGAGTCGACTTTACTGTTCATTAGAGGAAACCCGAGAGGAATTTGTAGGATCGAGATTGTCTAAGAGGGGGTGAATTAGACCTTTTAAAAATTTCTTAAACTAATCAGCAAGCACAATAATAAAAATAACAAAGAAAGAGAGAAAAACCAACACAAGAGTTTTTACGTGGTTCGGCCAAAACCTGCCTACATCCACGCTTCAAGGTTCCCCCTTGAAGATCCTTAACCTTCTCCTCACGAGAATAAACAGATCGAAATTCCGGGCTCCGATCAACTGCCTTTTACAAATCTGGATTGTACTTGACGGACGTCAATCCACTGCCTTATACAGATATTTGAGTTTGTAAAAATTCAAGCTCAGACTACACTCTCAAAGATTAAAATCTCAAGTTATCGAATCGAGAGGTGTAGATGAAATACAGAGTATGATAGATTTAGCAGATTAGGGCTCAAGAGTAAAAATTCGCAAAAGTTGTTTCTTCGTGCTCTAACCTCAGCTTAAATACTCTGTCTGATTTTTCTTCACATAATTGAATGCTTCTTTCTTCAAATGAAAAATGTTACCGTTGGGAAGCATCCGTACTGAAGCAGATATCCGTTGCATCTGAAATTGCTGTTCGTCGTCGCCATTAAAGTTCTGGAGTTAATGCTGAAAACGACGTCACTGTAGCTTCGCGGTTATATTCAAATTTGGCGGAAGATCACCGGTGGAAGAAGCTTTAAAAAAACGGAACTTCATCGGTGGATGCAACTTGAAAAGCCATCGGCAGAAGCAATCTTGAAAGCCATCGGCAGAAGCAATCTTGAAAGCCATCGGCAGAAGCAATCTTGAAAGCCATCGGCAGATGAAGCTTGAAAGCCATCGGCAGATGCAACCCTTGAACTTCATCGGCAGATGCAAGCCTTGAACTCCATCGGCAGATGCAAGCCTTGAACTACTTCGCCTTTTGTCGTTTAGCGATTGGCATGTGTGATTCTTTAAACTCCACTGTTTTTATCGTTCACCTATCGGTGGATGCCATTCTTTTCTTCAACCGGTGGATGTCTTCTTTGTCTTTTAGCTATCGGTTAATGTGAACATTTTATTCACTTTCAGCCCTGTACACTTAACCAATATTGTTAGAAAATTAAAATACCATTTCCAAGGGTATTTCCAAAACGATTAATTTTATATGCAAAACTCATTATTCTCATAATCAAATATATTACTCATCATATAAACACGTCATCAAAAACATATATTTAAGTCAACAGAATTATTGACTTCTGCTTAACAAATTTAACTGTCTTTAAATGAGTAAGATGAAAAGAATAAAATAAAAGTTTAAATTTTACGTCACTTTTAGGAATAGTGTTAGGGGAAATTCGGGTCGTTACAGATAATGCTAAAGATATCTTGCTTGCCCTTGGCCGACTATTTTTCTCATCCTCCTTAGCCTGCATTACCGACTTCTGCAGTCAACTTCACAACCTGTCCAAAGATGGTCACTCGGCAGCCATATACATTCAAAAACTTACCTTCATCTGCAACACTTTATCGGCCATCGAAGAACCTTTTTCATACCGATGTCATCTATTTTCTTGGTGGTCTCGGTAGCAACTACAATCCATTTGTGACTGCCATCACAAATCGACAAGATCAACCATCTCTGGAGGAACTGCACAGCCTCTTATTGAGTTATGATTTTTGCCTGGAGAAGCAGAACTCTACTACTAAAATGCTGATTCCGAGCTCCCTTCAAGTCAATGCTGCTGCTCAGAGGCCGTTCCGCCCTCCTCGGTCGTTCCTTCCTCCTGCTCCCTCCAGCCCTAATTTTCTGCCCTCTGTTTTGACTTATCAGCATGGTCGTGGGTCAAGCTATGGGTCGCCTCCTTCTTCTGGTCGGCGTTGCGCTCTGACCAGCTTCCTTCAAGCCCAGATGCTAAATCTGTAATAAAGTGGGCCACTCAATAGTGATCTGCTATCACTGGTTAAAATGGATTGTAACGGGCTCCCAGCCCAACCCACTATAAAACCCCAACCTTGTAACACCCCCGAACCCACCCTGGCTCGGTGCGCTACTTGGCTCACTCTAACCCCAATAATTTACATGAAAAATCGAACACAGTAGAACTTAAAACTAAATCTCCCGAAGCTCTCTTATATCATACCTAGCTGCCTAGACTCACTAATTTCTCTTAATCCTAACCGTTAAGCACCACGGCGTCCTTCTCGAAAATTTCAGCAAAGTAACGCCTGAAAATAGCTTACATCTCCCAACCTATATTTCATCCTCTACTAATAATCGAGTTCTCATTCACATCTCACTCTTAAGCTCACCAACTCTTAAACTTATCAACTCTAGCCTAATCTATTTACGACATCAACAATTTCGACTTCGTTATATACGAGTCGAACCTTAGAACCTTCTAATTTGACATTATCCCTAAGTAACTCAAATACTTTTCGTGAAAGTTCTCGTTCCTCTCATTCGAAATTCTCTAATATTTGTTTCACTTTCTCCAATAAAATTCCTAGCTATTCAAACTATCGATTACTACGTTTATGAATTGACTTAAGGGATCCACCAAGGTTGTCTCGGTACACACGGGATTTTCTAGTTCACTACAATCACAAAACAAACAGGGTTAAACCAATCTAATTTTAGATATAAACTAACTAAAAGTTTAAGTTAGGCAAATGTGTGATGAACATAGTTGTAGGAATTGTTTTCATTGCTCGATAGGTTATTAGGGGTACTCAGTAGATGATTTAGGCAATAACGTAGTTGACATTTAGTGTGACAACTCAAGATTAAGTGAGTGTACTTAGAAGTAAGGTTCATGAGGGGTTAAGTGAATTGAGGTCAGGGAACAATTAGAGTTAAGAACTAAGTTAGAGGGATTTGAGAACTAAGTTAGAGAGATTTAAGAGTCCTTGTGATAACTGAAACAGTTCATGTCATTAGATGTATTAGTATTTGAGCTATGAAGTGTAGAAACAGGGAAGGGAAGTCAAAACTTTGGAGATGTAGGAATTGTCGTTCCTCACTTGGTGAGTAAGACCATAGCTTAATCAAGAGTTCGAGGGGCAACTCAGTCGGTGAAGCACGTTGCATGGCGGCCGGCATTGTCGGGTAATCTTTTGAACGACTCGACCATTTATGCTCTGATACCATCTTGTAACACCCCCGAACCCACCCTGGCTCGGTGCACTACTTGGCTCACTCTAACCCTAATAATTTACATGAAAAATCGGACACAGCAGAACTTAAAAGTAAATCTCCCGAAGCTCTCTTATATCATACCTAGCTGCCTAGACTCACCAATTTCTCTTAATCCTAACCGTTAAGCACCATGGCGTCCTTCCCGAAAATTTCGGCAAAGTAACGCCTAAAAATGGTGCCTCCAAAATGCAAAAAAACACATTAGCCAACCCGAAAATCCCTCAACAGAATTGGCACCCATAGTGTTCTTAAACCGTTTTTGTGTAACACCCATCCAATCTTTAATCTAACCCCTTAAATAACTTAAACTAACATAATCAAGGGTTAATTGATCAAAAGGGGAAGAAAATCATCTAAAGAAAAGGAAATTTCGGACTAACAAATTTAAGGTTTTCAAACCCTCACCAAATCCACCTAAAACATACTAAAAACACTTCCAAACTTCATCAAATTGTACACAAACAAAAACCCATGAAGTTTTACCTTGAAATTCTTGAAAAACTTGAAGCAAAGAAGGGGAAGAACTTCGGTGGAAGGGCTGGCTCGTGGGAGAGAAGAAAAGAGGAAGAAGATAAAGAAAAGTCTCACATTTTGCATTTTAACTTCACAAATTTTTCCACTTTTAAATTCCCTCTACAAAATTCTTTAAATTTGAAAATAAACCCACCCTTTTCTTTCTTCAAAAGCCAACGTGAAAGCCTCCAAAAATTCACCACAATTTCATTAGATTTTTACTAAATTTTGATTGGTTAATGAAGTTTGATTTTTCAAAGGTTTGACTTTTCAAACCTAAACCTTTTTACTTGTCCAATTCTCTTCTTTGAATTCCAACGTGATTGCTTCATTAAAATCACCATCTTTTCTTCCTTTCTCATTCACACCATTGCTTGAATTTTATTGGTTAAAGTAGTTGGACTTTTCAAGCCCAAAACTTTCAACAAATCACAAGTTAGTTTGAATTGTCAAACTCTTCCACCATACTTCATCCACTCTCAACTCATAATTGAATGCCTAACTCTTGCTAAATAAAATTTCCATAACCTTTCTAAGGCTACACTTGTTACTAGAAATTTTCGGGTGTTACAAACCCAATATAACAATCCACCTCATTATCCCAGTCATCCGACCCAGTACCCAACCCCACACAGCTTCTCTTCTCCAGCTCAGGCTAACTTTGCCGGGATTCTCCCATTCCATTATCGTTGGTGTCTACCAATGCTTCACAGTGGCTGCTAGACTCGGGTGCCACCCACCATTTCACCCCACACCCTTCAATGCTGCTCAATCTTACACCCTACAGTGGCTCTTCTACTATCTCGATGGCCGACAATAAGTCTCACTCTATCACCCACTCTTGTTCTACTTTGCTTCCGACTAATCAAAATCCTCTTCTATTACGTAATGTCTTTCATGCTCATTTTTTGTCTCATAATCTTCTTAGTATTCCTCAATTATTTCATGAACATCTAGTGTTCGTTGAATTTCATTCCACTTATGTTGTGATTAAGGACTGTAGTTCCCACCAAACACTTCTTCGGGGATTGCTCAATAATGGTCTCTATAAAACACCTTCTGCTCCTCAAGCCTTGTCTGCGACTACCTGCTCCAACGTCCCTGCCTTCACCTTCATTGTTTCGTCTTCAAATCCGTGGCATCTCCGTCTCAGCCACACGTCTTTAAATGCTTTAAATTTTGTTTTGGGTTTATGTAATGAACCTTTTCTTAAGTCTAGTGTTTCCAAATTTAGTATTGCATGTCAAATGAGTAAAAGTCATCGTTTGCTATTTCTCATTTTTTGTTTCTCATGCATTATCTCTTTTTGACCTTATACATCTAGATGTGTGGTGTGACAGCCTCGACCCGATCGGGGTCCGAGGAGCCATCACTCCGGGACATTCAAAACGGGGACTATATATTTTTTTTTTAACTTTAAACAAACAGACTGGACTTTTAAAACAAACCCTTAAAATTTTACAGCTAGAGAAAACCTTCTCTGGATTTAAAGTCAAAACGGTAAAACAGTTAAACCGAACTGCAGAATGAATTACAGAAGAAAATCAGAATACTTGGAACATTTAAATAAAAGACTAGATGGACGACGGTCATGCAGAGGAAACGTGATAAAAATACATACAGTGTAAATAAACGAGGAATATAGACTGAAAGGCATACTGGGAGAAAGTTACAGTGAATAACATAATCGGGTGATATAGGCTAACGGTAGGTGTGAATAAGACAAAAGTGAACAGTGGCAGCGGTGGATGAGAATAAACAAAAGAGAACGGTGGGTGTGAATTACAGAGAGAAATTTACTGTTCACATGTGGATGTGGACTACAAACAGAAATTTACTGTTCACCGTGGATGTGACTACAAACAGAAATTTACTGTTCACCGGTGGATGTGAACTACAGACAGAAATTTACTGTTCACAGGTGGATGTGAACTACAGACAGAAATTTACTGTTCACCGGTGGATGTGAACTACAACAGAAATTTACTGTTCACGGTGGATGTGAACTACAGACAGAAATTTACTGTTCACAAGTGGATGTGAACTACAACAGAAATTTACTGTTCACGGGTGGATGTGAACTACAAACAGAAATTTACTGTTCACCGGTAGATGTGAACTACAGACAGAAATTTACTGTTCACGGGTGGATGTGAACTACAAACAGAAATTTACTGTTCACAAGTGGATGTGAACTACAGACAGAAATTTACTGTTCACCGGTGGATGTGAACTACAAACAGAAATTTACTGTTCACAGGTGGATGTGAACTACAGACAGAAATTTACTGTTCACGGGTGGATGTGAACTACAAACAGAAATTTACTGTTCACCGGTGGATGTGAACTACAAACAGAAATTTACTGTTCACCGGTGGATGTGAACTACAGACAGAAATTACTGTTCACAGGTGGATGTGAACTACAACAGAAATTTACTGTTCACCGGTGGATGTGAACTACAACAGAAATTTACTGTTCACCGGTGGATGTGAACTACAAACAGAATTTACTGTTCACAGGTGGATGTGAACTACAGACAGAAATTTACTGTTCACAAGTGGATGTGAACTACAGACAGAAATTTACTGTTCACAGGTGGATGTGAACTACAGACAGAAATTTACTGTTCACAGGTGGATGTGAACTACAAACAGAATTTACTGTTCACAAGTGGATGTGAACTACAAACAGAATTTACTGTTCACAAGTGGATGTGAACTACAAACAGAATTTACTGTTCACAAGTGGATGTGAACTACAGACAGAAATTTACTGTTCACAGGTGGATGTGAACTACAGACAGAAATTTACTGTTCACCGGTGGATGTGAACTACAAACAGAATTTACTGTTCACAAGTGGATGTGAACTACAAACAGAATTTACTGTTCACCGGTGGATGTGAACTACAAACAGAATTTACTGTTCACAAGTGGATGTGAACTACAAACAGAATTTACTGTTCACAAGTGGATGTGAACTACAAACAGAAATTTACTGTTCACAAGTGGATGTGAACTACAGACAGAAATTTACTGTTCACAGGTGGATGTGAACTACAAACAGAATTTACTGTTCACAAGTGGATGTGAACTACAAACAGAATTTACTGTTCACAAGTGGATGTGAACTACAGACAGAAATTTACTGTTCACAAGTGGATGTGAACTACAAACAGAATTTACTGTTCACAAGTGGATGTGAACTACAGACAGAAATTTACTGTTCACAGGTGGATGTGAACTACAGACAGAAATTTACTGTTCACAAGTGGATGTGAACTACAAACAGAATTTACTGTTCACCGGTGGATGTGAACTACAACAGAAATTTACTGTTCACCGGTGGATGTGAACTACAAACAGAATTTACTGTTCACCGGTGGATGTGAACTACAGACAGAAATTTACTGTTCACAGGTGGATGTGAACTACAAACAGAAATTTACTGTTCACAAGTGGATGTGAACTACAAACAGAAATTTACTGTTCACAAGTGGATGTGAACTACAGACAGAAATTTACTGTTCACAGGTGGATGTGAACTACAACAGAAATTTACTGTTCACAAGTGGATGTGAACTACAAACAGAATTTACTGTTCACAAGTGGATGTGAACTACAGACAGAAATTTACTGTTCACAGGTGGATGTGAACTACAAACAGAAATTTACTGTTCACAAGTGGATGTGAACTACAGACAGAAATTTACTGTTCACAGGTGGATGTGAACTACAGACAGAAATTTACTGTTCACAGGTGGATGTGAACTACAACAGAAATTTACTGTTCACAGGTGGATGTGAACTACAACAGAAATTTACTGTTCACCGGTGGATGTGAACTACAACAGAAATTTACTGTTCACCGGTGGATGTGAACTACAGACAGAAATTTACTGTTCACAAGTGGATGTGAACTACAACAGAAATTTACTGTTCACCGGTGGATGTGAACTACAACAGAAATTTACTGTTCACAGGTGGATGTGAACTACAACAGAAATTTACTGTTCACAAGTGGATGTGAACTACAGACAGAAATTTACTGTTCACAGGTGGATGTGAACTACAACAGAAATTTACTGTTCACAGGTGGATGTGAACTACAACAGAAATTTACTGTTCACAAGTGGATGTGAACTACAAACAGAAATTTACTGTTCACAAGTGGATGTGAACTACAGACAGAAATTTACTGTTCACAAGTGGATGTGAACTACAACAGAAATTTACTGTTCACAGGTGGATGTGAACTACAACAGAAATTTACTGTTCACAAGTGGATGTGAACTACAACAGAAATTTACTGTTCACAAGTGGATGTGAACTACAACAGAAATTTACTGTTCACAGGTGGATGTGAACTACAACAGAAATTTACTGTTCACAGGTGGATGTGAACTACAAACAGAAATTTACTGTTCACAAGTGGATGTGAACTACAGACAGAAATTTACTGTTCACAAGTGGATGTGAACTACAACAGAAATTTACTGTTCACAGGTGGATGTGAACTACAAACAGAAATTTACTGTTCACAAGTGGATGTGAACTACAACAGAAATTTACTGTTCACAGGTGGATGTGAACTACAGACAGAAATTTACTGTTCACAGGTGGATGTGAACTACAAACAGAAATTTACTGTTCACCGGTGGATGTGAACTACAAACAGAAATTTACTGTTCACAGGTGGATGTGAACTACAGACAGAAATTTACTGTTCACCGGTGGATGTGAACTACAACAGAAATTTACTGTTCACCGGTGGATGTGAACTACAACAGAAATTTACTGTTCACAAGTGGATGTGAACTACAGACAGAAATTTACTGTTCACCGGTGGATGTGAACTACAACAGAAATTTACTGTTCACCGGTGGATGTGAACTACAACAGAAATTTACTGTTCACAAGTGGATGTGAACTACAACAGAAATTTACTGTTCACAGGTGGATGTGAACTACAAACAGAAATTTACTGTTCACAGGTGGATGTGAACTACAAACAGAATTTACTGTTCACAAGTGGATGTGAACTACAACAGAAATTTACTGTTCACAAGTGGATGTGAACTACAGACAGAAATTTACTGTTCACAAGTGGATGTGAACTACAAACAGAAATTTACTGTTCACCGGTGGATGTGAACTACAAACAGAAATTTACTGTTCACAGGTGGATGTGAACTACAAACAGAAATTTACTGTTCACAGGTGGATGTGAACTACAAACAGAAATTTACTGTTCACAAGTGGATGTGAACTACAACAGAAATTTACTGTTCACAAGTGGATGTGAACTACAGACAGAAATTTACTGTTCACCGGTGGATGTGAACTACAACAGAAATTTACTGTTCACCGGTGGAGTGGACAATAAACAGAGCTGCAAAATGCTAACTAATAACTTAGTAGAATATGCAGCAAACTCCATTCAAACCTTTAGAAAACAAACTAACGTGTTTTCATTCAAAAACAGTGAGTTTTTCTCAAAATATCGCAACCTTAAACTTCCACAAAACTCACATTTTAACTTATCCAAACTCGTTAACTTTAGCACATGATTACCTTCACTGGAGAAAACAGGGAAATGGAAGTCTTTTGGAAAGGTTGCAGTCGCCTGGAGGAGAGAAAACAGAGAGCAGTGGAATGAAGCAGATGAGAAATGAGGGTTTCACGTAGGAGGAAAGAGAAGAAGAACATGGCTTCTTCAACAAGTTGTCAAGTGTCAAGCACTCATTAGTTCCCTCCCACCTACCTTAATTATTTTCTTAATTTGCCCTTCCATTGGTTTCTAACTAATTTGTTAATTAGTTAATCAATTCGGTTTTTCCATTAAACACTCCGATAAACTCATTAAAACATTCATTGTATTAATGTAATCATTTATCCCGCTAAACAAATTTCGAGAATATTTACATGGCAAAATGCCGGGTGTTACATGTGGGGTCCTTCCCCTGTTTGTTCTATTACTAGTGATCGTTATTTTCTACTAATTGTTGATGATTGTACACGTTTTATGTGGCTTTACTGTTAAAATTGAAAAGTGGTGTTCATAAAATCTTTTTTGACTTTCATAAATTAGTTCAAAATCAGTTTGGTTTTACTATTAAAAAAGTGCAGTCTGATTGGGGTGGAGAATTTCAGTCTTTATGATATGTTTTTAAAACACTTAGCATAAATCATCGCATCTCATGTCCATACGCTCCTAATCAAAATGGCTGTCAAGAACGAAAGAATCGTCATGTTGTTGAAACTGGTTTAGCTCTCTCGTTCTATTCTTCTGTTCCTCAAAAGTTTTGGTCTTACGCTTTTACCACTACCACTATGGTAATCGATTTTTTACCTACACCTGTTTTAAACAATCACTCGCATTTTCAGTGTTTATTTGGTAAATTGCCTCCTTACTCATCCCTCTGTGTTTTTTGTTGTCTTTGTGTTCTGTTTTTTTGCCCCTTTAATCAACATAAGTTATAACCTCATTCCATTCATTGTGTTTTCTTAGGCTATAACTCTCATCACAAGGGTTATGTATGTCTAAATTATATTTCAACTAAAATTTATGTCAATTGTCATGTCTCCTTTGACGAGTTCTCATTTCCCTTTTCCACAGTCACTCCCTCACTGCCATTACCACCCACATTCTCTATTCCTATAAACACCTTACCTTTTTCTACACTTACTAATTCCTCTACCATAACACTCGAGCCCACTTCCTCTCTCATCCTCCCCACACCCATTTCCATTCACACTAATTGTTCTCATTCCGCTCCACTACAGTCTCCTTCTTCTTCTAACTTACAAATTCCTTCATCAAACTAGATCGATCGACCATTTACCATCAATCGTCATTCCATGAGAACACGATCCAAAGACGGTATATTTAAATCAAAGGCTTTCACTACTCAAACTAACTTCATCCTTGAACCCACTGCCTTTCAGCAAGCGTCCAAATACAACCATTGGATGCTTGTTATGCATGATGAGATTTTTGTAGGATTGTTTTTACCTGGGGGGGGGGGGGGGGTGAATTAGGCTTTTGCTTCCTATAATTCTTAATAATTGTGATTGCTATTAAATTGATTGTTTGCTCTTAATTGTATAACCTAAATGAATTCAAGTTGAATTGATAAGATAAATTTAATCAATAGCAAGTAAGAGTTAAGGGAAAAGAGAAATGATGCCGAAATTGTTTATGCAGTTCGGCCAACTTTGCCTATGTCCGCGCTCCAAGGACTCCCCTGGAAGATTCTTTCCTTCTCTTCCGAGAGAATCTTTGATTGAACTTCACAGGCAACAATCAATTGTCTTTACACCTTTGATTGATCTTTACGGGCGTCAATCAACTGCCTCTACACTTCTCTCTTAGGGGTACACCTTTTCTCAATGTTTTTAGTACAAAAAGATTTTTGAAACTCAAGCAACACTCTCTTAACAGATAAAATCTCAAGTGAGTAATATGAGAGAGGAAATAATTGAAGTTCAAGCTTTTTGAATCGTTGAGAGATATTTCACGTTCTTGTTGTTGTTCTTGTTGCCTTATTTCTTCAATTCTTCAATTTATAGTTCTATATGGATTTTGTTACAAGTGGTCGGCCTGTCTTAAAATCGGTTGACAATTTGTTACCGTTGAGCATAAATAGAAGACTGTTGTAAGCAGTGCTAGTCGACACCTTTAAGAATCAGTCTACACTTTGTTACTGTTGGTGTTAGATGATAGACGTTGAAATATGTTCTGGTCGATTTCTTCTATAGTGTGGTCGACACTTTGATCTTCTCTGTATTCATCAGTCGACACTTATAAATTTCGGTCGACACTTGAATTGCTTCTGTTTGCACAAGTCGACATCTTCATGTTCCTGTTGACACTTGAATTGCTTCTGTTTGCACAAGTCGACATCTTCATGTTCCTGTTGACACTTGAATTGCTTCTGTTTGCACAAGTCGACATCTTCATGTTCCTGTTGACACTTGAATTGCTTCTGTTTGCACAAGTCGACATCTTCATGTTCCTGTTGACACTTGAATTGCTTCTGTTTGCACAAGTCGACATCTTCATGTTCCTGTTGACACTTGAATTGCTTCTGTTTGCACAAGTCGACATCTTCATGTTCCTGTTGACACTTGAATTGCTTCTGTTTGCACAAGTCGACATCTTCATGTTCCTGTTGACACTTGAATTGCTTCTGTTTGCACAAGTCGACATCTTCATGTTCCTGTTGACACTTGAATTGCTTCTGTTTGCACAAGTCGACATCTTCATGTTCCTGTTGACACTTGAATTGCTTCTGTTTGCACAAGTCGACATCCTCTGTTTGCCTCGGTTCGATCCTTGGGGTCGACACTTTCCAAGTTTGGTTGACACTTGACGATTCAGACGACACTTGTTTCTTCTCTGTTTCCATCGGTCGACACCTATGTATCCCAGTCGACACTTGTTTGTTCTCTGTTTCCATCGGCCGAACCTCGTGGTCGACACTTCAATCTTCTCTGCATTCAACGGTCGACACTTGAAGCACTCCGAAATGGTTTTTCTTCCTTTTGACTATCACACACTTAATAAACTTCATTAGTACTAAATACCCTTCTTCAAGGGCATTCTCAATTAAGATACTTGCAAAATCATTCATTTCTTAAGTTAATCAATTTCTCAAATATCATCATCAAAACCATATTACCGTTAAACACATTTTAATTAAACATCATCAAAAACACATTAATATTAAACTCATTTTAAGTTAACAATTTTGACTCTCCATAAAAACAACACGTGGACTCTTACTCCATTGCCTACAGGTGCTAAGAATATAGGTTGCAAATAGATTTTCAAGACCAAACTTAACTCGAATGGCTTTATTAATCGTTATAAGGCTCGGTTAGTGGCAAAAGATTATGATCAGACTGAGGGAGTTGACTATGATAAGACTTTTAGCCCAGTTGTCAAACCTACAACGGTGCGTACTATTTTATATGTGGCATTTTTTCTAGGTTGGCAAATCTGACAATTCGATATAAACAACGTCTTTCTGCATGGTGATCTCACCAAACAATTGTATATGCAACAACTTCCTGGGTTTGTTGACTCCTCTTTTCCTTCAGTAGTATCCTGTTTGCACAAGTCGACATCTTCATGTTCCTGTTGACACTTGAATTGCTTCTGTTTGCACAAGTCGACATCTTCATGTTCCTGTTGACACTTGAATTGCTTCTGTTTGCACAAGTCGACATCTTCATGTTCCTGTTGACACTTGAATTGCTTCTGTTTGCACAAGTCGACATCTTCATGTTCCTGTTGACACTTGAATTGCTTCTGTTTGCACAAGTCGACATCTTCATGTTCCTGTTGACACTTGAATTGCTTCTGTTTGCACAAGTCGACATCTTCATGTTCCTGTTGACACTTGAATTGCTTCTGTTTGCACAAGTCGACATCTTCATGTTCCTGTTGACACTTGAATTGCTTCTGTTTGCACAAGTCGACATCTTCATGTTCCTGTTGACACTTGAATTGCTTCTGTTTGCACAAGTCGACATCTTCATGTTCCTGTTGACACTTGAATTGCTTCTGTTTGCACAAGTCGACATCTTCATGTTCCTGTTGACACTTGCATATTGTTGTCTTCACTATCTGCACTGAATACTTGCATTTGCCGTCAACAAAGTATGTTAGTTCATGCATGACCCTATTGATGTTCATTGGCAATGTGTTAAAAGAATTCTTCGTTACTTCCAAGGCACCTTATCTTTGGGCATTTGATTTACTCTTTCATCCTATTTTAACCTCACTTGTTTTACAGATGCCGATTAGGCTTCGTGTTCAGACGACAGTAAGAGCACAAGTGACTATTACATGTTTTTAGACCCAAACCTTATCTCTTGGTCCTCTGCTAAACACAAATCTATCTCTCGCTCCAGCACTGAATTCGAATACAGAAGTGTATCAAATGGTGCAGCGGAGCTTCTTTGGCTTCAATCTCAACTCACTGAAATTGGTATGGTCACCTCTGCTACCCTTATCATCTTTTGTGATAATTTGAATGCAACGTATCTGGTTTCCAACCTAGTTTTGCACTCAAAATCCAAACATGTTGAGATCGATTATCATTTTGTTCGGAAAAAAGTACAAAAAAATCATTGGTGGTTAAATTTACTCCTTTTGAGAATCAGCTCGACTGCTTCCTCTTTCTCCTTCACTGCTTCCTTTTTCGTTTTCTCAACTTGATTTTGCTCGGTTTGTTTCAAGTTAGATTTCAGTTTTATAGTTTTCAGTTGGGACTCATTTTTGGATCGGTTTGTGCAGATTTGGTTCATTTTTTTGTAATTTGAAAAATTAAAATTAAAAAAATATAAGTATTACAATAAGTAGCTTTGTTTGATTTTGATTGGAGATAACCGAGTATGATCTAATTTTAATCAAGTCGGTTTGGTTCTAATTGGAGCAAAACTAAACATTATTTAATTTTAATAGCAGAGTCTAATTTGTTTGCTTTGCGAAATTTAAGATTTAAACCGAACAAATCTATAAATTTGATTTAGATTTTGTTAAAAAAAATTCAAATTTAAGTTAAACGGCCAAAGTAAATGGTTTAATTTGTATTTTTTCCCCCGCAAGTGATAAATAATAATAATATTATTATTATTACTTATTGGTTATACCCTTTTCTGGTTCGGAAGGTGCGAGGGCCGAATGGGGGCGTTATCACCGTCGTCTCATCTAATCCAGAACCTCTTCCTTCATCCCAAACCCTCCTCCTTCGTCGCCTGCTTCTATAAAACCCTACTCATTTCCTCTACCTCCATTTCCCTTCCTACTAAATGCTTCTTCCATGCTTCTCCACACTTTGCTAGTCCTTTCTCTCCTCGACCTTCGCTTACTTCTCCGTCCCTAGCTCGCTTTTCATCTCTCTCTTCTCCTCCAACTCCACATCCCTCTGTCTACTCCGAAGAAGAAGAAGAAGATGAAGATGAAGATGAAGATGAAGATGAAGATGAAGATGAAGATGAAGATGAAGATGAAGATGAAGATGAAGATGAAGATGAAGATGAAGATGAAGATGAAGATGAAGATGAAGATGAAGATGAAGATGAAGATGAAGATGAAGATGAAGATGAAGATGAAGATGAAGATGAAGATGAAGATGAAGATGAAGATGAAGATGAAGATGAAGATGAAGATGAAGATGAAGATGAAGATGAAGATGAAGATGAAGATGAAGATGAAGATGAAGATGAAGATGAAGATGAAGATGAAGATGAAGATGAAGATGAAGATGAAGATGAAGATGAAGATGAAGATGAAGATGAAGATGAAGATGAAGATGAAGATGAAGATGAAGATGAAGATGAAGATGAAGATGAAGATGAAGATGAAGATGAAGATGAAGATGAAGATGAAGATGAAGATGAAGATGAAGATGAAGATGAAGATGAAGATGAAGATGAAGATGAAGATGAAGATGAAGATGAAGATGAAGATGAAGATGAAGATGAAGATGAAGATGAAGATGAAGATGAAGATGAAGATGAAGATGAAGATGAAGATGAAGATGAAGATGAAGATGAAGATGAAGATGAAGATGAAGATGAAGATGAAGATGAAGATGAAGATGAAGATGAAGATGAAGATGAAGATGAAGATGAAGATGAAGATGAAGATGAAGATGAAGATGAAGATGAAGATGAAGATGAAGATGAAGATGAAGATGAAGATGAAGATGAAGATGAAGATGAAGATGAAGATGAAGATGAAGATGAAGATGAAGATGAAGATGAAGATGAAGATGAAGATGAAGATGAAGATGAAGATGAAGATGAAGATGAAGATGAAGATGAAGATGAAGATGAAGATGAAGATGAAGATGAAGATGAAGATGAAGATGAAGATGAAGATGAAGATGAAGATGAAGATGAAGATGAAGATGAAGATGAAGATGAAGATGAAGATGAAGATGAAGATGAAGATGAAGATGAAGATGAATGAAGACGAAGTTGAAATTGAAGACCGCGATGAGGAAGTTGTGGGATTGGAGCTTGGAGGTGGGACTGTGGAGATTTCGTCGCATTCAGTCGAAAGCGATGTGGCTCCGCCTGTTTTGACGGTTAAGGAGAAGAAAGAGTTAGCTTCTTATGCTCATAGCTTGGGGGACAAGCTCAAATCGCAGTTGGTTGGAAAGTCGGAGTTACGGCTAATGTGCGATTCTGTCGTTGAAACGCTCGAAGCGAACGAGCTTAAAGGTTAGCTTCTTATGCTCATAGCTTGGGGGACAAGCTCAAATCGCAGTTGGTTGGAAAGTCGGGAGTTACGGCTAATGTTGCGACTTCTTTCGTTGAAACGCTCGAAGCGAACGAGCTTCTTAAGGTTTATTCACTTTCTTTTTTCCCTCATTTCTGACTGTGGCTTGTTGTGGTTTGTTCCCATTAGTTTAATTAGTGTCCCCTATCATATTTTAGAATTGGAGTGTTATGATTTTTCAACCTGTAGCTTGGCAATGTCAAGGGTGGGCAGGCTCACCCATCTGCATCTGTTAGTTTTCGAGTTTTCCTATACTGGGTAGTTAGGTTTATCGATTTTTTAAAGAATTCCATTCATTGGCCTTGTTATGAGCTAGGCGATTCCCCATTTGCGATTCTTTGTACAAGTCAATTGTACCGTTTGCCTTCGGGTAATACTGAATATATTTCAGGTTTGCATGCTTGTTTTGTTCACATATCACCTTTCTCTGGTGAAAAGCCTTTATCTAGATGTCGAATTATTGGTTAAACTCTTCATTTATCTAGATGTCGAATTATTGGTTAAACTCTTCAGTCTGATATTTCTGGCTTGGTGTTCGTCTTGTTTGAGTGTTCCAAACCTGATTCAGCTTCGACTGAAGCTTCCATTTGTTTGTTTCATCTGATATGGTTATACCCTTGTAAAAATAAAAGCTTCCATATTAAGATAAACTGAGTGGAGGCAATTAATTGGGAAGCAGGATAGCCTTGGAGGCTATCCTGCTGCGATTTGTGTGTAAGTTTTTAAATTTATGTCATGATGAAATTGGACTAATGGATACCACTTTATTGATTATGTATGTCAGATTAAGATTCACAGAACTTGTCCAGGGGAGATACAAGACGTGGTAAAACAGTTGGAGGAAGCAACTGGCTCTGTCGTTGTAGGGCAAATAGGTCGAACAGTCATCATTTACCGGCCCAGTCTATCAAAGCTAAAGGCAGAAGAAAAAAGAAGGCAGGCGCGGAAAATTTTTGTGAGAAAAGATTTAAGAAGGAGACCCACATTGCTGGTAGGAAAGACAACTTGAAGAAATCACACCCAATCTAAAGTTCTTCATAACTTGCTGTTTATTTTGACAATTTTGTATTCCTTTCCTAATTTTAATTCTGCAATGCAGGATAAAATACAAGCACCTAGACATTCAAACCGGGGTCGTAGGGGGAGTAGCAAGGTACGAATATCAAATTTCTCCCTTTGATTGGCGAAGCAATCTTTATTTAATATCCAAGAACTTTTGGTAATTTTTGTCCGGTAAAAAAACGAATGGCATTATGGCTCTCTCTCTCGCACAGACACACGCTCTCACCACAGTCACACTCACAAACGCTCACACACAATAATTTCAACTTTTAAAGGACAATATAGACTATAATTCTGTGGTAGAATAGATTGACAAGACTTCAATGTAGTGGGGAGGATACATAAGTTGGCGAGACTTTAGATATCGAAATGTCAACTGTGATGAAATGTTCATTAATAGTAATCTCTCTCTTGGACAAATATTAGAAGCTAAATTTTTGGTTGGTTGTTCATAATGGCGAGACAGTTTTCCTGTGTTGTTTAATGACATGCCATATTTATGCAGGAAACATGAGTTTGAGATTTCCAACTGTCCTACAAAGCCATGGCCATGTCCTCAGCAATTGCCTAGCTGCTGTTTTGGGTTTCCTCACTTTAGAAAGACTCATTTTTGGGAGAGAATGCTAGCAGGAGAAACCAAAACTCGAACCTGCAAAATAAGTCAAGTCAAGTGCAAGTGTTGTGGTAGTTTTTCTTAATTAATTAATGTTCATGACAATTATCTGATTTAAATTGTTTACAGATTAAATGTAAGATGACTTGGATAAAACAAGTAAACTTGAAAATTCAGAGTTTAATTCATTAGATTTCAAGTCAAATATTAATTAATAAAATATGAACTATTTTTTTTTTTTAATTTTGGAACCGAGTCAATGAGAGTTTGGTACACCAAACAACAAAGTCCACCATTAAACAAAATTTGGTATGAAACCTCAAATATTAAAACATCCTTTAAGGCAAATATTCAATTTCCATGTTCCCATCGTAACAATTTCTTCTCGTTTTTACTACCATCCTTCATTTTAACAAATGATCTAAGTCTTGATACAAATTTATTGATCAAACCTAGCTTAGAGAGCAGCCATATGTACAAGTTTCATATATTTTGGCAACTTTTGTTTGTGTCCATCCTAATTCATTTTCATCCCTTAAATTAAATTTATGGACGTTAGCAACTAAGTCTAGGAGTACAATAAAAAAAATTACGTTTTTGTCACGTGATCTTCTTTGCTGGACAATTTTCATAAAAAAACAACTATTGCCAAAATTACTTTAAACGATTTTAGGAGTTGAGTTTTTCAACTCTGTAAATCGTAAAAATTGCCACAATTATTCCATCAAAAGTCGTTTCTCTCTAAAAAATTGTCCCGATCATATTATAAAAAACTTGATTTCTTTGGCCGTACATCTAATGATGCGGTTAAGTCTATAAGTTTGACGACTAATATGTATTTTATTAAATTTTAATTTTCTTCTAGTAGGGGGTTGAATATTTAGTAAATGACTTAGTCAAAGAATTAAATTGGTACAAAATCAATTCAAAGAAAACCCCAAGTGTAGACTGTGACGACTAAAATGCAAGTGGGATCAAGTTTGGTAAAATGAGAAACATTGAGGCTCTCTTATTTTATAATTATTATATGCCAATTCCTCGTCTTTTTATTATTTTATATTAAAAATTAATAACTTAAAATACATTAATTAATCACATCAGTTAACTAATTATATCAATTAAATATAGACAAAAGTTACATATATTCAAATTAGAGCTTTTGGGCACATCTCGGGTTCTGGAATTCGACCGAAGTCAATGTTTTCGTTTAATCATTACTTGACACGTTAGTGAATTTTTTTCAATTATTACTTATAACGTTAGCGAATATTTTTAAAATTTAAATTTTTATTCAATAATTAATTGACACATTAACGCATAATTAATTGACACATTAACGTTTTTCTCTGGAGAATAATGATTATTAAGGTATTAAGTACGACCAAGAATTTATTTGGACGACAGGACGAGAAGCATATCATCCTCCGTCTTGAAAAGGCTATACGCCATTAACGGTAGCACGCGCAAATCCTTGAATAATTTTTGCTGTTACCAGCTAATTCATTGATTTACCTCCGACTATTTTATGAGATTGATTCCTCCATCCTTGACCGGCTATTGGATTGCTGGCTGATTCTTTCACCACCACAGGTCCTTTTTGGTGCGTGTGTATATATATAGGAATAATCGATTTCTCTTCTCTGCGTCTTGTTTGATACTGCTGGTCTGCGGCGGGACTCTTCCCTGCAAAACCTTTATGTAATTTTCGTTTTTGTTTTTTATTCTGGGTGGATATCAACTTGTGATTCACGTTTTCTGTTATCGTCGATCTTTGCATGATTCGTGTTCTTCATCTGTCGACAGCTCATTAGACCACGCCGGGTCTTATAGCCGTTTTGGGTGACAGGAGGAGAAGACACAGTTCCGGTGATTATTAGTTTGCCGGCGTGGTTTTTATTGGGAATTTGGGATTTGGGTTGTCGTTTAGATCTGTCTTCGTGCGAGAAATGGGTACCTTGGGGGCGATTCTGAGGCACCCAGATGATTTTTACCCGCTCTTGAAGCTGAAAATGGCGGTGAGGCATGCGGAAAAGCAGATTCCGCCGGAGCCTCATTGGGGATTCTGCTACTCTCTGCTTCATAAGGTTTCTCGCAGTTTCGCTCTAGTTATTCAGCAGCTCGACACCGAGCTTCGCAACGCTGTAAGATCACATGCTCAAATTTACCCAATTTTCAACCTTTTCCGCTTTTAATGTTTAAACTATTGCATTTAGATTCTGCCTTTTGTTTCCCACTCCCTATGATGATCCTGTTCTATCGATTGGTGGGCCACTTGGACTTGTTAAAAATGGAAATAAAAAGCAACCCTTTTCTAAAAATCCTCACCGGATGATTGACCCGTTTCCATCGACTTAATTGAAAATTGGGAAGAAGCAAATTAGTGGGGCATAGGTGTAGGCCCTTTGAGTTTTTCAGCACGTTGCTATTCTGGTGGTTGTATTAGTTGGAAATTGAGTTTAACTGGTAGAGTTTTACTCACAATCATGTTTGCTTAGAAAGTTTTTTGTGGTTTATGGTGATAGCTTGACTTTTTGACTGACCTATAAAACTCTCCTGACTTTTGCTAATGCTTTTTGATCCTAATTCTGGAGGTTTTCTTTGACTTTTCTGGTCAGTCGATTGGTCATTGTTTAACTTGTGTAATAAAAGCATTTCTATTTATTTTACATGACTAAATTACGCTTTATCATTACGGGGCGTGTTGATGGTCATTGGTCAAGTTCTTGCTGTCTAGGGGGTTGAAATCTTACAATTTCTTTGGAAGGATGGAGGTTGAGCTAATGAGCTTGACTTAGTCTCTTCATCCATTATATCTTTCAAGTAGATCTCTTGTGTTTTTTTTTTTTATGTTTTCACGTTTACCATAAAATTTTGAAATTTAAAACTGATCCTTGCCTGTTCTTCATTATTTTGTCCAATATCTTCCATGTTTTCACAGGTATGCATATTTTATCTGGTTCTTCGAGCCCTTGATACTGTTGGTACGTTCCCATGAATGCTGACAAGTCTCTATTATTTCACACGTGTTATCTTATGATGTATAATTCACTTAGAATCATGGCCCATATTGGTCAGTCTCGGCAACAGGCCGAGCCAGGCCAGGTTGTCCCATTGTCGAGAGGCCAATGTCGGGCCCGACAGGTCTTGTGGGACCAAGGCCAGGCCCACTGGATTTCCAGTGTACTTATGGCGGAATTTCAACCAGAATCCGGCCAAAACAGCCAGAATCTGATAAAAACTGCCAGAATCCAACAGAATTCTGCTGGGATCCGGCAAAAGTCCGTTGGAGGCCTGCGGGCCAACCCATCCTCATAGAACAACCGGGCTTGGTTCAATTTTTTTTTTTTTCACGATCAGCCTGTAGTGGGCCTGGGGCGGGCTTGGGTCGGCCCGTGTTTTGTTGGCCGTTTGCCGAGGCTGACATATTAGTTTGTTTCATTTATGGTTAATTGGGTTCATTAATCTCAATTATTACTTATCAGAGGACGATACAAGCATACCCACAGATGTGAAGGTGCCTATCCTGAGAGCTTTCCACCGTCACATATATGATCGCGACTGGCATTTTTCATGTGGGTACTTAGTTAGAAATTGCATCAACAATTTTATGCCTTGGAATCTCAAACTCTAAATGTTCTTTTACTTTATTCAGGTGGCACAAAGGATTATAAAGTGCTCATGGATAAATTTCATCTTGTTTCCACTGCTTTTTTGGAACTTGAGACAAGGTTGTTCTTTGATCTTAGCTCTTGATTTTATGTAAAGGAAAAGAGGAAGGTGCTTTTTTAGGACAATTTGAATATAAATTGGTTCCTGCTTTTTCTAAGTGATCAATCATTCCTTACATTGCTGGTCAGATTGTATCCATGCTTTATGGGTAGTAATACCACTGCCTGGTTAACAAGCCTGATAATGCATGAAAATTTTCATTAAGATTCAAAAATATTATTTTGGAATCATTTACGAAAACTGAGATTTAGCATAATCAATAAATTGTGCAGTTATCAAGAGGCGATTGAAGATATCACCGAAAGAATGGGTGCAGGAATGGCCAAATTTATCTGTAAGGAGGTATGTAATGCTTCATGGAGTTTGTCCTATTTGTCCTCTATTCTGTAATTTCTCATTTTGCTAATAGCCTTTTACTATGAAGTGCAAAGTTGGCTGTTGAACTGTGAAAACCTCAGTCAAAGAAGAAAATTTCTTCTGCAGACACATAGTAAAGAAGATACCTGCTTCGAAAAATTTACGAGCCGAAGATTCGTCTCTTATTTCATTTTTTTTGAGACAGGAAACTTTATTAAACCTGTATTTTTCTGGTAGTAAGAAAGTTTTTGAAGTATATTTTGTGGTATTTTTTCAAAAACACCTGTGAATTTTGTCACCAATTCATTTCACCTACAAATATACTGTCACCCACCCCACCTATGAAGATTTTATGTAGAATTTCCGTATTTATTCTAGTGAAAATAAAATGCATTCTAGCTTAGAAGCCATCGCGATTTCTTCATAATTTGCAGGTAGAAACAGTTGATGACTATGATGAATATTGTCACTACGTAGCCGGACTAGTGGGACTGGGTCTGTCTAAGCTTTTTCATGCCTCTGGATCAGAAGATTTGGCACCTGATTCTCTCTCCAATTCTATGGGCTTGTTTCTTCAGGTTAAGCAATGGTGTATTAACCAACCAATCTGTTTTACTTCCATTATAGCGTTCTTTACGTAATTTAACGAAAATCTTGAATTACAGAAAACAAACATTATTCGAGACTATCTGGAGGATATCAATGAAATACCCAAATCTCGAATGTTTTGGCCTCGCGAGATCTGGAGTAAATATGTTAACAAACTAGAGGTTGTTTTATGTTTTATATCATTTTAGCCACTTTCATGTCATAATCTTGTTTTGTTACTAACCTTAAATTTGTCTTTCAAACTATAACATCAAATCTATCTCACACATTTCATTTCATCTTTTTTTTTATTATTATTTTGCACTATAGGACTTGAAATATGAGGAGAACTCAGTGAAAGCAGTCCAATGCCTAAATGACATGGTGACTAATTCTTTGATACATGCAGAGGATTGCTTGAAATACATGTCCGATTTACGAGATCTCTCCATATTTCGATTTTGCGCAATTCCACAGGTATGAAATAGTCAACTTACACATGGAACTATTGCGAGTTTTTTTTTCTTCCTTTTATAACTTTTATGGAAGTAATAAATTCGAAAAAAGTAGTTAAAATTGTTGGGAGTAGTCAAGGCAAAAAAGAAAGTCCATGTATTTTTCTCATCAACACCCATTCTAAACCATTTTTAATCATTCATATATTATATACTAGATTCTCTGAAGAACTAATCACCTTCTTTGCTATACACTGCCTTTTCTAGATCATGGCCATTGGAACGCTGGCATTATGCTACAACAACGTTGAAGTCTTCAGAGGTGTCGTCAAAATGCGACGAGGTAAGATAGCATTCTAAGCATTAGCAACCTTTTAAATTGTATTTCAAAAAGATAGTTTCATTTAAAAGCCAGTTCTATAACAAGTGTCTTGCCAAGAAGGATGTTTTGTATTAGATTACAGCTACATAAATCCGAAACCCAAAACGGAAACAAACAAATGATGTCAATTTTATTGATTCTATTGTGTTACTCTTCTGATCGGAAGAGTTTACATAGCTCCAACAATTGTCATCTTCTTCTCACAGTGCTTTCATGAATGATTTTCAATCTATTGGTTGCTTTTATACTAGGCCTTACTGCTAAGATCATTGACCAGACAAAGACAATAGCTGACGTCTATGGTGCGTTCTACGATTTTTCTTGCATGCTCAAGGTCAAGGTGGGATTTTCTATTCTACGCCATCTGTTCACGATACGAAATTTCAGACATGGCGAATATGTTTTCTTAGTTGAGTTAATTGTATGCTATAGGTCGACAAAAGTGATCCAAATGCTACGAAAACTATTAGTAGGCTGGAAGCAATACAAAAAACTTGCTGGGACTCTGGATTGCTAAACAAAAGGTTCAAACTCCCCCAGTTGAAATATTTTAGTTTACATATGTTGAGGGAGAGAGACAGAGAGAGATTAGTGTGAATGTGTTGGAATGGTGATGCCTCTGTTTTTTTCTTTTTTGCAACAGGAAACTACACGTGGTCAGAAGCAATCGAAAATACAATCCAGCAATGGTTAATTCTTTGTTACTTGTTTGATGTTATCTTTCTTCTGGAAAGTTGTTGACGATGTTACCGTGGGTTCGTTGCAGCTACTCGTAATGTGCATCCTATTATCCGTCATCTTTGCCTATCTCTCGGCTAATCGGCCAAACAATTAGAGTAAGTATCTATTCATAAGACAAAGAAACTATTTAAGCTCCATACCCACTGCAATTATTTGTTAATTTTGATGCAGGTAGATGCCTTTTATGAAGCCTCTTACCCAGTTCCTGATGGCATTTGCTGCTCCTAATCTATGAAATTTGTACCTTTTTTCTGTTTTTTTTTTTTTTCAAAAAAAAAAAAAAAGCAAGAGTATGATTGACTCATGGGAGTTTGTGTGGAAGGGGAAGTTTCATCCCAATGGAGCGAACAGAGGCTTCCTGTAAGTTTGTAAAGTGTTCTTCCAAATCAATGCTACTAAGTTTAATTAATCCATTCATTTTTAATTCCTCATTTTGTAGAATTATTGTATTGTAATTTATTTATGGAACAAATTCGCGAGGTTGCGGCCAATGATGGATAATATCCAATGGAACTTGCCGTGCTCAAATCAACACATTTTAACTCAAACGAGGGTCTCGGGTTGCTTGTTTGAATATAGTAACGTGTGTCGAAAAGATGAATGAGAGTTGGATATTTATATTTACACTTATAAATTAATTGATTCACGTAATTTATTATTTTAAATATTTATATTTTATTGTAGTAAAAATTAAGCATTACTAATTTTATATATTATTTAATAGTTGGAAATCAATGCAAGTTTAAAAGTCCACCGTGGTTGTTTCCTTAATAACCCATCTCATTTACTTCTTATTTGTAAAGTCTATTTTCAATAATTAAATAAATTATAAAATGAAAAATTAATTTAAGGGTATAATATCCTGCTTGTACGGATTACAGATATAATATATTATATTCATATTTTATTATAAAATGGCATTTTGGTAAATATGTCAAATCAGGACCGTTTCACGAAAAGAAAGCGTCATTACGATCCTAACGATTAATAGGAATTTTAAGGAAATTATGGAAATTTTCGAAGATTAAACGCTATATTCCGAGTAATTACCTTTATCGTAATGTAAATGACGTTTTAGTAAAAATAGTAAACGAGGTCCAAATTGCGAACGGACAGTTCTGTTAAATCCCAAATAATAAGTTGGACTTGTTAGTGAATTAAGGAGATTTGGAAAAGTCGAATCGCTAGACGATTAACGAACCGAAGAACGAAATTAATATAAAAACTAAATAAGGGCAATTTGGTAAATTGCAAATTCAATATTATAAATCAATCAAAATTCTTTTATTTCATTTCATTTCTCCTCTTCGAATTCCAGAACCACTTCTCTCTGTTTCTCTTTTTCTCTCGCGAACCCTCACTGCCAGCCGCGCGACTTCTCACGATCCGACTCCGATCCGACCTCCGTTCGTTCCGCTTCCTTCACGTTTCTTCCTCCAATCGACGTTCTAGGTATGTCTCTATAGTTTTAGAGCGTTAGATTTCGAGTTTCGTAACGTTTAAATAATTAGGTTTTAGTTAGGGTTTTGATAAAAATCGAGATTTAGGATCCGAAACTCATAAATTTGCTGTGATTAAGTGTATAAAGGTTGTATTGAACGTATTGGACGAAGTTAAATCAATTCGTGAAAAAGTTTAAAATCCGAGAATTTTAGGATTTTCAGAAAAGTTCGTAATTCGAGAATTTAGGTGCCGAGCATAAATTGTTCGAATAAATAGCTCGATAAATCGGATTAGAACTTTTAGAAATTTCCTTAGTTAGGGTTTTGACAAATTGGACGTTTATTGACTTAAACTCGTTTTAACGTCAATCATCGTAATTTGTTTAGGTAAACAGTGCTCGTGGACGAAACTTGGATTGCAGCGTGCACGAAGTAAGTTCTCGTGATTCTTCTTTGGCCGATTGGCCTACACCGTACGTCGAATGTCGTCTCGAGGAGTTTTGGAGATGCCCTTAGTTAGTTTTGCTCGGTTTGGGTAGCTAGGTCTTAGGAGTTTATAGTTTATGCTTTTACAGTTTTGATGGTACATGTTATTGCTTGTTTACTTTATGATAGAGAACTGTTCACGCATTCACTTGATTTTAAAGAAAAGCATGAAAATGAACTTCCGCACAGAGTTTTTAAAGATAACGTAAAGCATAGCAGAGGCCGAAAGGCATACAGGCCGAAAGGCACAGAGGCCGAAAGGCCAGCGAAAGGCATACAGGCCGAAAGGCATACAGGCCGAAAGGCACAGAGGCCGAAAGGCATACAGGCCGAAAGGCATACAGGCCGAAAGGCACAGAGGCCGAAAGGCACAGAGGCCGAAAGGCACAGAGGCCGAAAGGCATACAGGCCGAAAGGCATACAGGCCGAAAGGCATACAGGCCGAAAGGCATACAGGCCGAAAGGCACAGAGGCCGAAAGGCATACAGGCCGAAAGGCATACAGGCCGAAAGGCATACAGGCCGAAAGGCATACAGGCCGAAAGGCATACAGGCCGAAAGGCACAGAGGCCGAAAGGCATACAGGCCGAAAGGCATACAGGCCGAAAGGCATACAGGCCGAAAGGCATACAGGCCGAAAGGCATACAGGCCGAAAGGCACAGAGGCCGAAAGGCATACAGGCCGAAAGGCATACAGGCCGAAAGGCACAGAGGCCGAAAGGCATACAGGCCGAAAGGCATACAGGCCGAAAGGCATACAGGCCGAAAGGCCGAAAGGCATACAGGCCGAAAGGCACAGAGGCCCAAGGCGCTCACAGGTCAAGCGAGGTGGGGCTCAGGCACGGCTGTACGTGTTGTAAGCGTGCACCCCCCGCTTCTCTAGCTGGAAAGAGTAGTCCGCCCGCTGGATGAGCTCTCTCTGGTTTAGAGGGATAGGATCTCGGTGGCACCCATAGAGCATTGCATAGAAAGATAAAATAAAGCATGATTTAATGAATTCATAGCACAGCATGCATAGCATTTACGTAGAGCTTACTGGGATTTTATCTCATAGTGTATATGTATGGGTAGGTGACATAGACTTCGAGGTACCAGGTGAGACGATGTCTCTCCACCTGAGGCATAGTCCAGTTGACGGAGGATGGCTGCGGTGGTGTGCTGGCGCAGTCGAGGCTTCATCGACCCGTGGGGACAGTATGTATAGATTTTGGGACGTTTTGGGGATAATTGATAGAATATGTATAGGGTGTTTAGGTAATGATATTTGTTTTGAAATTCTGGAACTGTTTGGGTAAACTGTTTATAGAAATGTTTTGGGTTTAAAACAGTTATTTGAACGTGATAGAAATGTTTTGAAAATGTTATGGATATGCTCGGTTTAAAGCTATCCACGCCATTTGTTTTTAGGAAGTTTTATCACGTATTGTCCGAATGGTATGTTTAGTAATGATCGGGAATGAAATCAAAAGAATATTGGAGTGTTTAGGGTGCTAGAATGTGAAGGAGAAAGAGGAAGTTGCTCTCTGGAATCGGATTCCAGAGAGTTGAAAGTTAATGTTTTGCTCTCTGCAGTTGTAAGAAATGAGAAGGCAAAAATACAGAAGGAGAAAGGAGTGGAGGTCGGCGACCAGGCGCCGCGCGCCTGATCGCTGGCAGCGATCGGGCGCCGGGCGCCTGATCGCTGGCAGCGATCAGGCGCTGCCCCCTTCCCTCGGCAGAAAGACCGAACTGCCCTCCCTTTTATTAATTGTTTTTTTAAAATTTTAAAGTAATTTATTTAATTTGTTTTAATTGTTTTAAATGTTTTAAAGGTTAGATTTCAATTCCGATTTCGATTCTGGTTTCGATTTCGGTTTAGGTTCTGTTTAAAGTTTAATTAAATTTATTAGGATAAAAAATATATATATATATATATATATTCGGGAAAAACGGGTACAGTATTAGGGTCGTTACAAAGGGTAAATTCCAAAATACCTCCTGAAGTATGGGTATTTATTGATAAAACCCTCAAACAAAAAGTCATCGCATTCAAAACCTCAAACTATAAAAAACTGTCAAAAAAACCCTTGCGACCACCTGCTAGTCCCCTGAATTATAATTCGGGGGCCGATAGCCCCCCACTAGTCCCCCGAATAAAAAATTACACAAAATTAGGGGGGCCGAGTTAAAATCGCGGCTCCCCGAATCTAAAATACACTGGATTCGGGGGGCCACATAAACATTCGGGGGGGCGCATAAAAATTCGGGGGGCCGCATACTGTATTCGGTCCCCCACAGTTTTGAATTATTCTTCATTATTTTAAAATAATTTTAAAAAATACCAAATCATACTCAATTCATTCCAAAGTTTTACCACATATTTATCACATTATGGAAAGATAATGTAAAAATTTTCGTGATTTTTTTAAAATGTTTATGATTTAATATAATTTTTTATAAAATAATGTCATTAAATTTACAATATATCGCACAAGTGTTATAAAATCACGAAACTTTTTACATTATCTTCCTATGATGTAATGAACATGTGGTAAAAATTTCAAATAAATTAAATATGATTTTGTATTTGTTTAAAAAGTAAATCCTCATTTCTTCTTCCGACGTCAATTTAAAGTCTTAAACGATAGATTTTGGGCCCAAAAAAGGCTGTCATGGGGTTATACCTCATTTCTGTCTGTAGATGTCTGCGCGGGATTCGATTTGATATATTTTGAGCCTCAATCGGATACCCGTAGTAAAAGTTATGGCCTTTGAAGTTGAAGATGTCACTAATTTGCATAAAAATTCATTAATTTGCATAAAAGTGTTAAAAAAATCACGAAACTTTTTATATTACCTTTCCATAATGTAACGAACATATGGTAAAAATTTCATTTGAATTGAATATGATTTGGTAATTTTTTTTATTAATTTATAAAAAAAATGAAAAAAGAAATGCGGAGAACCGCAATTTTAAATCGGCTCCCCGAATCCAGTGTAATTTCCTATTTGGGGGGCTAGCGGGGGGCCGCCAAGGTTTTTTTTGACAGTTTTTGATAGTTCGAGGTTTTGACTGTGAAGACTTTTTGTTTGAGGATTTTTTCAATAAATATTCATACTTCATGGGTATTTTGGAATTTACCCTTAATTTAATTACCTAACTAGCCAAATCATATGAACTATGAAGGGCTAGATTCGTAGACGGAAATGAGATTCGTCCACAAATTGAACGCTATTTTTACCAAACGCGTTTCATTTATGATGAGGAAAGGGCAAAGGATTCTTGATTAATATCCCTTATTTCAAGCATATCAACCTACTCGTCGACTGTCCAGTGTAATGACCGCCATGGAAATTCTCCTCCTACTCCTTCCTCTCTCCCTTTTCATCCTCTTCTTCCTCCGTTCTCGTACCAAGCTCCCGTATCCGCCTGGCCCGCCTGGCCTTCCCCTCATAGGAAACATGCTAATGATGGATAAACTCACCCACCGTGGCCTCGCCCAACTGGCTCAAACCTACGGCGGGCTTTTCCATCTCAGGCTTGGAGTTCTCCACATGGTCGTCGTTTCTACGCCCGAAATGGCGCGAGAGTTTCTTCTGGTCCAAGATACTGCCTTCTCCAACCGCCCTGCCAACGCCGCCATAACCTACCTGACTTACGATAGAGCCGACATGGCTTTTGCCAATTACGGTCCGTTTTGGCGCCAAATGCGCAAGCTCTGCGTAATGAAGCTATTTAGCCGGCGACGAGCTGAGTCCTGGGCGTCGGTTAAGGACGAAGTTGACGACATCGTCAAGACTGTTTCAGCGAAAACTGGACCGTCGATCAATATCGGAGAGCTGGTTTTTGCTTTGACGAGAAATATAACCTATAAAGCGGCGTTTGGATCGAGTTCGCATGAAGGACAGGATGAGTTTGTGAAGATTCTGCAGGAATTCTCGAAGCTTTTCGGAGCGTTTAATATGGCTGATTTCATACCTTGTCTGGGATGGATTCATGCAAGGGGATTTAACGAAAGAATGGCGAAAGCAAGAGGAGCTTTGGACGTATTCATCGATAAAATAATCGAAGATCACATGAAGAAGAAGAAGAAGACGACGAATGAAAGTGAGGGAGATTCAGACATGGTAGACGAATTACTGGCTTTTCTAAGCGAATCCAATTCTGAAAATGATTCCCACGACCACGACTCCACAGCTGCACTCAAACTCAGCAGGGACAACATCAAAGCCATAATCATGGTACGAAAATCATCATCTTCTTCTCCGCAACTTTATTTTTGGCTGTCTTCTTCATATTTCCATTAGATAAAGCCATTCGCCTGAGTTTAATTGGTGCTTCGTATATTTCGGATTTGTTTCGATGGAAACTGGTATTATTATTGCAGGACGTGATGTTCGGAGGTACGGAAACGGTAGCATCTGTAATAGAGTGGGCAATGGCGGAGCTAATGAAGAGTCCAGACGATCTGAGAAAGGTTCAAGAAGAATTACAAGCGGTCGTAGGATTGGGCAGGAGAGTTGAAGAATCTGATCTCGTAAACCTCACGTACCTAAAATGCGCAGTCAAAGAGACTCTCCGGCTCCACCCTCCAATTCCGCTTCTCCTCCACGAGACCGCCGCCGACAGCATCGTCTCCGCCTACTCGATCCCGAAGGGTTCGAGAGTTTGGGTCAACGCGTGGGCGATCTGCCGAGACAAGAACTCGTGGGAAGAGCCCGATTCGTTCAAGCCGTCGAGGTTTCTGAGCGACGGGGTACCGGATTTCAAAGGGAGCGATTTCGAGTTCATTCCTTTCGGGTCGGGTCGGCGATCCTGCCCGGGAATGAACTTGGGCCTTTATGCAGTTGAAATGGCCGTGGCCCATCTCCTTCATTGCTTTACTTGGGAGTTACCGGGGGAGATGAAGCCTCAGGACCTCGATATGAACGACTTGTTTGGACTCACAGCTCCACGAGCTGTTCGACTCATTGCCGTTCCGACATGTCGGCTTACATGTCATTAGTTAAATTTTTATGCTAAAAAATTAGTCCAACATTATTATACCTCCACTCCAATGATCCAATCTGATCTTCTGTCTCCATCGTTGATTAAAATTATTGTAATATGTTCCTATTATTATTGTACCCATAAATGAATCACAACAAATTAGAGTGTATCTGTGACATGAGGGAAACTTAAAAAGGGGATCATGCCAGTGATGAGAGAGAGCTTGTCAACAATGCAGTCAAAAAACAGGCACCCTCCCCAAGTAATTTAATAGAGTCATTATGTACCTTTTGGGAGAGAGAATGACTTATTTCGATTTCCATGAATTAGGAGACTGCCAATTTCAGATGCAGGATCCTCATATATATACATGGATTGTCTAGTAAGTGGTTCTATTTAGGTCGCCTCCTGTAAGGGTAGAGAATGTCATCGAGGCTCTCTTTTATGTGGTTGCAGACTCTACTCACATTCCTGGCTACACCTGATGCAACAAGGCTCGCATTCCTTTTGAACCTGCCCCATTGGTGTGAATATCTTCAGCCAATTATGATAGTCTCATTTGCAGCTTACACGTTGGAATGAATTTATCATATCTCATTTAAATTGTAACTATAAATTACTCTTGAAACTGCCACTTACCTGTTCAAATACTCATCCCCTGTAGAATGGGTTGGTTTGTAAGTTCGAGGCTGAGGAAAAGTCCCCGCATCTTCTGAAAAGTAGAAGCAACAAGAAAAGTGAAATGCTAAGTTTGTTTGATGCTCATTCATGTTAGAGGAATAATTCTGTGGTTCAAATTCAGGACATATTAGTAATGTGTATCAAGGGGAGAAGACGAAGCTTCGAGGTTAGTACACTCCATTTTAATGGGGAAATCATACATTCATGATATCTGAAGTTTTTGTCATTAATCGAAAAAAATGTGAGCTAAAACAAAAATATTTATTAGAAGATGAGCTTAGCAAATGATAACCCTTAATATTTTTAATCATACAGCACAACATTTTTTGTGATATAAAGGTGCTTAAAGTGCACATATTCATATCCCGATCATAGTCAAGTATCTTACCGGGACTGGGTCAGTAACCATGTGCTTCACCTCTTACCCAACAGGACGATATAAACAGAAATTGCAGCGTTTCTTAAGATTTTCATCCAACATCAGTTCAATTGTTATGGCAGAAAAAGGTAGTAAAGAGATCAAGTAAACCAATTCGATAATCTAACCATTCACATATGGGTAGAACTGACTTCATTTTCTATCCGAGTGGACACGACTTAATTTCTACCAAATAAGCAACAAAAGCTATATTGCTTTAAGGGCACTGATGGTAATGAAAAAAATAAGAGTAAATTACATCCATGATTAGTATACTCAGCTCAATATGATAAAGATATGCCAGAAAATTGCAATAAAAGAACAAGATAGAATTCCTCTAGCACAAAAGTATATAGCACCTTCATGTTTATTAGGATGAGCATGAGCATGAGCATGAGCATGAGCATGAGCCGTAGCATGGTCTGCAGGTTTTTTGTCCAACAAAACCTGAAAATAGACAATTTTTTTCAGTATTTGGATGAAGAACTTTTCCACTGCAATAAACTCCAACAAGTTTCTAACTTTAAAATGGTTGGTTTTTGCACTCCGTACAAAAAAGCACTACCAGAGTATCGTGTTTTTCTTATTGACAAGAATCAAAATACTTGGAGCTAAATAAAAAAATAAAAATAGAGAGATTTAGTCGACAGCAGCTAGAGATCTTAGAAATATGATCTAACTACATAAAATTCTTAGAGCTCAATGAGCATAGCAAATGTTTCAAGCAAGAAAACAAGATTTAAAGATTCAAAACCTCAAGACCAACACAGAATGGCAACTCCGCTTGTTTATTTTGAGCATCGGCTAAAGTGTCGCTCTTGTCCAAATAGACTGAGTAGCCAACACAAGCATACTTGAAATCCATGAGACTTCGCCCCTCTTTGGAAGCTTCCAATTCAGTTTCCCCCACTATGTAGCTGGGTGCTGCTCATAAAAATATCAGTTTAGTAGAAATTTGCTAAATAAAATCACGTATTGAATGTTTCCTGGCTTTCTAAACCAAGGAAACGGTTTCTAGAATTCCATCCATTAAGATCTAACAAGGAGAAAGTACAGTTTTCTAGTATTACAGCAAAATATTTGAGTATAAAACATTCCAAAAACTCATAAACGATTACAGAAGTCAGTGATTTCCTCATTTGAACTTGAATACATAGCAGATAGACAACACATGATTTCCTACACTTTTCGTAGAATTTATTATTCTAAAAATCAAGCGGCATTTGATGATAAAATAACAATTATTCAAACAAAAGCTTTATCACTTAAACAATCATTCAGACATAAAATGAAGATAGTAACACAAGCACAACCTCTCATTCTAGTAAAATTAGTATGTATTTGTCACGACCCAAGCTTAAGTCAGTAGAATGAGAGGAGGAAGCCCAGTAAGAGACAGGCAACGACACCTCCTTGAGAGAATAGGCTATATGTCGTCTAAAGCCAGCTGACATGGCCTTCTGTTGGGAAATGATGGGAATATAGGAGAGGAGCGTTTCGTGTGGAATGGGTGGGGTTTTGTACGCAGAATTTGTTTTTCTCTCAGTAAATTTCCCTTTTCCATTCTCCTTTTTCGACTAATACAATAATTTCTCATCCATTTTTGTGCATCCCGGCAACCACCGTTATAGCATCAAAGAAAAAATCAGCCTATATAGTAAAACTTAAAGTTTCTTTAAAAAACTGAGTTTCTTGCAGAGAGAGATGAATAAAAGAAAAAGATTTTTGCAGGAAGCAGAAACAAATTGATACGGTAATTAGTGGATTGAATTTCTCTTTACATTGGATATAGAAGTGAAATGATGATTAATTAGACAACTCAAACAAAGAAATAGGCCTTCCAACGAAATCTTTATTCCAATCCCACTGAACCAATAATTGGCTAAGATTCGAAATTCCACCAATCTAAGCTGCGTCCCTTTACAAAAACTTCAAAATCGGCGTTATCCACCAATAAAAGCACATGCATATGCAAAATCACAATGAAAAAAAATCACCGTGTAACTAATTTACCTCGCGCAACAAGCTCAATAATTCTAGAACATTTCGCAGACTTCATTCGTAAACCAGCCAGGAAAAATAAAAGTATTTATAAAAAAAAAATACAATTACATTTCACATCATCATCCTAATCTTCTGATCACCAAATGTAATACATACATTGAGAATAGATGAAAAACAAATATCAGAAAGGGACCTTGAGAGAGAGCTCTAGATAATCCGACGCAAGTAGGGGCTTTGGATTTAGATTTCTGAATGGAGGAGTAGTAGAGGCATCCCTTGCACGACCTTCCTTTGACGATTGTAGCGCCGTTAGGATTAGGTAAAGAGCTAGGGTTGCCATTTTGTGCTTCTCCAATGTCTGATTTCTCCATGTCAAATAGTTCGCCTGTTTCTCCGTTTCTGTCCCTGGCTACTTTCTACTAATCTACCTCCCTGTCTCTCTCTCTCTCTAAATATATACACACGCACAACTGACGACATAACGACAACGCATATTAATTTGGGAAAGTTAATGAAATAAATTTTAATGATTTTTGAGCAAATTACAACTCAATTCCTGAGGTTTGTGTTTTATTTTTTAATAATTTTTTGAAAATTTAATCCTCCAACTTTAACTCCTAAACCATTTACGTGACAAATTTAGCTGTTTTAGTCACAACAAATGTTAATTTAACTCGGTTTTCATTAAACAAAATCGACAACCAAGCCGATCCAATCGGTTTTAGTGGTTCTGTTTCGCGATCAGTTTTGGTGCATTCAAAACCAAACCGAGTTCCACCCTTAAACGTAGGAGGTGTGAGTAAGCAATCAAAGACCTGTTAAACAGTGAGTAAAAATACTTGAAAAAGTAAATTGAAAGATCAACTACATATCAGGTTTTATCTTCCTTCAAATCTTATCGAGAGATCAACTAAATAGGGCATAACTCATTGCTGCGTGTGAGGTGAGGAATCGTAATATTTAAGATAGGAAAAACCAACTAAAGAATCACAAATCTGGATGAACTATAAGCAATTCAGAGCAAGCAATGGCATACTCTCTCCTCATTTATACCCACTAACTCCAATTACAATCAACATAACAATCAAAGTACAATCATTCCCATTTGCCCTCCTATTATAACTTCTGCCAAACAATCCTATTGTCACACTAGGTTTAACCATAAGAGTCGCATTATTGAGTTGTTCAATGAAAATTTGACTAGGAGGCCGATTAGACTAAATAAATTGGTAGAATTACTTGCAAACACTTCAGAGATTGCAGATTCAATGGAGTTCAAACAATTTCCAAACAGACTCGAGTAAACACACCAGTAAATGAAGTGTGCACTTTACTTGCTTACACCTACACATTTAAGAAAAGTCCAATGTAAACTTAACAAATAAACAAAACAGAAGCAAAAACGTGGCACAGAGTTTGAACAACTACAAGCAAGTCTCTTGTCTATCGAGTTTTTCGCAAAATTAAACATTTCGAAAACAAACAAAAAACGTGAAAACATAGCTCCTGTTCATCAATACCTCCTGGCGTAACCATCCATAAACCTTCCGGAAGGGCACTCATATGCCAAGTGTCCCCGTCCGCCGCAATTATGACACATCATCAAGGGACCCATGCAGTCTCTGCTCATATGGCCAGGCTGCTGGCAGTTCCTACAAATAACATCGCGATAGCCTGAGCCACTGCTTCTAACACCCCTGCCCCTGATGTCTCCATGAACATTTGATTTGGGGCATTGTCTAGCAACATGGCCTGAAACATTGCACAAATTGCATATGGGCTCGTTTGGACAATCCCTTGCCAGATGGCCTGTTTTCCTACAGTTGTTGCATGCCTTGTCATTAGTGCAGTCAGCTGCTATGTGGCCCTGTTTGTAGCAGTTGTTGCACAGCCTTAAGTCCCCAGGTGGCAGAGGAAGGGGCGGTGCAATCTTTGGCTCGGTGCCCTGCCTTTCCACAGGTGTGGCAGATACCATCGTTTGGACAGCTGCTCGCCACGTGACCAGGTTCTCGACAGTTCCAACAAAGTGACTTTGTCGTACATTCAGATGCAATGTGCCTTTTATAATCATTTGAATACAACACCACAACAATTTCAAGATCAGAGTATTGCTTTTCACAAAACAGACGATGCAAATGGTGTACCAGATGAGTAGAAAATACAAATGCGATGAGAAAGAATGGTATAGGAATTTGCCCCATTCAATTTGTCTTCAAGAGATTTATGACTATATTCTATCCACTTTGCTCAACTTTAGGTGGGATTAACATGAATTCGCCCATGTTTTCTTTAATGTTCAGAACCTGGCATAGTGGCTAAACTAGGTAATAGATGCTACAGCTATTTCTTCAAGAACTGACTATGTTCTAAGATTGGAAAGAGAAAATGACATGGACTGCATGAATTTTAGCCCATAGAAACAGAATGTGGGGAGGAGCATAGTAAGTGAATCAAACTTTAGTAACCGCTCTAATTAGTGCTTATGGTGTTAGATAGTGAGGACATTAAGATAGAAACATTACCAACAAGCAGTTCACATATCTACATTCACCAGTATGAAGTTTAAAAAACGCAATGGTTTTTTTTAGTCAATACAGAATAAGTGACTCATTAGATTCACGCATGTATGTTTGAAAATAAAGTGAACTATTGACAGACAAGATCAAAGAGTTACAACATGAACTAAGTTTTATAACAAATCACCAATAACTTTCCACATTTTCTTTCAAAGGCTGTTAATAAAAAAGATTTCTTTCCGGTGGTGTAGAGAGGGAGCCATTGTGGCAGTTGAATGACTTAAGATGAGAAAATGTGTTAAACCTTAACTTGGTTCTCAAAGAAAATCAATATGGAGAGGAAAAATGTAAGTGATAAGGCAACCCAGGTTTATCAGAAAGTGTTGTTGAAGTGAAAAGTGCACTTGTAAAAAAAATTCCATTCCAACAATTTTTTTTTTTTAATAGCAAGTTTCCTTACCCAGGAAGACCACAGTTGTGACAAACTGCGACATTTGGGCATTCTCTAGCAAAGTGACCTGGTCTCTTACAGTTCTTGCAAAGATTGTCCCTACTGGCATACAACAAAACACATCAGGATTAGAATTAAGACCGAATAAAAGCATTATGTTGTTTAATTCCAAAGACTAGACAACATAATCAATTTAGATAAAGTAGATCACCTTATACTTCCTAAGCCTGCTGAAGAACAGAGGGGAAAAAATACAACATTAGTAGCAAACAAACTATATACTGAGGAAGTGAGGAAACATTGATCAAAATTTTAGCCCACTTATCAAATGAAAAAGATTTATACCTATCTCCACTACATCATTGTACAAGTTTTGGCTATTTATTTAATGAATATATAATAATCAGAGTTATTCTCTCCTAACGGACATTAATACCTCAAGAAAACTATTTATTCAATTACACTACCAGTCATAAAATTGCCCACAACACATCTAAAAGTATTTCAACTAAGTCCTGCAATTTTATAATGAGCGTTTGTCATGACACTATGGATTGATGAAAATGAAACTAGAACGGAAAAATATGCTATTAATTAAAAACTATGCTAGGCAGGAAAGTTAAGATGAGGCAAACAATATATTAAGAACTATTTGAAGTAGCACAACCGAGTTTTCTTTTCACCTCATTTTTCGTGGTTTATGCGAGTTCCCTTATGAGAAAACATCCCCTTATAAGTTAAGAAAACTTATTTGATAAAAAAAGGAGACCGGTAAAAATGCCATTAGATGCCATAAAAGACAAAAAAAACAAAAAATATCCATCACCAAGAATATAAAAGCACCTGTTGACAGCTTTATAATTCTTCCCGATAATATGAGACATAACAAGCATAAATAAATGGTTGAACATCAGAAAACCTGAAACCCCGATGAGAGTCTCTCTTGTAAGGTGCATCACGATATGAAAAGCGATCAGAACGGATCTTACGATCCTGAGGGCTCCTGCTCCTGCTCCGACTCCTGCTGTCTGAACTCATTTTTTCAAACATTTCCTTAAACTCCTACCACCACTGAGACACGAATAACACCATCACCGCCACTACCACCACCACAACCCACAAATGCAGCTTCTACCCTGTCCACATCACAACCATTTACCCATGTTCATCACTACAAGTTCAAACCAAACCCCTTACTTTTCTCTTCAAACAGAAAACACCAAACTCAAATTCCTCCAGCAAATGATTAAAAATTTTCAACAAATCATCCCATCTCACAGGACATAACTACTACTCCAACAACTCCAAATATTAGCACCCAGTTCCTCACTACAGCCTTTACTGGAAACGAAGGGTTCCTCAGAAACATATACAAAAATATACTGTCCCAACAGTAAATTGAAACGTTCTCCAACTTATTATTAGTAATGTAAACAGTGTCATATACGCTTGTCAAATGTAGACTAAATATATGCACCCCCCAAAACAACCAGAGAGAACGTAATCCTAAATAATTTACAAATGTGGATACAAATTATTTGGAGCCGTTTCCCAAGTAAATTTGGATAGACATCAAAGAAGCTTGAAAAAAAAGAACATGTTCTTCAGGAAAAGAAACGTGATAGAAAGAATAAAGAAGTTGGTATATTGAGGGAACTGTAAATAATCAATCGGTGAACTCATTCGTAGATTTGCAAGAGTAACTACGCATTATTGCAGTGCCATGTATTTCTAACAACATAGTTCCTTCAAATACGTCTGGTGACTGCCGACATCCAGTTACTTTGCCCCAAAATAGAAATCCCACAGCACCCACCTTCCCATCAATTTCAATTAAATATCTTTGACCTTTCCACATATTTCTCCCCCTTCCCTCCATTCAATTTGCATCTTTAATAACACCGGAAAATAAATTCCAAAATTCTCCACCCAGCAGTCTAGGCTCGCACAATGATTTCCGTCTCCCGAAAATAGCAACCCTACACCTACCTCATCACGCAGAAAGCCATGCCAAACATACAACGACTGAACATACAATTCAAATTCAGAAACAAAAGAAGAACGAAAAACGCACTGCTCACTTTAAACCTAACATTATCAGAGGAAATTCGAGCAGAGGTATAAACTCACGCCAATAACAACAGAGAAATTAGAGATTGCAACACCCTAGAAAATTATATAAAGTAAAACAGAAGAAATAACTCAACTTACCAGCTTAAACGAATCGCAAATGGCGAATGATTACAGCAGCACCACGACAAAGAGCACTGAAAAAAGAAAATGGGAAGAAACTAAATTCTCATGACCAATTCGAATGAAACCCCACGTTCTACAAGGCCTCGAGCGCTCCTCCTCCTCCTTTTTTTTTTTTTTTTTTTTTTTTTTTTTTTTTTTTTTTTTTTTTGTATTAGCCCATCTGATTTATTATCAATATTTTTTTAAGAAAAATAAATCTATTCAAATTTATAATTATTTCACCTCGTGCAATTCTTTTTAAAATAACATAATTTATCTTTTAATTCTACATTATTTATTACAATTAATGATTTACTGTAACTAGTTGTAATTTATCTTAATTAATACATCAATTAATGAGTGTGACAGACCACGATGTGAAGACTATGACCACCCAATTCATATCAATGGACATGTATAATCTCATATCGCTCGGGAGAATGAGAAATATATGGTTTATAAATAATATTTCACTATCTACCAATTACAACGTGTTTTGAACTAATCTCAAGAACAAAATTGTGCAATCCGACCAAAACAGACAACATTGTACTGAAAACCCTGTAAGACGTTACAGTGAATGACACAGAATCACCATATTAAAAAATAATTTTGTAGTGTATATACACTTTTAAGTGCATGAGTACATTTTACTTTTTAAGTTTAGAAATTAGTACTTTTAATTTATTCTTTGGGGTTCTAGATTTGCATGAAGCATACAAAGACATTACGGTAGATCCAAAAGGTTCATGAGCAGCCATCCGATGTAGTCTAGTTGGTCAGGATACTCGGCTCTCACCCGAGAGACCCGGGTTCAAGTCCCGGCATCGGAACTTTTTTGGTCAATTTTGTAATTTTTTTGAATTAGTAGACTGGTCTGCAAAGGCTGAGATCTTCCTCTCTGCATAATAACCATTTTGCCTGAGTCGAGTATGTTTTTTCAGCTTGGATCACTCGCCTGAATTGCTTGAAAATGCCAAAGCAAATGATAATTTTAGATGGAAACGTGTTGGCAAGTACCGAATTTGCTGCTCGTATTATCACAGAAAACCAATCATTATGATTATCAATTTATCAGACACTATTCTCTCTCTCTCTCTCTACTTAATGAGTTTCTGGAGTTTGGACGAAGAGCAGAAGTTGGTTTATTGGAAGAAGAGAGATTGCTTGGGCTGATCCTGATTGAGACTTCGTTAGAAACCCTAGCTTCTCTTCACAGGCCTAGCTGGCTATTAATGGCGTTATTACCTTGAATCTGATATTGAGATCGGGGAGGCGCTGAATGAAAGGGTTCGTCTCTCCGCTTTCTCAGCTGAAGCTTCTGCCAGAAGATCGGAGAATACATCACGTGAAGTTCCCCTGCTTTTGGTAGCAAAGAAATGCAAAAGTGTGGGTATTATAGTCATTTCATATTTTAGAAACTGCTGCCACTACATTGAGGCCGCCGCGTCGGGGAGAGGGGGGAGACTGATACTGTTTCTGAGTCTGACTGGTACGTTGCGTTCTCCATGTCTGAGTTCAATGAGATAGCTCCTTTTTGCATCTGGTTCCGCCGGCAATCCGTCCCGTTCTACCTTTCTTCACCTATTTTCTTGAAGATTCATTTTTCAATAACGTAAATTTAGTATCATTTCGTGAGATCCGAAATTCTAAATTTAATACCCATATTAGACATTTCAACTTTCACCCGAATATAATCACGGGACGAAAAGAATTAATTTAGTCACTGTGATCTTTTTGACTATGGTCTAAACTATCATGCTAGAATCAATTCACTGTTGAAATTCTGAAAATAAAATAAAATAAAATAAAAATATTTTACTTCTCTGTCTTTTTCACGTATAGCTGTTGATTAAAACATTCACAGCTATCATTTCATTATAGTCAGTCAAACTCTTAAAAAATAAAACTAGTGTGTTGATTTTTTAATTAAAAATATTTTTGTCAATGTGAAAAGGCTCAAAAGTCAAAAAAAAATAATAAATAAATAACTTTTGAGAAGGTAAAATAAAGTTTTATTTATTTGTTATAAATGTTGGATTATAGCAAATGCACATACATAAGACAAAGGCCATCTTTTAGATTTCTATGGAATATTATTATTATATTCTCATTAATTAATGTATGATTTATAATTAAATAAATTATTATCTTTTAAAAAAATAAAATGAAAAATAGAAAGACTTGTGCTGACTTGAATTTTCCCAGCATCTTCTATTTTCTCTCTCTTTAAATTTCATACTCAATGCTCCAAGCTCTTTCTATCTTTCAATACTCCACCCATGAAGCTCTGGTAAAGTTTCAGATTCTTCTTCTTCCGTCACAAATTGTTCTTGCTGCTGATCTCCAAGTTATACGTGAAAACAGGTTTCCAATCTCTCTCTCTCTCTCTCTCTCTCTCTCTCTCTCTCTCTCTCTCTCTCTCTCTCTCTCTCTCTCTCTCTGAACTGGAGAAGTAATTGTTCTTGTTTTGCTTTGCCCCGAAATTCACATAAATATTTCAGAAGACGAAGAAGATAGAAGAAAAAGACATGGAACCAAGGGAAGTAAGGTGATTTGTTTTGTTATTTTTTTATATTAATTGATTGAGAAATCATATAAAAACGTGATTTTTCATATTTGATAGAGTCCTCTGAGTAATTTTTTTTTTTTTAAATGTTCTCTCTTCAAAATGTAGTACAACAATTCAGAAAAAATTAAATATTGATCCATTTTTTAAATTTTCTAAAGCATCCATCATATAATCAAGAAAAGTATTACAATTATGAAAATATACGAAAAAATATAAGTTATTTCAATGAAATTATGTTACAAAATTATTCAAAGGTATTACTAACAAGATTCATTTTTTTTTTAATATATGTTTAGGATTGAAATTCCTGATGATGATCGCTGGCAAAGCTACAGCGGAAAAATGAAGACTATGAAAGAAATTCTGGATCCAAGAGAGACACAATATCAACCCATGTGGCATAAGATATTTCTCTTATGTTGTGTAGTTGCAGCCTCACTTGATCCATTATTCTTCTACATTCCTATTATCAATGATCAGAAAAAATGTCTAGGAATGGACGAGAAACTGAAGAAGACGATCCTTGTTCTCAGATCAGTTATGGACCTCACTTACATTTTTCACATTGCATTTCAAATCATTTCCGGGTACTTAGCATACGCCTCAGAAAGCAGAGGGTTGGTGCCGAAAAGCGATAAAGTCATCGGCCGGATTATAGGCACGATTGGGAGGATCAAATGGTGGATTATCTTAATTGATATTTTGTGTGTTCTTCCAATTCCACAGGTAGTGTATATGACCGTGAAACTTATTGAATGAAGTTATAAATGTAGATAACTGTGATTTTAATTTTTCTGTAGGTGGTTATACTTGTTTACTTCTCAAAAATGAAAGGCTTGGAGTCATTGAATACGAGGAAATTTCTCAACTTCTTTGTTCTTTTTCAATTTGTACCGAGAATTTTCCGAATCTACCTGTCGTGTAAGGAACTCACTAAAAATCTCAGTCCTAGCGAAATTGTCGGAACTGCGTGGGTTAAAGGCTTATTTAACTTCTTTCTCTACATCATCGCCAGCCATGTAAGTTTCACGATTATTTGTGAGTAATGCTATATTTACACACTCATAGTAATTTGGTGATTTTGTAGGTGTTTGGAGCATGTTGGTATTTCTTTTCAGTACAGAGAGAATCTGCGTGCTGGCAACAGGCATGCAGAGGAAATTCAATGTGTAACCAATCAACTTTTTTTTGCGAACATCGATACGATGTAGTCGATGATCCTATCATTGGTTACCTCAATCAATCGTGCCCTCTGATTCCACCTTCTCGATTTGATTTCGGAATGTTTACTCCAGCCCTTCAGTCTGGAATTGTGAATACGATGGATTTTCCTAGAAAGTTCTTCTACTGCTTTGCATGGGGACTCCGAAATCTAAGGTGTGTAAGTGGACGTAGCTATGACATTTTATGTTAGGATTTAGCTGATTGTTAAGTATAATTAGTGGTGTGATGTTTTACAGCTCTTTCGGGTCAAACCTTCAAACAAGCACATACTTCTGGGAGACCTTGTTTTCAGCTGCTATCACCGTCATCGGGCTGCTTCTTTTCATTTATCTCATTGGAAATTTGCAGGTAATTTGATGATTGTGCGCTTAAAGGGCAGCTCTAGTTCCATTCCAACAAATTATAAGACTTAAGTTGTTTCTCGAATTGCAGACTTACTTGCAGTTATCTGCGAAAAATTCGGAGAAAAGCAGGAGGAAGATGAAGATGAAAGGGCTTGACGTAGACATGTGGATCAAAAACAATGAGATTCCTCCAGACATGAGGAACGAGTTAATGGATCGTGTTCGTCGAAAAATGCCTGAAAATGAAGATGTAAATCTCAAGAATCTTCTCAATGTTCTTCCAACTCAAAGCAAGAAACGCATCAAGCAGAGCCTGTGCTTGCCTATCTTGAAGAAAGTGAGTATTTTCTTCAACCACTTTCTGCAAGGACAGCTATAGATTTCCTCTGAGCAAACTCATAATTGTTACATGGCGCTATGTTAGGTTGCAAGACTTGAAGAGACGAGCGATAAATCGATCGATGAAATCTTCATTGACCATCTAAAGCCGGTTATATTCAACGAACACAGTGAAATATTCAGGGAGGGTGAACCTCTGGGTCGGATGCTCTTCTTCACTCAAGGATCGGCATGGGTGTATTCGACTGCTCGTACAACTCCTGTCGACCTCGAAAGAGGGGGTTTCTATGGAGAAGAGCTGCTCGAGTGGGCATTGACAGCTCCCTCATCACCAATCCCCATCTCACACAAAACTGTGAAGACAAACACAAAAGTAGAAGCCTTTGCACTTGAAGCTCGAGATATGAAGAAAATAGCCAGTTCTTGGTGGAGTTTAAGGAAACTCAATTTCCCCAGTTCTGCCAACGTTCCAATGAGGAGATGGGGGACCGGTGTAGTGTCTGTAATTCAACAACGTGGCCGCTCAGAGTCTTATTCTAAGATTAATAAATCTCCAACCCATGATCACAACCTGTCTCCGTCCTACGATGGTGGATCTAGGTGATGTCACAGCCATCATCAAAACTCTACTTGCTATATAAGTATGCATCTTGTTTACGTAAAAGAATTGCAGTCAAGTCGTTTCAAAAACTAGTATTTCGATGTATGATTTGTTAAGTTTTAGATTTTTCGTTCCAACAATCTCATGATCGATAGACCATAAGATTTCATATATTACCCCTACGTTGAGTTGCGGAACTTGTTTCATATTTCGCTAAATTTCTCTCAATGCTTCTGATGCCAAGCTTGAGGTGAGAAAAAAATTCAATGATGGGTTGATTGACGGCCAAAACATTTTTCTGTTCAATCAGAAGAAGTATTTATTAACGGCTATTGGCTAGGAGGGATGGCCTTGTTTGGGACATTTATTTGATTTAAAACTTGTTTGTTGCTCTCTGTTCAGGTCGAGATATATGAAGACAAAGATAGTGCAAGAAAGGATGAGATGGGAGCCGTTGGGGGCCAACCTGCAACTGGAACCAACGTGTTAGTGCTAGTGCATTTTATGATAGGTTAAAGGAGGTAGAACTTTGGTTTTATTTGTAAATCTTGGTTCCGGTAACTGAAGTTGGAGGCCATACGATTTTCTACGAGCTGCAGTTGGAGGCCATTTTTGTTTTGAGAGTTTTCCAAATGGGAAGGATCCGGAAAATACCTTAAATATTGCTCGGGTGAAGTTTGGGTTGGGTTTGAATGTACTAAGAAGAATGACCTTTCTGAATAAGGTATCGGAACAGAGTCGGAGAGAAAAGGAATCGACGGAATGAGAAAGGTCATTCACCGAGAAGCACCTCCGGCAATACATTTAATGCCGAACCGCAATGCACGACGTATTATTTAGATTCTTTTCGCAGAATAAAGAAACCTACGGTAACTCACACACACACCTCTCTTTTTCTATGCTTTCTGTATCTAGTTCCACGCTTCAGTAAATGCTCAAGTAACTCAGAGATAGAGAAAGGGTGAGAGAAAATGCCAGTGTGGTAGGTTGGGGACCGTATCTTATCCCAATACAGAGCTTCGTGGTCCATTGGTACAGATATCTAAAATTCCGTGAATTCGTCTTGAAGCATGGGTGGTCTGCATCACAGAAAGTTTTTCCTCTTATATTCGAACTGTTAAATGGGTTGGTCGGAAGAAGAATTAGTGGATAGACCCTTGGTTGGCTGTTTAACAGTGATACAATCAGCATTCTTCTAGTATCCTTCGCTTTTAAGGATTGTTGGGTTACAATGATTAGCTTCTTATAGAGTAAAAATGGCAGGGCAAGTGTTTCTATTTTTTTTATGTTTGGAAGGGTAATGAACTTATCTTCGAAGCTAAAAACGTGCAATGTGAAAAAGAAACAGCAAATGCAGAAATAGGTCTCTTATGCTGGTTTTTTCTTAAGAGATTATCTTTCATGGTGTTGTATTGAGGATTGTGGGCGATAGATTTCGAGAAGAGAGCTAGGGAATGGGGGCAGGTGCTCAGCAGGAACCCATGACATTGGAGAAGATGGAAGGAACAAATGCCCGAGAAGAGAAGATTCTTGTTTTAGTGAGGTTGAGGCCATTGAGTGAGAAAGAGAATCTCATACATGAAGTATCAGATTGGGAATGCATTAATGACTCTACAATCTTGTATAAGAATACACTACGAGAAGGCTCGTCGTTTCCAAATGTCTATACTTTTGGTAAGGAATGTCAGGTTTGCTTTCGATATTTTACGTCTTACTTGTTGGACAATTCTACTTGTGTTAATATTCTGACAATTTAGAGACATTGATGCCTTGTCAATGAATTAGCTTTCTTGGAGTTTTTGGTTACTCTATGTTGAATTTCAGGGACCAGAAAACTCTAATGTGGTTCAGACTTTCACTTATTAGGATGCTCAGTAATTTTGACGACACGACCTTATTTTATTGTGCATGAAAGCCAAGTTTATGTACTTATTCTTTATGCTCAACTGCTGAAGACTCTTGCTGTAATGTTTTTGTGCGTCTTTGTTGAATTTGTGAATTTTGATGCATTTGTTCATCACTTTATCGTGGTCTATATTTTTGTGGTTAGATAGAGTGTTCAGTGATGACTGTTGTACGAAACAAGTGTATGAGGAAGGAGCCAAAGAAATTGCTCTTTCTGTTGTTACTGGTGTCAACTGTAAGTACAATAATATTTATCTGTCGATTCTGAATATTTATGACCTCCTATTCAATATAATGGTGAAAAGATTTTTTCTAATATACTAAATTTTAAATTTCAGCTAGCATTTTTGCTTATGGGCAAACATGCAGCGGGAAGACCTACACTATGAATAGAATTACTGAATATACAATAGCTGATATATTTGACTATATACGAAAGGTAACAAGGAATGCAATAATATATATTCTCGATGAACTTTGTTGTATACCTTTGGTCTTAAATGCTTTCATTTTTAATTTTATGTCGCAGCATGAAGAAAGAGCATTTGTTTTGAAGTTCTCAGTGATTGAGATATACAATGAAGCTGTTAGAGATCTTCTAAGCACTGATAATATTCCACTTAGGCTGCGTGACGATCCTGATGTATATGCTTATCTTCTTGATTCATTTGAACTAGTATCATCTTCTTTTAATTTGAGAAAGTTGTCTTATTTCTACGGTTTTTGCTACCACCAGCGAGGAACTATTGTGGAAAGAGCAACTGAGGAAACTTTGAGGGATTGGAACCATTTGAAAGAGCTTCTCTCTATTTGTGAAGGTGAATGAATCATTGCAGGAAACTTCCTGTGTTAGTACCTGATAGTTATAAATTTTACGTGTTTGCAGCTCAAAGGCGGATTGGGGAGACCACATTGAATGAGAAAAGCTCCAGATCTCACCAACTTATTAGATTGGTAAACTTCACATTCAATAGTCTTCTCTTCCATAAGGTGTTCTTTTTCTTCGTAATTTAAGTGGTTTTTTGTTACTGTTTATTCGGTGTTGCCTGTTTCAGACAATTGAAAGTTCTGCTCGAGAATTTTTGGGAAAAGATAATTCGACCACTCTTGCTGCTAGCCTGGTACAGTTTTATGCATCAATTACTATTTGTTTGAATATGCTGTCAATGTAGGAGCGAGATTGTCTAAGAGGAGGGTGAATTAGACCTTTTTAAAATTATTAATCTAATAGCAAACCAACACAACAATAAAAATAACAGAGAGAGAGAAAAAAACCAACACAAGAGTTTTTACGTGGTTCGGCCAAAACCTGCCTACATCCACGCTTCAAGGTTCCCCCTTGAAGATCCTTAACCTTTTCCTCACGAGAATAAACAGATCGAAATTCCGGGCTCCGATCAACTGCCTTTTACAGATCTGGATTGTTCTTCACGGGCGACAATCCACTGCCTTATACAGATTTTTTTTTTTTTTTTTTTTTTGAGTTTGTAAATTGCAAGCTCAGACTACACTCTCACAAGGATTAAATCTCAAGTTAAAATCGAGAGGTGTAGAAGAAATACAGAGTATGATAAATTTCGCAGATTATGGCTCAAGAGTAAAATTCGCAAAAGTTATTCCTTCGTGCTCTAACCTCGGCTTAAATACTCTGTCTCATTTCTGCTTCACAGACTTGAATGCTTCTTTCTTCAATTGGAAAAATGTTATCGTTGGGAAGCATCCGTACTTAAGCAGATATCCGTTGCATCTGAAATTGCTGTTCGTCGTCGCCATTAATGTTCTGGAGTTAAAGCTGAAAACGACGTCACTGTAGTTTCGCGCTAACTTTGAATTCTGGCGGAAGACAATTTTGTTTTAGTCTTGAACCGCCATCGGTGGATGCAACTTCAAAATGTTGAACCGGCATAGGATGATGAATCTTTAAACGCTGAACCGGTGTCGGATGATGCAACTTTAAAATGTTGGACCGACATCGGATGAGAAAACGCTATCCTGCTTGAACCGGTATCAGATGATGAAGTTTTAGACGTCTTCCGCCTTTGTCGTTTAGTGAGCGTAGGATGTCTTATTGAAGTCTTCTGCCCTTGTCGTCTAGCGAACGTAGGATATCTTCATTTTTCTCATCCGCCTTTGTCGTTTAGTGAGCGTAGGATGTCTTATTGAAGTCTTCCGCCCTTGTCGTCTAGCGAACGTAGGATATCTTCATTTTTCTCATCCGCCTTTGTCGTTTAGTGAGCGTAGGATGTCTTATTGAAGTCTTCCGCCTTTGTCGTCTAGCGAACGTAGGATATCTTTATTTTTTTCATCCGTCTTTGTCGTTTAGTGAGCGTAGGATATCTTCATTTAACTCTGTTAAAAAACCATGCAGCCCTGTACACTTAATCACATGCATTAGATAACTAAAATACCCTTTCCAAGGGCATTTCCAATAGATTAAACTCAAATGCATAATTCATTATTCTCATTTAATAAACATAATCAAATTATATTACAAGCATATAAACACATCATCAAAAACATATTTAGACTTAAACACTAATTAAGTCAACAGTCAATGCTTTTACTGTTGACTTAAATGATGTTTAAGTCTAAATTTGTTTTTGATGATGTGTTTATATGATAATGTAATTTGATTATGCTTATTAAATGAGAATTATGAATTATGCTTTTAATCTGTTGGAAATACCCTTAAGAAGGGTATTTTAGTATTTAATGCTTATGTTTTAAGTGTCCAGAGCTGAAACGTGTTTAACAAAGTGATTCTGTCTACCGGTCACTAAACGACAAGAGCGGAATCGTGTTTTTTGTCTAAGTCTACCGGTCACTAAACGACAAGAGCGGAGTCGTGTTTATTGTCTAAGTCTACCGGTCACTAAACGACAAGAGCGGAGTCGTGTTTATTGTCTAAGTCTACCGGTCACTAAACGACAAGGTGGATAAGCAAAGCAAAGTACTCCACCGCTCGCTAAACGACAAAGGCGGATGAGTAAATGGAATTACTCTTCCAGCCACTAGACGACAAGGCGGATAAGCAAAACGAAGTTCTTCACCGATAGCTAAACGACAAGACGGATGAGTAAAGCAGAATACACTTCCGGTCACTATACGACAAAGGCGGAAGACATCTACGATTTAATCATCCGACAGTGTTTTACAATTTCTTATCCGATGCCGGTTCAAGTGCTTAACGCTTTCTTACCCGATGCCGGTTCAAGATTCTTATGTTGCATCTTCCGATGGCGGTTCAAGACTACAAAACAGTTTCGTCTTCCGCCAGAATTCAAATTAGCCGCGAAGCTACAGTGACGTCGTTTTCAACATTAACTCCAGAGCTTTAATGGCGACGACGAACAGCGACCCTAAATGCAACGGACATCTGCTTTCAGTACGGATGCTTCCCAACGGTAACTTTTATCCATTTCTAGCAGAAGCATTCAATTCTGTGAAGCAAAAAGGATACAGAGTATTTAAGCAGAGCTCAGAGCACGAAGTAACAACTTTTGCCAATTTGAATCCTTAGCCCTAATCTGCGAATCTCATTCATACTCTGTACTGATTTTGTCTACCTCTCTCTATTCAAACTTGAGATTTAGATCCTGTGAGAGTGTAGTCTGTACTTTCTTTTACAAACTCAAATTATCTGTAAAGGCTGTGGATTATCGCCCGTGAAGTATAATCCTGAAGTGTAAAGGCAGTTGATCGGAGCCCGAAATTCCGATCTGGTTGTTCTCGAGGAGAAGGTTAAGGATCTTCAAGGGGTGAACCTTGAAGCGTGGACGTAGGCTGGGTTGAGCCGAACCACGTTAAAACTCGTGTGTCAATTTCTCTCTTGCTCTTTACTTTATTTGTTTGACTGCTGTTAGCATTTAGCCAAATCGAGAGAAATTATATCAATTACTAAATTAAGTTTTAAAAAGTCTAATTCACCCCCCTCTTAGACAAATACCGATCCTACAATTGGTATCAGAGCAAGGTTATCATTGTCTAAGCTGATTTTTAATCACTGTTTGATAGATATTTACAATGGCTATGGCATTCAACACTAACTTCACACACGGAGAAGGTCAAGCTACAAATAGGCCTCCCTTCTTTGATGGGAGTGATTATGTTTACTGGAAAGCAAGAATGAAAATATTCATTCAAGCCATGGACTATGAGCTATGGAACAATATAGAATATGGTCCATTCAAAGCCATGAAAACTGTAGATGGCCAAAGTGTTCCCAAGATTTCCACTGATCTAACTGAGTCAGATAAGAGAAATCTAAGCCTTAATGCTAAGGCGATAAACACCCTGTATTGTGCCTTAAATAGAGATGAATTTAATAGGGTACAAGGGTGTGAAAGTGCTCAAGAAATTTGGCACTTATTAGAGGTTACTCATGAGGGAACAAACCAAGTAAAAGAAAGTAAATTAAATATGTTTGTACATGAATATGAGTTATTTTCTATGCCGAAAGATGAATCTATATCTTCTATGTTTACAAGGTTTACTAACATTACCAATGGCTTAAAAGCTCTTGGTAAATCATATTCTTGTGAAGAACAGGTCAGAAAGATTCTTAGATGTCTTCCAAGAAGCTGGCAGCCAAAGGTGACTTCCATACAGGAAGCAAAAGATCTCAAGATTCTAAAACTTGAGGAACTCCTTGGATCTCTCATGACACATGAGATCACAATGAGGGCAAATGACAAGGAGGATCTCAAGGAAAAGGAGATCTCCAAGAAAAAGGACATAGCCCTCAAAGCCTCTTCAAGCAAACCTGATGAATCTGAGGAAGATGTAGAAGGAGATGATGAGGATATAGCCCTCATTACAAAGAGGTTCAGCAAATTCCTCCAAAGAAAAAGAATGCAAGGTAGAAGATTTCCAAAGGGTGAGAAATCTAACAAGGAGAAGGAAATCACCTGCTTCGGATGTGGAAAGCCTGGTCATATGAAGGCAGACTGTCCACAAGCAAAGAAGTATCCCAAGAAATTCAAGAAGAAGGCCATGAAGGCTACTTGGGATGAAAGTGAAGATGACACCTCTTCTTCAGAAGATGAGGAAGTTGCCAACCTTTGCTTTATGGCACACGAGAATGAGGTTAGCATTTCCTTAAGTGATAGTGAATCTGATGAAGATGGGAATATGATTGATGCATTTAATGATCTGGTAAAACAATTTAGCATGCTAAAGATCAAATACAATACTCTGAAAAAGGAAAATGCAAGTATAATTGAGAAGCATACTAAAGAAGTAAACCTGCATGAAAAGGAAATTTCTGAACTAAAGAAAACAAATGAATCCTTGAATAAACTTGTTCTTTGGTTTTCAAATGGTAGCAAGAACTTAACACTGCTAATAGGGAATCATAGAGCTACTCATGATAAAGCAGGTTTAGGCTATGACAAGTTCAATAAGAGAAAAGTTTTTAAGAATCTCTTTGTCAAACCAACTACTTGCAATACCTGTAATGAAGTAGGACATAAATCTTTTGTATGTCCTTTCAAAACAAACAGTATGAAACCAGGTAGCAAATTACAGTGGGTTCCTAAAGGAACCAAGACTAACACTAGGACCCAAAAGATTTGGGTACCTAAGAATAGAGGTGTTAAACGAGCGAGCCGAGCCGAGCCGAGCCTGGAAAGGCCCAGCTCACCGAGCCTGCCGAGCCTAACGAGCCGAGCCTGCCGAGCCTAACGAGCCGAGCCTAACGAGCTGACCTTAAAAAATTTTCAACCCGAGCCGGCTCGCGAGCCACGAGCCTAACGAGCCGAGCCGAGCCGGCCCAACGAGCCTAACGAGCCAAGCTTAACGGGCCAACTTTACATAAATAATATTATTTTATATAGTCGTGGATAAAATCGACCAAAATCACAAATTCCGATATTACCATTGGCAAGCCCTGCTCCTTAATTTAGAGAGCGCTATGAAAATGAAAAAAAAAAAACAATTTATATCAAAATAATCAGTTTTATTTACTGACTCTCCATCTCCATTAATTCTCTCTTTCCAAAAAGAGCCCCCAATTTAATGACGACCACACGTGGCAATAGGATTGCCAAGTAGTTGTGATAGAATTTAGGGCATGTTTCTAAAGTCTGAACTCTGAAGGAAGACAACAGGCGAAGCCCGCGAAGGCGATTGGCGATGGCGAGGCACCGAGGGAACGCGTTCTCTGTGGGTCAATGGGTGAAGATTGAAGAACGACGAACGATGGCTGGGCATGCGGCGACGGAGGTTCGGATCTGTCGGCGATCTCTTCTTCACGGTCGGAGAAAGCAGATCGGCGAAGAGTGCGAGGTAGAGACTCTGTCTGAGGTTCAGTGATCTGTGAACGGAAGACGAATGTCTTCACCGGAGAAGGCTGAGACCCGATTGGTCAGCACCTTCTGCGCAGAAGAACAGCGACGATCTAGACGGTCTCTTCTCCCTTCGTCGACGATCGGGTCATGGGTGAGGCAGGGCTGAGGGGGAACTGGGAAGGGAAGGGGGAGGGGCGGGCTGGGGGGCGGGCTGAGGCGGGCTGGCTCGCCGGGCTAACGAGCCGGCTCGTTAGCCCGCTCGTTTGGCCTGGTTCCTGGCGGGCTCGCGAGCTGAAATTTTAGGCTCAGCTCGGCCCGCCTAAGGGGACCGAGCCAGACTCGGCCCGCTACAGTAGCGAGCCGAGCCAGCTCGGCTAGCTACTGTAGCGGGCCGAGCGGGCGGGCTGGCAACATCTCTACCTAAGAAGACTACTTGATCACTGTTTTGCAGGTTGGCAGCTCTCCTGGGAAGAATCAGTGGTACCTTGACAGTGGTTGTTCAAGGCATATGACGGGAGACTCAACCAAGTTTGCTGTTGTCAACAAGAAAAAGGGCAGTGTCACTTTTGGTGGAAACCAAAAGGGCAAAATTGTTGGCATTGGCAACATAGGTAACCCTATCAATTCTGTTATAGAAAATGTTTTATTAGTTGATGGGTTAAAACACAATTTGCTTAGCATAAGTCAATTATGTGACAAAGGTTATGAAGTAATATTTAAATCAGATTCATGCATAATTAAAGATGCTGCAAATGGCAAAATTCTCTTTACTGGCTTTAGGAAAGAAAATATTTATGTCATTGACATTGATGATATTGATTGTAGTATTGAAAAATGTTTTGCTGTGAATTCTTCTAATGACTGTTGGATCTGGCATAGGAGATTAGGACACGTAGGGATGGATACCTTAGCTAAGATTACTAAGGAGAACTTAGTTAGAGGAATCCCTAAGATATCCTTTGAAAAGGATAAAGTCTGTGAAGCTTGTCAAATGGGCAAGCAGATCAAAAGTTCGTTTGCTTCTAAGAATTCAATTTCTACCTCTAAGCCTCTCCAACTCCTTCACATGGACCTCTTCGGTCCTTCTAATATAGCAAGCTTAGTAGGAAAATTCTATGCTTTTGTCATTGTAGATGACTTCTCTAGGTTTTCTTGGGTGTTCTTTTTAAAGTCTAAGGATGAGACTTTTGACACCTTCTCTAGTTTTAGGAAAAGGGTTCAAAATGAGAAGGAGCTCACCATTATTGCTATTCGTAGTGATCATGGTGGAGAATTTGAAAATGAAAGATTTGAACTCCTGTGTCTCAAACATGGAATTGAGCACAACTTTTCATCTCCTAGAACCCCTCAGCAAAATGGTGTTGTTGAGAGGAAAAATAGATCACTCCAAGAACTTGCCCGAACCATGCTAAACGAGAATTCCCTTCCCAAATACTTATGGGCTGAAGCTGTTGCTACAGCTTGCTATGTTCTAAATCGGGTCTCCATAAGACCTATTCTTGAGAAAACTCCCTATGAACTTTGGAATGGCAAAACACCTACTGTTAAGTATTTTAGAGCCTTTGGTAGTAAATGCTTCATTCTTAACACTAAGGACAACCTAGGAAAATTCGATTCCAAATCCGATCTTGGAATTTTTCTTGGTTATTCATTGTCCAGTAAAGCATATAGGGTTTTCAATAAGAGAACTTTAGTTGTAGAAGAATCAGTGCATGTGAACTTTGCTGAGAATCCTCAACCAATTATCAATGTGGATGAGGATGATACTTTGGACAAACAACTGGATTCTCTTTCCTTAGAAAAACCTACTGATTCCATTCAAGTAGAAAAACCTTTAGAACCCTCTTCTACTTCTCTTGATATAGTTCCTGTCAAAGCTGAATCTGCAGATCTTCCTAGAGATTGGAAATATATTAGAAATCATTCAATAGAGGAAATTTTAGGTGATCCTTCTTTAGGAGTTAAGACTAGATCCTCTCTTAGGAATCTCTGTGCCAATGTGGCATTTATATCTCAAGTAGAACCTAAGAAGTTTGAGGAGGCCGAGAGTGATGATTACTGGATTTTAGCTATGCAAGAGGAGCTAAATCAATTTGAAAGGAGCAAGGTATGGGAACTTGTTCCAAGGCCTAAGGATCATCCCATTATTGGAACTAAATGGGTTTACAAGAACAAACTAGATGAAAATGGGATAGTAGTCAGAAATAAGGCTAGGCTAGTTGCCAAAGGTTACAATCAAGAAGAAGGAATAGATTTTGAGGAAACCTTTGCACCCGTAGCTAGATTAGAATCCATTAGGATGCTCTTAGCCTATGCTTGCTACAAAAACTTCACACTCTTCCAAATGGATGTAAAGAGTGCATTCTTAAATGGTTATATTCAGGAAGAAGTTTATGTAGAACAACCCCTAGGATTTGAAGACTATGCTAAACCTAATCATGTGTATAGACTTTTGAAAGCTCTGTATGGTCTTAAGCAGGCTCCTAGAGCTTGGTATGACAGATTGAGGAATTTCCTTGAGGAAAGGAATTTCAAAAAGGGTAACACCGACTCAACTCTGTTTACCATGCAAAAGGATAAGGACATTCTGCTGGTTCAAATATATGTCGATGACATTATTTTTGGATCAACCAATGTCAACATGTGTAATGAGTTTTCTTCCCTCATGCAAAGTGAATTTGAAATGAGTATGATGGGGGAGTTAAAGTTTTTCTTAGGATTCCAAATTAGTCAATCTCTTGATGGAATTTTCTTCTGTCAAGAAAAGTATATTAAGGAACTCCTTAAGAAATTTGGTTTAGAATCTGTCAAGTCTTCCAAGACTCCCATGAGTACCACAACTAAATTGGATAAAGATGAAAAAGGAATAAATGTTGATATTAAGAAATATCGTGGTATGATTGGTTCTCTGCTATATCTGACTGCAAGTAGGCCAGATATACTCTTTAGTGTTTGTCTTTGTGCTAGATTTCAGGCTGCCCCTAAGGAGTCTCATCTCTCTGCTGTCAAAAGAATTTTCAAATATTTAAGTGGGACTCTTGACTTAGGATTATGGTATCCTAAAGGCACTTCTTTTGATCTGATTGGCTACTCAGATTCTGACTATGCAGGTAGTTTAGTTGATAGGAAAAGTACTAGTGGCACATGTCAGTTTTTGGGTGAATCTCTAGTGTCTTGGTATTCTAAGAAACAGAATTCTGTTGCACTGTCAACTGCTGAGAGTGAATATATTGCTGCAGGCAGTTGTTGTGCTCAAATGCTTTGGATGAAACAGACCTTGGAAGATTACAATCTGTTTTATGAAAGGATTCCTATTCGGTGTGATAACACCAGTGCTATTAACATTTCTAAAAATCTTATTCAACACTCTAGAACAAAACACATAGATGTCAGATATCACTTTATTCGTGATCACGTTCAAAGGGGTGATATTTCTTTAGAGTTTGTTAATTCTGCAGATCAATTAGCAGATATTTTTACAAAACCTTTGGATGAGAAAACCTTCTGTGGTATTAGATTAAGATTAGGTCTTCTCAAGTATCAGAAAAGTTAAAGCAAACTCAGGATTTCCTATCTGTTTCTGTCTTTATTTTTCACTTCTTCCGGTCCCCTTACTATTCACCGGAAGTGAAATTCATCTTCCACTGACCGGGCGATATATTTTCTAATCTGCTGTCACGTGTCGCCAATCGGAGGTTATTGGATTTACACGTGTGACCTCATCTCGTCGATAGTGTGTGAGTCCTTTTAAATTCCTATGTCTTCGCCAAGACGCTTCATCTTTCGCGCCTTTCTGTAAACTCTCTACCAGTAAACTCCTTCTCTCTAGGTCATCTTCTCAAATTTTTTTTAAATGGCTGATGAGTATCGCAAAGCCTTTCCAATGGCTGATGATCATCTTGCATCGTCGTCAAGAGGTGATACTGCACCACCTCAAAAGAAAGCCAAACACAATGTTCGCCCCGAACGAGTTTTCCCTCGAACAGACAGTTGGCCATCGCTCTATTTCCTAACCGAGGCTGCCGAAATCCGATACCACGGCGATTATAAGGATAGGAAGTTGATTCCAGGACGTGGTATGGTTCCTAACGAGTTAGTCCCTCTAAACATTGTACAACCCTTAACTGATGTTGGATTATTAGGGCTGTTTGAGGTTGAGTCTTTCTTTTACCCCTCTGCCATTAGGATGTTTTATGCTAATCTAAGCTATCCTTCTGATTATGCCAACATTTCGAGCTATGTGCATGGCAAAAACATAGTCCTAACCTCTCAATTCATTAATGAGATTCTAGGCGCCCCCCATTTGGATCAACACAAGAAAATTTTTGGCATAGGACAAGATCTTCCTTTTCTCAGACTTCCAGATGGTCAACAATTTTTAAGAGAAATTACTCTTGATCCAAACGACATTCCTAATCCCATAAAGAGCAAAAATTTAAACATTCGAGCTCGTCTTTTTCACCAAATGATCTGCTATAATGTCTTACCAAAGGGTGGTCATTATGATGAAGTTAGCAGCATGGATTTGGTTATTCTTTATGCCATTTATATGAAGGCCCCGATTGACATTGGATATATCATTTTGAGACGAATGATTCAGAGTGTCTCTTCAAGCTCCTCTGCCTCCTTTCCCTATAATCTCCTTCTGATGAAGATCTTTCAGCAGATTCAGATTGAATTCCCTGAGGATGAGCATCCTACCCTTCTCAAAGAAACCAGCTACTACTCCAAAGAAACTATGACTAGGTTGGGAATTAAGAGGACTCGTCAAGGGAAATTGGTTTTGGATCAGTCCAAGCAGCGGACTGCTATGGTTGCTGCAAAACGAAAAGGAAAACAGAACGTGGTTTTGGATGATGAATCCTCTGTTCAAGAAGGTGGTGGTGATTCTGAGATCCCTGCCTTTGATGTATCCCCTCATCGTCCTCGGGTCACTCGCACTCGACCTCCTCCAATTGTGCCCGACGCCGTGCTCCTCACTCTCCAGCCAATCCCTCTGAGGCAACATCTGCTCCACATACGTCTCCTCCACATGCCTTTTTGGCATCCTCCATCCCACCTCCAGTCCAACTATCCTCTCCACCTTTAGCCCCTTCCTCCTCTCTGTTAATGCTTACACTGCCTATTACTGCCCCTCTATCTCCTGTAGGTCAATCCTCTCCTCCAACATCCCCTTTGATTCCCTCTCTACCTTCCCCAGTCACTCCTGAAGCTCCAGCACTATCTCCACCTCCAAGTCCAACTGCCCCTCTACGTCCAACTGCTCCTTTAAGTCCACCTGCACCTCGTCCTGCTCCTCCTTCGGTCTCTCCTGTTCTTTATCAACGAAGACTTACACTTAGCGAAGACCAATTCACTGTGTTGAAGACAGGTCTTGAAAATTTAAGGTCAGACTTTGAGTCTAAGATCAGTCAACTCCAAACAGCTTTGCATGAAGCTTCTGTTGTGGAAAGGGGTCAACTGGATCATAAGTGGGACAGGCATACAACAATTTTCTCCCGTGACCTTAAGGCTCTTCAGTCTCAAGTTGAGACTCAGACCAAGGATTTTACAACCTCCATTGCCACTCTTAGTACTGGTCTTGGATCAGTGACTCAGCAATTGGATGCTGATCGGAGAATGGTTGTTCAGGAACTTGAAACTCTTCGTTCTTCAATTACTGCATTAACCCCTGAACCTGTTCCGGCCCCTGCTCCCTCTAGCTCTGCAAGTGTTCCAATAGCTACCTTTGAAGAATTTGTCCTTCCCTTTTTCCGGACTGAGGTTGCCGAAGATAGTCGTCTGATGCCTTTGGATCTTCAGGAGGCTGAACTTCAATTTAATCCTCCTCCTGTTCGTGAGCCATCTCAGGAGCCAGCTAGTCCAATGGATATCTCTACTGGTCCTTCTGTTGAACCTCCCTGTCTAGACCTGGTGGTCTATCAAGGACCGTCTCCATCTGCTGCTCAACAGCCGGAACCCTCTCCCTGCCAGGCAATGATCGTCTATCAACCTCCCCTCCTTTCTAGTGACATTGCTTCTGGTTCAGCTCTTGTGGATGCCTTTTTCAGTCCAAATCGTGACGTTCCTTTTTGGCTTCAGACAGCCTTTTGGATTCGTTATCTAAATTTCTTCAAAAAGTGATGCTTTTTAAGTTCTTAGTTGTAACCTTCTTTTACAGACTACATTACTTGTTACTACATATACTCTGATCTAACTTTCTCTTAATCTCTTCTATTCCTTTCCCCTGTGTTGAATGCATTGTTTCTTCAACTGTTTTTGATAATGTCAATGGGGGAGAATGGTTTATTACTGAATGAGAAATTTATTTGATTAAGTTCTGAACAGATTGCACATTATTGCATATTTGATTGAGCGTGTTTAGCAAGTAATAATTCTGAATGCTAGTTATGAATAAAGTATGCATCTGTAACTGGATATAATGCATATATTGTGGGGGAGCTAGGATTATGGGGGAGAGTATATATAATCAAATTTTTAGATTGTCATCATCAAAAAGGGGGAGATTGTTGACTTAAATGATGTTTAAGTCTAAATTTGTTTTTGATGATGTGTTTATATGATAATGTAATTTGATTATGCTTATTAAATGAGAATTATGAATTATGCTTTTAATCTGTTGGAAATACCCTTAAGAAGGGTATTTTAGTATTTAATGCTTATGTTTTAAGTGTCCAGAGCTGAAACGTGTTTAACAAAGTGATTCTGTCTACCGGTCACTAAACGACAAGAGCGGAATCGTGTTTTTTGTCTAAGTCTACCGGTCACTAAACGACAAGAGCGGAGTCGTGTTTATTGTCTAAGTCTACCGGTCACTAAACGACAAGGCGGATAAGCAAAGCAAAGTACTCCACCGCTCGCTAAACGACAAAGGCGGATGAGTAAATGGAATTACTCTTCCAGCCACTAGACGACAAGGCGGATAAGCAAAACGAAGTTCTTCACCGATAGCTAAACGACAAGACGGATGAGTAAAGCAGAATACACTTCCGGTCACTATACGACAAAGGCGGAAGACATCTACGATTTAATCATCCGACAGTGTTTTACAATTTCTTATCCGATGCCGGTTCAAGTGCTTAACGCTTTCTTACCCGATGCCGGTTCAAGATTCTTATGTTGCATCTTCCGATGGCGGTTCAAGACTACAAAACAGTTTCGTCTTCCGCCAGAATTCAAATTAGCCGCGAAGCTACAGTGACGTCGTTTTCAACATTAACTCCAGAGCTTTAATGGCGACGACGAACAGCGACCCTAAATGCAACGGACATCTGCTTTCAGTACGGATGCTTCCCAACGGTAACTTTTATCCATTTCTAGCAGAAGCATTCAATTCTGTGAAGCAAAAAGGATACAGAGTATTTAAGCAGAGCTCAGAGCACGAAGTAACAACTTTTGCCAATTTGAATCCTTAGCCCTAATCTGCGAATCTCATTCATACTCTGTACTGATTTTGTCTACCTCTCTCTATTCAAACTTGAGATTTAGATCCTGTGAGAGTGTAGTCTGTACTTTCTTTTACAAACTCAAATTATCTGTAAAGGCTGTGGATTATCGCCCGTGAAGTATAATCCTGAAGTGTAAAGGCAGTTGATCGGAGCCCGAAATTCCGATCTGGTTGTTCTCGAGGAGAAGGTTAAGGATCTTCAAGGGGTGAACCTTGAAGCGTGGACGTAGGCTGGGTTGAGCCGAACCACGTTAAAACTCGTGTGTCAATTTCTCTCTTGCTCTTTACTTTATTTGTTTGACTGCTGTTAGCATTTAGCCAAATCGAGAGAAATTATATCAATTACTAAATTAAGTTTTAAAAAGTCTAATTCACCCCCCTCTTAGACAAATACCGATCCTACATTTACGATATACTTTTTATTTTGAAAAATATCTAGACAAATTTAATGTAAAGTATAGAGTAAAGTAATTTATCATTGGTGTAAGTCTTGGCAGAATTTTGTTGATTTGGCTGGTAGTGAGCGTGCATCTGAGGCATTATCCGCTGGTGCAAGATCGAAAGAAGGGTGCCACATAAATCGCAGTTTACTTACTCTTGGCACTGTTATTCGCAAACTAAGGTTGTTTCGCTTTCTTTCTCAGTATTATTTATTGTCCACCTTAATTTAGGTCTGAGAATGATTTGTCTTTCATCTGACTTGGGCTTAAATTGTAACTTCCACGTACAATTTTCCTCTTTTCACCTGGCTCATCATAAAATCTTAGCTGCAAAGGAGAATTCCTCCTGCCTAGGGAACAAAAAAGACTTTCTGTTAGAGCTTTACTCATATTCGATCCATTTATGATGCAAATTGTCACTTTATAGTCATAGTCACAACTCGTGCTCGGAATTATTTTATAGAACTAGGATAGAGATACTTTTACTGTGCTGGAAATGAAATATGATCTTTGTTAAATTGTTTGGGTTTTGTATTTTCAGCAATCAGGAAACAAATTACCTGTATGTGTACACTTATCTGAAATGATTGTGATGAAAAAAATTAGACAACTCGCATAGAGATGAGATGCGAGGATATGATGATTTCATGTGGACTTTATTTAACACATGCGAGTAGCTTATCAAAATAAGGATTGTGGAAAATTTGAGGTGAATTTTGTTGAGGAATGTTCTTCCAACCAAGTGTGGCAGTATGCGAAGCAACTGAATGATGTATTTCAATGAGTTAGTAAAAGCTCTTATGATCAGAATCCAACTCTTTCCATTGTAATAGTAAATGCCAGTTTGAAGGCCTGCTTTTTAAGTAATAAATCAATCTGAGAACTTTACCCTTGTCTCAGCACTCCTTCCTGCTTAATCTCTCAATCACATAGAGGGCTACATAAATCTTGTCTCGGTCTCTTTCTGAATGATTTTGAGAGTCATAAGCTATATAACTTTATTAACCCATTGTTATACTTTGATGCAGTAAGGGAAGGCAGGGGCACATCAATTATAGAGATTCTAAATTGACACGCATACTGCAGCCATGCTTAGGTGGCAATGCCAGAACAGCTATTATCTGCACTTTAAGCCCTGCTAGAAGCCATGTTGAACAAACCAGAAATACTCTTCTATTTGCATGTTGCGCAAAAGAAGTGACTACTAGAGCACAAGTCAATGTAGTTATGTCTGATAAGGCATTGATTAAGCATTTGCAGAGAGAACTTGCTAGATTGGAGTGTGAGTTGAAAACTCCTGTCCCTATACAATCAAATAGTGACCATACAGCCTTGCTTAGAAAGAAAGATCTGCAGATTGAAAAGGTTGTTGATTACTATCAAACAGAATGTTTAATTACTTCTACGTTCTTTATAAAGCTCGGAGTTTTGTTTTTGCTGAAAGAGTTTCTATCTCTGTTTCATTTGATCTGTTTTTACACTGGTAAACATGTTCGACTTTTGTCATTGCCTTAATTGCTTAGCAAGGGAACAGAAACTGTGTTCAACACTTGAAATAAAATTTAATTGCAGTTAAAATGTTCTTTTGACTTTGGATTACACCTAAGCGCATGAGCATATGAAAGGATTATTCTTAGCTTATCTCCATTTTCTCTAATTATCCATGTAAATTATGGTTTTCAGCCTAATTTCATGTTATATATTTGTTATTTATGATTAGTCGTGCTGTGTTTTTTATGTCGCACCAACTCACATCAGAACTTGTTTAATTCACATAATAATGGAAGTTAATGCTTTCCCTATCATGAACTGTCAAAATGGTCTAGATAAGTAAAGTCAAATTGGAAAGGCAGTCATCCTCTTTTAAGCCTAGCCTTTCATCATAATTCTGTTGTTGCGAACTTTCTGTCATGTTTTCTGACTAAATAATTAGTAGTTCTGAAACAATTACTGAGCTTATATACCACTGTGCAGAAACTAAGAGTTGAGTTGGAAGTGTTGTTTTGCAGATGGAAAAGGAGATTAGAAAGCTTACTAAGCAACGGGATCTTGCTCAGTCTCGGGTGGAGGATTTACTTCAAATGGTTAGATGTGATCATGACTCAAGCCATGTATTCTCGTTTCCGTGCTTTCCCTTTTATAACTTTTCTGTTCTCATTGTTCTTGCAGGTCAGGAATAATAGTAATCAAGAATGGCTTGTGGGGGATGCATGGAAAGATGAATGCTCGGCATCAGGGTCATCAAGCATGGCTGATACTCATTGTCTAAATGTTAGTGCAAGAAGGTTCAACAAGCCTCATTACCCAGATGGAGACGGTGAGAGTAATTTTAAAAGGAAAGATTCAGGCTACCAACATAGGAAGAACACCCGAGACCATTCTTTGACCGATGGAACCTCCTCACTACAATTTAATGGACAAAAATTTGTTAGATTTGATTCTGATGACTGCAAGGAAGTGTTATGTATTGAGACAGAGGAACCAATCAGGGACAACAGCACTGAATCTATTGCTTTATCAACTATTGAAAATGGAGTAGCAATGACTTTGACGGAGGCTGTTAATGACAATATAACTAGTCAGCAAATTATGCTAACTCCTGCCATTGAATTTAGAGAAGGGGGTCAGAATCATAATGGTTTGTCAAATGGTGCATTAGAGGATTATCCAAAAGAATCACTTCCTCAGGGTGAAACCGGACATGTATCAACTTCTGGAAGCCATGAACGAAACAGAAGCTGGAGCAGTAAGGCTAATCTCGTCACTGGTTCTTCTTCCCCAGAAAGAGCAGAAAGCACGCCGCCTTGTAGCTTTGAGAAAGGCTTTACTGGAAGGCCAGAAGGTTTTGGAAAGAAGATTACTCCATTAACTTTTGGTTTTAGTTTTTCAAGATTTAACTTCAAATCTTCTTTGGGAGATGGTCAGAGAGAAAAATCTGCAGCGAATGAGGACATTACTAGCTTAGATACTTCTGTTGCTGGACTGAATGACATGACTAAACTTGACTTTAAGGAGCAACTTGTTGTTGATGGTCAGGTAAGAGTGTGATCTTTCCCTTCTTTTGAAAGAAATGCATATTTTCTTAACTACCATTTGCGAACAGCAATGTTTTGGATAGAACATTTGTTTTTTCATTATTATTGAAATTAGCATTTACATCCTAATTTATAGGTAGAGAAATTTAATCTATCAAAGAAAATACAAATTACAGATTAACTTCTTACTCCCATAATTTAGGATTATCTAATAAATAAGAAATTTAAAACAAAACTTATTTATTATTAATTGGATAGCGTAGAATTTAAAAACCTACCCTTTTTAAATCTGACTTTCTGAGATTTATCCTAATCCATTTCTTGTCTGTGAGCCTGATTACTGATTAGCATGTAACAGATTTTCTTGGCCACTTTTCACACTGTTGACCGTTGTTGATCACATCAAAGGCGTGAATAAATAATGAAATATAGTGCTATATACCTGCCAAATTGCACGTTCTTGTAATCTAAAGTAATGGGATGTGCTATTTAGATGGATGTTATGAAAAGTGACTGAATTTTATTCTTTAATGATATCATAGCTAACCTCTTGTGCTTTATATTGTTGTTGTCGCTTGTTGATGCAGAGGGTGGAGGTAGAGCTAGAAAGGGGTAAGTTATTAAAGAATGGGAAAGGATATGGAATTGATTTGATGCAGAAAGAATTGGAAACACGTCCAGATTGGCCAGACGAGTATGAGAAGCAGCAGAGAATGATTTGTGAGCTGTGGCAAACTTGCAACGTCTCATTAGTCCACAGGACTTATTTTTTCCTACTTGTTAATGGTGATCAAACAGATTCCATCTATCTGGAGATGGAGATAAGAAGATTGACTTCTCTGAAAGAATTTTTTTTGCATGGAAATCAGATTGTGGGAGATGGTCGTGGCCAGACTCAAACTCTGGCTGCAAGGTCAACTCTCTCTCTCTCTCTCACACACACACACACACACAAGACACATAATTGAATATTTCTCCGTTCTTCCAGAGTAGTTTTGAGATGTTATGGTTGTTTCTATTTATGGTCTGATCTTATTTGCTTAATTGCCATATTCTTTGTTGGGACAGCGCTAAGGATCTTTGTCGTGAGAGGGAAATGCTGAATAAGCTGATGAAAAAAAGGTTCTCAGAAGAAGAGAGAAAGAGACTTTTCCAGAAGTGGGGTATTGCATTGAACTCAAAACGCAGGAGGCTACAGCTAGCCAACTGCCTGTGGAGCAACTCTAAAGATATGAACCACATCACTGAGAGTGCTGCCATTGTTGCAAAGCTTGTTAGATTTGGTGAGCAGGGACAGGCTCTCAAGGGAATGTTTGGCCTTAGCTTCCCACCTCCACGCATGAAGCGGAGAGCCTGGCATCTTTTCTGTGACCTTCTTTAGGTGTTCTATATACACGACCAATACTACACTGATCGAGGTGATCTTCATAGAGCTGATGTTGCCGAATTTGGTACGACTTTCTTTCTTTCTTTGATTAATGATCTTATTTGAAGGAAGCGATCTATTCTTTCCAGTTTTTCTGCTAGTTGAAATTCTCACGCTGCTTACTGCTCTTACCTTTTTAGGTGCCATAAGTTCAATCTCAGGAGGACGAGGTCTCTTCCTGTTTGTTATTTGCTATCACACAGCTTACATAACCTCTCTTTGGTGGATATAACGGTTAGAATTCGATAACTTAAGTTATATCTTAGCCCAGATAGAGAAGCGGACAGTGTTTCTTATCCGTAATTCGTTTTCTTCATAGTAAATTTTCTTTCCTCCCGTAATTATTTTTTCACAAAAGGTCCCATGTAAGTCTCGATGTTAAATGTAACTTCAGTTCTTAAGAAAATGGTAAGACCTTTGGCATAAAGAGAAAGGGGTTCACACACACACACACACACACACACACACACACACACACACACACACACACACACACACACACACACACACACACACACACACACACACACACACACACACACACACACACACACACACACACACACACACACACACACACACACACACACACACACACACACACACACACACACACACACACACACACACACACACACACACACACACACACACACACACACACACACACACACACACACACACACACACACACACACACACACACACACACACACACACACACACACACACACACACACACACACACACACACACACACACACACACACACACACACACACACACACACACACACACACACACACACACACACACACACACACACACACACACACACACACACACACACACACACACACACACACACACACACACACACACACACACACACACACACACACACACACACACACACACACACACACACACACACACACACACACACACACACACACACACACACACACACACACACACACACACACACACACACACACACACACACACACACACACACACACACACACACACACACACACACACACACACACACACACACACACACACACACACACACACACACACACACACACACACACACACACACACACACACACACACACACACACACACACACACACACACACACACACACACACACACACACACACACACACACACACACACACACACACACACACACACACACACACACACACACACACACACACACACACACACACACACACACACACACACACACACACACACACACACACACACACACACACACACACACACACACACACACACACACACACACACACACACACACACACACACACACACACACACACACACACACACACACACACACACACACACACACACACACACACACACACACACACACACACACACACACACACACACACACATTAAAGGTAACTTCAGCTTCATTAAGAAATGGTGTTAAGTACCTTTGGCATAAGAAGAAGGGGTTGATCCATATTATCTTGACTTGGTTCTGATTTATCTATTTTATTAAGAATACCAAGTTGAGTTCTTTTCCTATCCATATCGAATAAAACATGCTGACTCAGATCTTCTTCACGTAAAACCTACTTTATTTAGATGGGGAAATATTGTACTTTGGTTTTATGATTTTGCATAACAATAAGAACCCATCCTCTCAAAGAAACAGCACACAGAAGGACGTGGATCATAAAATGTTGTCTAAATGAAACTCCATTGGGAGAGAATGATAGTTTTTCTGATCAGATGCTGTTTCTTTGCACTATACAAAGCAAGTGCACATAACAGAAACTAACGTTTTACAGCATATTGGAGTCTGTCATTTTGATCAAATTCAACAAATAAGGACACCAAAATTTCTTACGGCAAGAACTGCCGTGTGACAATTTGATTTAAGAACGAAGGAACCATTAAGTGCAAAATGATGAAACATTCAAGATTTGAGTTCCTATCAAATTTGGAATTGTAATGATAAGTTTATAATTCTACAGTCTTATTTTACCTATTGACATATCGATAAATTAAAATATCTTAATTATTACACTAATTAATTAGTGATAAATAAGTAGCTCGTCTCACAAATGGCAAATAAGTACTTGGGACATGAAACTTCATCGTTTTGTTTTCTAGTGGCTCGTGATGTTATGAGAACTTCCCATCCATTTAGCTTATTATTGATCTCTTTCTCTGTCACTTTTATGCATATGGACTCGTAGCATTCAAATGTTCCAGGTTGTATTACAGATTTAGTAAATCATTTGGTAAGTTTCACTGATTGTGGTGCAGTTGATGATGCAGTTCGAGGTAGTCTTATGACTATGGTTCGAGAAGAATGCTAAAAAACTGGGATCTTTATCTGCCATGAATAAAGATCAGACGCTGGTTCATTCCTTGAAATATGTAGTGTGTTTTTTCGAAAATTTCTAATGATCGCCGACCCTCTACTATTCTATGTTCTTCCCTACGTTTGACATAAAAGAAACAGGTTCATGAAAAAATGTACATTGAAATTTGATTGGACTAATCAGATCGATATACAGGCGGCTCTTAATCTATTTCAGGTAGTAATTAGTAAAGATGCTGACCCATAAGAACTCCCATCTCTTCAGTATTTTCCCTTTTACAATTAAGCTATTCAATCTGATGCAAGAAAAGTTGTCTACTTTTTCAGATTCCTTTCTGGGGGACCAAAGCAGGGATAAAATGATGGATTATCAAACACAAAACAGACACTTTGGCAGCTGATTAATGGGTTACGAATCAAATTCTGAGTATGGAATCAAAACGATTTCTAATGTACACATTCTGAATCTACGAGAGTAACTCTCTGCAGCCATGAGCTCAATAACTGAGGCATCAGAAAATGGGAAGTGAAATTACAAAGCATTCAAAAATTAGATGAGCTTGAAAGGGAGAGGCCATGGAGTAGACCTGGGAACCTCCACCTTGTCCTTAATCCGCTCTATCATTTTCTCCTTCTTCGGCCTCGAGTTTCCGTACGAGCCCTTGAATCTCTTCCCCTTCTTCGTCTTCTTATCCCCTCGTCCACACAGAACCGGAGCAACTTCCGCCGCCACCGACGATGATACCGAAAATTGTCCCGCCACCGCAAATCGTCTTGCAACTGCGCCGCAGCACTGCATCGCCATCGCCGCCATGTCCTCGAGCAAAAAGTTCGAGGCAAGAGACTTGGAGACGGAAGATAGGTGGGCTCTTAGTTGATGTAGCGCAGCAATCACTGGTGGAAAGGCTAAATCAGTTGGGCCTTCTGAGGAAAGCCCAAGTTCCTTTTTTTTTTTTTTTCTTTTTAATCTTTTTTCATTTAATTATCAAAAAAGATGAAAATACATTTCACTATTCCAATTTACATTACATGCCCTCTCATACTTTGTTCCTCAACTTCAATGCCTCGCCATTTTGTCCAATGCCTCCAATGCCTCGCCATTTTGTCCAATGCCTCGCCATTTTGTCCAATGCCTCGCCATTTTGTCCAATGCCTCGCCATTTTGTCCAATGCCTCGCCATTTTGTCCAATGCCTCGCCATTTTGTCCAATGCCTCGCCATTTTGTCCAATGCCTCGCCATTTTGTCCAATGCCTCGCCATTTTGTCCAATGCCTCGCCATTTTGTCCAATGCCTCGCCATTTTGTCCAATGCCTCGCCATTTTGTCCAATGCCTCGCCATTTTGTCCAATGCCTCGCCATTTTGTCCAATGCCTCGCCATTTTGTCCAATGCCTCGCCATTTTGTCCAATGCCTCGCCATTTTGTCCAATGCCTCGCCATTTTGTCCAATGCCTCGCCATTTTGTCCAATGCCTCGCCATTTTGTCCAATGCCTCGCCATTTTGTCCAATGCCTCGCCATTTTGTCCAATGCCTCGCCATTTTGTCCAATGCCTCGCCATTTTGTCCAATGCCTCGCCATTTTGTCCAATGCCTCGCCATTTTGTCCAATGCCTCGCCATTTTGTCCAATGCCTCGCCATTTTGTCCAATGCCTCGCCATTTTGTCCAATGCCTCGCCATTTTGTCCAATGCCTCGCCATTTTGTCCAATGCCTCGCCATTTTGTCCAATGCCTCGCCATTTTGTCCAATGCCTCGCCATTTTGTCCAATGCCTCGCCATTTTGTCCAATGCCTCGCCATTTTGTCCAATGCCTCGCCATTTTGTCCAATGCCTCGCCATTTTGTCCAATGCCTCGCCATTTTGTCCAATGCCTCGCCATTTTGTCCAATGCCTCGCCATTTTGTCCAATGCCTCGCCATTTTGTCCAATGCCTCGCCATTTTGTCCAATGCCTCGCCATTTTGTCCAATGCCTCGCCATTTTGTCCAATGCCTCGCCATTTTGTCCAATGCCTCGCCATTTTGTCCAATGCCTCGCCATTTTGTCCAATGCCTCGCCATTTTGTCCAATGCCTCGCCATTTTGTATAAGCTATAAAAAAATGTTTAAAAATCTCGACCCTGTTCTCCAGGGATCCAAGATGCGGGAACCCTAAAAGAGCTGTTCACTCCAACTATCGTCAATATACGATGCATACTAGATCTGACCAACTGCTCATTTTAGCTTAGCTATTTTACATTTTTGATGGTCTTTCTCGTTGTCTTTAGGTGGCATGTTTCGGACATCTTCCTCTTTATTTAGAAAAAAATGAGCCACCAATACGAAGTCTAGATTGCAAAGAAAGTGAATTTGGAGAACTAAGTGTACGAATAAAAATCCAAATTGTGGAAGTATCAAAATTAGTTGGAGTCCTTCAATCTCGTCAGTTGGATGGGGTGAAATCAAGACAGTGGACGAGTAATTTTGAGATAACCCATCGGCCATCACATCCTTTGGTCTTATCTCAGATTCTAAATCAAATAAAACAAATTTAAAAAATATTAAAATAATAAATAAAATAATCATCTTCCTCTCCACCTTCACGTAGAACAGATTTTAGAACTTTCATGGTTAGATTTGCAAGCATTAATATTTTATCCAGTAGAGGTTACACTGCAAAATGGAACAAACTATACCATCCTACATACTACTATAAGAACACATGTACAATAATTCAAAAACAACTCAAAAACATAAAATTTATGTGTCATGAAATGACAATCCACTACTACACTTGCATTTTGAATGGTACATTCCACAAATATTCCATGGATGTGGTGATTCTGTGTAAATCCACAAAAACATAGTTTAAGCAGATGAACCAAATCAACCTCTCAGAGATCGACCTTTTCCGGTAAAAGGCTGGAACTTTGGCTCCTCTTTCTTCGTTGGCTGATCTTGTTTAGTCTCTTTGGTCTACGCAAAATTTAACGAATCTAATTTGTTGAGGAGCTCTATTGGTTGATGTTGAATTTGATATTAAAAAGAAATGATTCAAAATAATGCAAAGGCCAGAAAAAGTACCTCCTTTGTTTCTTTAGGAACTCGGTTTACATTCGATCCAAACACAAGCTTTCCCTGAGATCGAGGAGAAGTGTTCTGAGAGGTAGATGCTGCCGAAGGTTGTGCATTGCCACTGATTACTAGTCTCGGGTTTCTTATCTTTCGGCCCACTTGAAAAAACTGGTGAAGGTTGATGCTTCAATGGCTTTCCGTCCAAACGTCTTCCTACCCCAGTAAAAGCACCAAATCCAGGCTCAGGCTCTGTGGAGCCTCTTTAACTGTAAGAAGAAAGAGATGGATAAAAAAAACAGAGAAAATTTTTATCCATATCTACCATATTCAACAATCAAGATGGAGAGTACAACAGCTGCAAATTAAAAAAAAAAAAAAAAAAGAATATCAACCTGGCTGTGCCTTGTTTGACTGACTGCGCGTAGGCTTTTCCGGTTCCTTGTAATCCAAGGGAGGAGCAAAATCGACCTCACAGTCAGTCTCAATAATACTAATGGCATTGGAAGGCTTTGCTTCAATAATATCGATGTAATATTTCTTGTTATTATATGCGACCATAATACTATCCCCAGTGGTTAAACAGGAAAAATTCCTCAATGTTGTCTCCAAGCTGCAAAATAAAAGGCAAAATATAAGCGAGCACACACTCTAAACCAACATGCACTTGCATTAATGAAATTTTTAATTGATTAACCAGAAGCTAATAACATTTGGAAAAGAAAAATCAGCTTACATTGCTTTAGGATTAGATATATCCAAAAAATCCTTTGTGTGGGGTTGCAATTTTACGTAAGTTCCCTTTGGAAGAGTTACATTTTTCACTTTCACTCTATCACCTTCTTGTAGAAGCATGTTTTCCATCATCTAATAAGACGTATAGTGAAAAAATTGAAATGGGTGATCAGTTGTCCTAGAAAGCAAACAGTGGAATACATCAAATTACACGCAAGGAACTAAATCCTCACCCAATAAGGCATATAGATCATTCCTTCCTCCTGCAATAAACTCCAAAACTCCACAATGAGAAACCCTTTCAGTAGTCTCATTTCGAAGCTCAAACAACATTGGATAATCAATATGCAACGATGCTGAAAAGTCAAGTTTAATTAGTCTACAATTCAGTAACCATACTCATACATACCATAATAGCAAATAAGCAAGCAAATACTTCATATTACAGTTAAAAAAGGACTAACCAAGACGGTCAAGGGCTGATGGAGGCATTATAACTGAAAAAAACAAAAATGGACCAAATTTTTTTTTAAAACAACCCAACTGTTAAAATGAAGCGAGTTCCAGAACATACTTTTATCGCCAAGTTCAATTTGGGGCTGCATGACACAATTAGAAACTCTAATTAGAATTAGAATAATCGATGCCCAATGGAGAAAAAAATAATTTTTGACAATAAATATGAACACAAACAGTTAGGAGTCAGGACTACTATCCCACTGCAGTGAATAAGAAGTCACATTGAAAGTTCTTAGAAAAATTCAAAATTTAAAGGCCGATGAAAATCAGCAGCTGAATCAGGAAAAAAAAGATTTGAGAAACATGCTAACCTTTTCAATGAATGATGCAGAATAACACTGATATGTTTGCTCAAACGATGTTCCATGGTATCCATATCCATCAAAAAACTAACATACCCAAAATGTAGTAAGTAAATTATTATGGTTACATAGGAGATAATAATGACTAGTACAAAGTTCTAACTTCTAAAAGGTTTGACCATGATGGTAGCCATGATTATTAGTAGCATAACCAGGAAGTGAAGATCACAAACTTTGTTTATATATTTTCCTACAAATTTAGTGACGAAACATAAAGTTTTTTCAGATATCAAACCCTGCACCACCTAGTCTAACTCCTCTCCCTAAAAGTATTAAGTATCATGACGTGTAGTGCAGTGCATTTCTTTTTGTGATAATTTTTTAATAAAACTACTGGATGTCTCATGCGGTGATGCCAATGATAATTTAAAGAAACACTTCTTTTCTCAAGTTTAGACAAGGATTGCCCATAAAATACGCATAATAATGAATGACGCAATGGTACTAATGTTTCTAATTAACGATAGCAAATGTTTCCAACACTAAAGTATGACCCCTTGAAAGTAATAAGAAATATGTTAATAAAAACAGTACATTAGTCATTTGTAAGACCATCCATTATAGCTAAAATTAATGCACTAAGACAACAACAAAAGAAGAAAAAAAAACACAGTTTTATACAGAAAGGGACTCAAGGTACCCCCCCTAAACATTTTATTAATACTTTTCACGATTCGAAGACTAATTATAACTAAACCTTATTTAAATCATAAAGGCAATAACAACACAACAAATTAGTTGAAAAACCCACGCCTCATAACAAAAAATAAGGAAAAACAGGAAGAAATAGTAAAATCATACCATTTTGAGGGCGCTTTTAGATGTGACACAAAGTGATCAAACTTCAAAAGCGTCCTATAGCAAAGTGCACATTTCCAGATTAGAAAACAAAATTTGACTTTAAGAATTAGAATATCTGAAACTTCAATGATCTAAGATGACAAAATATACATAAAAAGGGTCTCATTATAATAAAAAAGTGGCAACAGGAAGGCTTCATCTAATGTAGTATAGCTAATAGCTATACAAACGAAGTGCAAAGCAAGAAAGGAAATAACTTTGAATTCATATTCCACAACCCCAACGAGGGAAGAACGGAATAAAACCATCTGTTTTCACTTTAGCCATAACAATAGTAAGCTAAACAAGAAGTCAAGAATGAGTGATATTGGGTGAACCTCTTATAGATCAAAATTTTTATGACACATTGACGTGTCAATGTTTTCATTCCAATATAAAAAGAAAATTAAAATCACATACCATCTAACATAATACGTCTTTACGAGAAAAACCCAAAATATTCTTCGAGAATCAAAGTTTACGACACTGAAAATCAACGAAATCAAAGAGAGGGAGCTTACATAATGCGTAAATTTCTCTATTTATTCTCGTTGACTAGAAAAGCGATTATAATCAACAAAACAGATAAAGCCAAATTACTTAATTTGTAAGTCAGTCAATCAAATTGATCCTGGAAAAGCTTAATCTTTGTTTCAAAGACAGAAAAAGCAGGCATATTCATTTGGGCTCCATATTTTACTCAACAATGGAGCACAATTTAACTCAGAACACAGATGAATTAAGGGGAGAAAAACAAATCGGATAGAAGATCAATGTCGAACAGTAACCAGAGGATTCGAAACATAGAAGATAAACAAACAAAAATTGATGGACCGAATTTTGGAAAGAGAGGTACCGTGGAGAAGAAGAGAAGATAGAAAGACGTCACCACTCCCTGAGATTGTCACCTAAGGGAGAGAAGTAGAAAGTTGCAAGATTTAAACAGATAGATGATGGATCCTTGGTTAAGGCGGAGCTTAAATACTCTTCACGGTGCGTGTGATCCACGCATTACCGGGTCTAGTTAGACTTGGGCTTAGGCCCACACTCACCTGGGCTTCGGCCCAATATTGAATCCGGAAATATCCATCACATTCGTCATGATGAATTTTAAATCCGGAAATATCCTTTCTCATAGTGAATCAATATCAATCTCTGAGAACACATGAAATGGGTAAGATAGTAATTTTACATCATAAAAAATTATGTATTTTATGCATCTTTTCAAATATATAAACTTCAATGAAAATAATTTTTAACAAGCCAATGGTTTTGCCATCAAATTAGTTACATAAATCAAGGTTGGAAGACGGAAAAACATAAATTTTAAATAATACAATGACGCAAAGTAGGAAGGTTCTTCGTACTTTTAAGAGAATTCACGCTTTCAGAGAAGAATAATGCTACATTTACTCTTTCGTTCTGCTGTCTTAAAAATACTCGCTAACGTGTCAAACAATGATTGTTGTAATTAAGATACTAAATTACAAATAGTTAATTTACTACAATAATTATATCAATCATTGTTTAACAAGTCCACGTGTATTTTTATAATTCACGAGAGAAAGAAGAGAAAATAGAGAAATTCACTAAAGAAATAACCGAACAGATTCGGTTAACCGACCAAACCATATTGATTTTCAGTTTGGGTCCCATAGATCGGTTCGATTTTCTCCGTCCGAACAGAAACTACAAATGAAATGGGTAGGTATAGAATTTCCAGCAATCAAAATTACTCTATGCATACTTCCAAATATACAAACTTTCATTAAAAACAAATATTTTTATCAGATACTTTGGGTAATCTTAAAATTAATTACACAATAAAGGTTTTTTAAGTAATACAATGACGAGAACTTGCAGGAAAGAGATCTCTGTCAAATGATCCAAGTTCCGACTGGACTTCCGGGAAGATTAAATGCTATAACGAACCTAGAACTTAAATCACCTCTTCAGTAAGAAATGTGTTTCTAGGTAACTTTATAGAAATTCACCAGGAAGATTGAATTTGTCAGCCATCAACAAAACAAAATGCGCGACATTTTCATGATCCGATAAGTCATTAGCTAGTAAATGAATGGAATAATGGCACGTCGATTTGGTGGGTAATTGTCGAATTTCTGATGATACCACCTGTGTGTTTCTGCTGCTGCAAGGGCAAGATTTGCAACCTGCACATAGAAGACAGAATAAAACTAAATGCTAAAGGCAAGAAGGTAGACTGATTTTACAAGTAAGAGAAGTATTACCACAAATGCAAACAAAAGCCAGACTGAAAGGTCTCCTCCATTTGCTGTCACTAGACCAGCATATATCACCTTCATTGTTGTTCCCAAAGATAGAAGGAGAATGAAAGTGAGAAAGAGTTGCAATCAAAATTCACCTAATGCCTAAAATTTCAGACAAAGACATTGACAGTAGCTAATATGAGAGAGACAGAGAGAGATTTACAATCTCAGCAAGATAATGCGGGGATGAAACAACTTCAAACCAATCGCCCCGAGGGATCACGTAGTCTTCATTTTGATCACGACGTTGTCGAAGAGAGCCCTAAGAAATGGAACTGACCACATTAGTGGTATTTAAAAGAAGGAAAATGATATTTTCACAATTCTTGAGAGATTTGTTGAATCCATGAATAATATAGTTTGCTCTCATTGGCTATTATTTTCATGAGTTCCATGTTCTGAGTTAGGATTTGACCAATCAAACAAAAAACCTCTAACTATGAATGATTCAATTTTTATCAGAGGTCCAGTCAATCTCAATATCATACAAGGCATATCTCTACATATTGCTCCATCATACTTCCAATTTCCAAATGAAATCAATTAATATTGCGATCTAGCATAAAAAAGATCAACCAGTTCAAAAATAAAAATTTTACACATATAGATGAGATAAATGTAGCAAGAGCATGAATTTAGGATTACAATTCACGAAAAAAAAGAGAAAAAAATCATTAAGATAAAGTGGTAGATAATAATTGAAGAGGCGACTAACCAAAATTGCGTGACATCGACGCTGATGAATCCAACCCCACAAAAAAATAGCTGCACCAATCCACTGATTCCACCCAAGCTTTGTCAAAGGATTAAACAATTCCCACAAATTGAAATCAATGGCTGGCATTTGCCTTTTCCCCTTGACAACGAACTCTGCAACTAAGTTTGCTGTAAATTTACAGGTTTCCGCCACGCAGTTACAACAAAGGGACAGCGGAGCAGCCGTGTAGAAACTTACCATGGACAATAAAAAAGAAGTTAATAAGTAATCTTCCAGTAGGCAAAGGTTTTCACAAGTATGCAACGAACAAGCTGAGGAATTCATTGGTAGTGATTAAAATACGACAAAAATTGGTATTGCAGTATTTCCATGAGTATATTTCAAAGCAACAACCACAACGTTTAACTGGATACATATGCAATTATGGACATTAGAATGGACAAGAGATGTTATAATACAATGTACTAGAAAATAAACTTACTACAGGCCAGTTAGATAACCAAAAATGTGCATCCTAGCAGATGGGCTGTAGTTGAAGACGTATACAGTTTCATAGAGGCGTCTTAAAACTTGAATCTCCATCAACAAAAGCGAAAAAACTGATTGCCAAACCATTAACCACTGATCCATTGGAACTGGAGGAGATTTGTGCGAGGAGAAGAAATGGGAAGCTCCAGTCAACTGGCTGGTAATGGTGGAATAAACAAATGATTTCGAGAGCACTGGAGTGAGGCTATATGCATACATCGAAGTTGATACAAGCAATATTGTAGTCCAGATCACAGCCAGCGCATAAAAGTGGCAGAAGAACTTTTGTGGAACAGTGAATTTCTGCCAGAAAGCAAGATTTGTCATCAGTGTATCATGCCGTATAAGAAGTTGTATGCAAAATTTGCAGAGAGGAATCGTAGGGATAAACATTCAGCAACATGAAGACGATATAAAATCTGAAAATTCCAGTTTACATGCGATAATTTTCACTTCTTGCCTCTTGGACTGAATTAACAGAAATCATTCTACATAGAGTTACATTAATCATTCCGTTTCTTCTATGGGATTTTCTTAACAAGCAGACATTCCTTTCATAAAAGGAATGAACAGCACTGCAGTAAACAAAAAAGTTCTCCAAACTTACATGAGATGACTTCATGATCTTTCCTCTCTTGGCAAACCCCAACACAGATGCTTGAAACGGTCTCAACCAAGAGAAGGGCAAGAAAGCTACGAGCATAGGCAGTGTCGCCGCAATCCAAAGTGATCTGATCAACGAAACTAGATTGAGCTCCATTAACGCCAAGACCTAGATGGAATTAAGCTCTAAGTGACGAGTATAACAAGTTTCTCCAAGAAGAAACCCTTTCTTCAACTGGATTTTGCAAGAGAACAGCCAAATGCTGCCATGATAATCGCCTACCGCACTAATCCAGCTACCGCGTAGTAGCCGCAGTGGTGGGCAAGATGCGGTTGCACCCCGACACATTGACCCATGGTTCCATAAATCGATTCAAAACAGAAACTGGAACCGCAAGTTTCGGTGCCGGAACCGTATTTCACGGCTCGGTTCTAAATTAAAAAAAAAATTATATGGATCTTTTATTATTTTTTAGTCTGGTTTTCAAATTTTGGATTGGATTTGGAGCTGGTTTTCGGATATAGACCAGTTTTTACGATTTTCGGTCGGCTTTAACTGTTTTTGGGTCTAATTTTTTATGCACAGTTCGGTTTGGTTTTCACGGTTTTTGACCCTCAAAACCGTGGACTTGACCGTGAGCTACGGGTCTTGAAAACTTGGAACCAGACCGGTTCTTTTAGTGGAAAAAATTGGACCGAACCAGGACCGAAACTGCATTTTCAATCCAGTTTGCACTAGAGATAATTGAAACTGCAGTTTCAATCCAGTTTGCACTAGAGATAATTGTGGTCTGCAGTTTCAATCCAGTTTGCACTAGAGATAATTGAACCTGCAGTTTCAATCCAGTTTGCACTAGAGATAATTGTGGTCTGGTTCGGTCCGATTTTTGAAAAAATTAAGATCGGACCACTAAATTCGGTTTTTAAATTTTGCATCAATAAGTATAAAAATTTTCCCAGAACGGGACCAGAATTCCGATCTCGGTTCTGGTCCTCCCAAATAAAGAGTTTGATCGAAATAAACAGAACAGCAAACACATCAAAGATCTTTGCTATCTGTCCAAATAAACAGAACAACAAACAACAGAAGTTCTGTTGTTTGTTGGTTCTTTTACAGAACAACAAAATTAACAGATTGATAACATATTAACACTGCACAACAAATAAATTAAACCTCCTACAGAGTACAGCCTACAGGGTCGGCACTCTCTCGGTGAAACTGATGGAGTGCCCCAAATGCCAAAACAGAATTAAATGATGGACGAAGAACGGTAAAAATCACATGATTAGATGAAGAGATAAACAAATCCTAATCAACGACAAAAAGGCTTACCTTCGTAATCGTCGGACTAGTTGTCGAGCGGCGAGGGCGACTGGGGGAGGGCGAGAGAGACCAGGGCGAGGGAGACCACTAGCTTTTGGCGACTGGGCGAGGGCAAGAGCGTTCGGTATCCGACGTCGGCGATTCGCCAAGATGAGAAGAGAAAACTGATAATTGTCTGAACTCTGAAGACTGAAGCTCGAGCCCGATGCTTGAAACTTTGGGCAAAAAAATTGGTCCGGGTCGGTTCTGCATGAGCTGACTCATTAGAACCGAAACCGGACCGGGATTTTCGGTTCTGGTCAATGCAGAACCGAAAATCTTTTTTTTTTCTTTTTCAGAACCGGACCAAATTGTCGGTTTTGGTCCGGTTATTCGGTTCTCGATTTTTTTGCTCACCCCTAGTTTGCACTTTGCGCACCTGTAGTACGGGATGGAGTGGCTTGTAGGGGTGGAACGAGTTCGGTTTTTCCTGTTCGAACATAACAGAGTCCACCTGGTTTATGATGGATGGGAAACGAATAGGGCTGTTAAAAAGGAAGAAGAGCTAAAACGACGACGTTCATTTGCAGGAACCCGTCAGCATTATCTAAGCCACCCACCAGCGACGCTTCCACCACCTCCCCCATTTCCTTCAATTCTCTTCCACTGTTTGTGTGGTTGGATGATTGCAGCTGATGCGATTCTCGGTTTGATTGCCTGCCCATTCGACTTCTTTAGTTCTGTAAGTCTCTCTCTCTCTCTTTCTCTCTCTCTCTCTCTCTCTCCTTGAAGTTTGTGCGCGCTACCGCTACAAGGCTGTGCCGATCGCACTTTTTCTCTTAGCTCTGCACTAAGCCCTAACTTCTTTCACTTCAATCTATTATTCCGATGTTTCGATTTCATCGTTCAATTTAGCTAAGATCTCGATTTTCCTTCGCGAGGAGCTGTGGTGCAATCTTATGAGTTTGCCGTGATTGAGCTGCGTCCTCGACTAGTGGTTCAGATCAAATGTTCTCTATGTATTTTTTTGCATATTTTTACGATTCAATGTTAAACAGTAGTCAGCTAGTGGACTCTTTTGTGTTCATATAAATGGTTTGGGGAGTAGGATGGTTCTTATATCATGCTTCATTTGTCAATGTATTTGTATAGTTGTGCAGTAAGCGAATTTGTAGAGACGCAAACAAAGACATATCAGAGATTGTTCTAAACAAAGTTGAGGTTCGTGATTTCGGACTGATTTCTTTTAGCAATGTTCTTATGCTCAGAGCTATATCAATCTTTGGATAAATTTGTTACTTCGCCACGTCAAAAGAAAAGTTTGTGTTAAAATTTGATATAAAATGGTTTAGGAGAGTGGGAAGAGACTGTGGACTGCCTGCTGTATCTTAATAATTGAGTGAGAGGAGTCAGATTTCATGAGTTTTAGCCATGCGGATAAATTTTAACTCTCATAAAATTGAAGTTGAAAACATGATATGATCGTGTTACTTGTTTAATTGCGAGCAGAAGTATTATTGACAACAATGGATAAACTATGATATATCGACTTACTTTGATATTGATTTTTTTTGTCGACGTGTCCTATGTGTATTGATTGAGTGTTTGCAATATGTGATTCTTTAATCATATGTATTTTTTTGCACAAATTTTCACCATGATCTGATTTTTGGTATGCGTGTCTGTAATTTGTTATTATTCTTCCCAAATTTTCCCAGCATGAAGTAAGTGGTGAGGTATGGGGACTTGAAACTATGGAATGAAACTGTAATGTACTTAAAGGATGTTTAACTATTGCGCTGACATTGATAGAATTTCTATTTTTTTCACTAATTATATATACTATTTTTCCGGACATCTTTGTTTTTTTTCTTATTTCTTAACCAAAGAAAGGTTGCTTGTATTCGTAAATTGTTAGTGTATTGTGTATTTGCTAAACCATGCTTCCAAGTTGTATTGAAAGAACAAAGAAGAAAGGGGGAAAAAAAAGAGAGCAAGATGCAACTTTCTCAAATGAGACATTCTGTCCCAACTTAAATTTTGGCATGTGAACTGAATGTGGAGTTCATATATTTGATTTGCAAATAGAAGGCACATCTATGGGATTGACATTAGTTGGAAAAATGTGTTTATTATGTAAGTCTACAACTTCATAATGACAGAATTTGGTGTTCAAAACTGTGTTTGATATGTGAGTCTGACGAGTAACTTGAATCCAATTTTTATGCTATGTTGTTTTTTGGCTAGTTGACGATGGATGATGGTCGGCAACATGAAAATGGAAGGCATAAACTGGATTATTTCAGAGGAACTCCTCCAGTAATATATTCTCAGTCTTTCTATTGTACACTGCTGATATTTTATTTCGTTAGCAAGCATTTCAGATCCAGTTAACAAAACCAAAATATATTTGCAGTGGAATTTGGTTCCCCAGCATCAAGTGAAGGAACCAAATGCCTTGGTCATGAATAAGAAGATCATGTCCATTATAGCAGAGAGAGATGCAGCGATCCGAGAATGTAATATCGCTCTCTCTGAAAAGAATGAAGCTTTGGCCGTGCGGGATGAGGCCCTTCGGCAGAGAGATGAAGCTCTTAATCAGCGAGATACTGCACTAATGGAACGAGACAATGCCCTTGCAGCCCTTCAAATACGTGATCATGGTGCCAGCTTCCCAATGGGCTGTTCAATCCAGCGAAAAAATAAGCGTTTGCACCACCCTTCAAACCACGTAGCAAATATGACAGAAGCTCCATACAGTGCTAAAGAACTTCAAATAACTGAAGCTTTTCCCATTACAGCCATAACTTCTGATACTGTTAAGTCCCAACGAGGAAAGCAAACAAAGGAGAACAAAGTAGTTTCATCTAAGCCACAAAGGGCACCTAGGAAGAAAGTGGGCGAAGATTTAAATAGACAAGCTGCCTCTGATGGAATAAAGTACAGAACTGATTGGGATGTTCAAGACATGGGGCTGAACCTTGTTAGTTTTGATGAATCTATCATGCCAGCTCCAATTTGCACGTGCACCGGAATTCCTAGACAATGCTATAAATGGGGGAATGGAGGGTGGCAGTCATCTTGCTGCACCATCAATATGTCACAGTATCCACTTCCACAAATGCCTAACAAGCAACATGCCAGAATGGGAGGACGAAAAATGAGTGGAAGTGTCTTTGCTCGATTGCTTAGCAGGCTAGCAGCAGAAGGCCATGATCTTTCAGTATCAGTGGATCTCAAGGACCACTGGGCTAGACATGGAACAAACCGCTATATTACAATCAGGTAGCTAGGAAGCAACTTACTGGAAACAACAATGTTGGTTTTTCTCATCAGGAACCATGTCTGAATTCTTTGGAAAAAAGGTCACCAACAAGGTTAGGGAGGTGATTTCCTTCCGGTTTCTTAGATTAACCTAATTAAGATTAATTTTCAGAGCTTTTGTACATGGCAGTTATTAGAATTACTTTGCACCCTCTCCCTTATTTCCCTAGTGGCGAAAAATATGAACTGAAAATCAGCCAGGAAGGATTATTCAGGTGTAGTACAAAGCCGGAGGGCGGGTTTACATATTCTTGGAACTGTAGACATTTACTTGCTGCTCCACGTTCGATTTTCCAGATTGGTATGAATATTGCTCATATATATATATCTTTATTTTGTGGCTTAATACTACTACCATTTTGTTTAGTTGCAAAGCTTAAAAAGGGTATTGGGATTGGACTAGTGACTCTGAATTTCCCCTCCAATGTCTTTTTGAGTACTTTTGCAGAGACTTACTGTAACATGAAATGAAAATGATGATTAGTTTGCCCAATTAGTGACACTTTTATTGTGTGATTAGTTAATCTTAATCAAGTGATTAGCTATGTCTGTTAGCGGCATAGTTTAGTGTTAGTTTTTCACTTCTGGCAAGAGCCTTTCTGTCTGAATTGTCAACAAGAAATCAGGGAGGCGATTAAAGGACAAAATGGTCTTAATGGGTTTATTTTGTAGCCTTTTACTTTGCCTATAATTAAGTGGGCCCCGGCCCACTGTCTTTTTACTGATAAAGAAAAGCCTCCCTTGATTAACTGCCACGTCGTCGCAAATCAAACACGTGGTCGTCGATGGACCACTTTAGAGAGGTCATCGTCGTCAGAGGCGGAACTTGAGCCACGTTGAAAGCTGGATCACCGTCTCTTTGAGCGGGTGCTGATTTTGAAAGTTTTATAATCAATTATCAACTTTATTAATGGAGACGTGACAATTAGTGCATTGATTTCAATTTTAAATTATTTATTTATTTAAATAAAAAAAACACGTGTCTTGTTGGAAATATGGCAGGTCAAATTTCAAATATTTTAGGTTCAACATTACTGGTAAGTTAATTTGAATAAGTAGTGTTTAATTAGATTATCATTAATTACTATTTTTTATAATAATGTGAAAGATTTTCATGGGTGAGTATTGACATTTGAACCACCCTCCCATGTGCTAAGACGTCTTAAACCAATGCTAAGTTTAATCACTATATACGTTATTTGTTAATGTTTGGGTGGTCAAAGCAAAATAGTCATACTTCGGCTAATCACGTGTACAATTATTAAAAATTACTACACCCCTTGATTTTTACTCTTTAATATATGATATCAAAATGCATAAATAAAGAAATAAAAATTAGGGTAATTATCGATTTGAACCCTGTACTATACACGTTTTTTCAATTCGGCCCCTGTACTAAAAAAATCGACAAACCGAACCCTATACTTTGATTCTGTTATCAGTTTTGACCTTCTATCAACAATTTCATTAACCTTTCATTGAAAAAACTAACAAACGATCTTGGATTCAGTTGAAATTTTTACCACATGTTCACTACTTAATGAGAAGATAATCTGTAAATTTTTGTAATTTTTTAACACATGTACGATTTATTAGAATTTTATTTTAGTATTTTATAAAAATATTATAATAAATCATACATATTTTAGAAAATCACGAAACTTTTTCTATTATCTAGCCATGATAAGTTGAACATGTGGAAAAGTTTTCAAATAAATCAAATATTGTTTGGTATTTTTTAAAAAATTAATTTATAAAGTAAAGAAGAAATTGAGATTAATTTAAAAAAATACTAAAAGATATTGGATTTATTTGAAAATTTTTCCAGATGTTCACCATATTATGGGTAGATAATAAAAAAGTTTTCGTAATTTGTTAAAACTTGTATGATTTATTATAATATATTTAAAAAATACTAAAAAATTACAATAAATCGTAGATGTGTTAAAAAATCACGAAAAATTTTAGATTATCTTCTCATTAAGTAATAAACATGTGGTAAAACTTTCAACTGAATCTACGATCGTTTGGTTGTTTTTTCAATGAGGGTTTAATGAAATTGTTGATTGAAGGTTAAAACTGATAACAGAATCAAAGTACAGGGTTTGGTTCGCCGATTTTTTTAGTACATGGGCCGAATTGAAAAAACGTGTATAGTACAGGGTTCAAATCGATAATTTTCCTAAAAATTAAAAATGACGTGATTTATATAATCCATAAATGAACATATTAAATGTAAAATTGTTCGATAATTATGCTGTTGTTAGAACAGTTTTATTTTTATTTTTTGAAAATTTGTAATTCATTATAAGAGTCCATCATGTAAAGAAAAAGACAGTCCAATATAAGAGATCAAGTCATACCAGTAGGGATACACGATCTCACATTGTTTGAAAAAATAGAAATTATTTAGCGCATTTTAAGCTTACTCCAATAATAAAATCGTTAAGAGTTCGCAGCAAAACAGATAATATTGTAATAGAAAGACTTGAAACTGATTATTTTAAATATAATGTAATGCAAAATATCATATGATATGCAATTTTTTGAAATATCACATCATGCATCTAGCCGAATAATTGTCAGAAGTATTATACACAATAATTGGAAAAAATAATTAATATATTAATTAATAAGTAGAATAATAGACGATGATGTATAAACATGGAACAAAAAAGACATGAACTTGCACTACCCATGACTCATTGTTTGCTTTCTCCTTTTCCTCTCCATCATGTGTGCTAAGGTTATGGAGGACACCTCCACGTGTTTAGCAATTTCTTTTACTTCCTTCAATTTTTTGTAATTAATCAACTAATAATCTTTGCATAAACTTAATTAATGTTTTAGACTTGGAAAATAACCCAATTAAATGTCGAGTTAATATTCATGGTTGACTAATTTTTCACAAAATTCAAGGTAAGAAAAGTTTAAAGCTAGTCATTAAATGCGTTAAGATTATGGATCAAGAAAAAAAAAAAAAAAGAATCATGCCAAGTTAATTCTATTAAAAAATTTATTAACGTGTCAAATAATAATTAATTTAATAGATTAATTATACTAATCACTATTTGACATGTCAGCAAGTTTTATAAGAGCGTTGAATAAAAGAGTAAACTTTAGGGGTGAGTGCGATCCGATTCCACCTTGGAACCATGGCATTCCGAGACTGAAACGTGAACAGAACATGTTTCACAGGTCCGTTCCAAATTTTTAATTTTTTTAAAAAAGAACTTATTTATATTTTCTATTGTTTTTTGGTATAGTTTTTGAAGTTTGGGTCAAGTTAATGACCAGTTTTCGAGTATGGGTCGGTTTTTTTTGTAGTTTTGGATCCAATTTTAACCGGTTTCAAATCGAATTTTTGACTCACGGTTCGATTCAGTTTTTTTGATTTTTTACTCCCAAAACCGTGAAACGGCCGTGAACTAGTTTCATTTGGTGGGAAAAATCAGACCGAAATTGCAGTTCCGGTTAAAACTGCGGTTCTGGTTCGGTTTTGGCCCCTCCTAGTAAAGTTAAGTTAGTATTTAAAAAAAAAAAAATCAAAGGAAAAAAAAAAAAGAGACGTGCATGCATTCTCGAATATTAGGTGTTATTTTCTTTCGATGAATGTGAACATGGCAGCAAGGAAGGCGAAGAGATTTTTCTAAAGTAGCTTTCGAATTTAGAGATATCCACGTGTCACTTTTATATAAATTATGATTATTATTTATAATTTTAAAAATTATTTTTTTAGATTCTCAAAATACGTCGCCGTTTGGTTTATCAGGGCTTCGCTTATAATATCTTGGTTTTCCGTTATATTAAAACAATTATTAAATTGATATATATTTTATAGGAAAAAATACAAATATGGAGCGTGTTTTACACGCGCGTGAGGAAGACGTGAGACGGTGGTCTATAATTGGATTAGGTAATAGAAAACGTTATAGAAAGAAAATAATTGAGATTAGTTACTAAATACGCTGCGTAAACAAATGCGATCGGAATGAAATTCAAATGCAGATTAAATGCAAATCCGTTGAATTTCTTATTAAATTCACGCGTTTTGGTCAAGATATCCGTGCACTCCCCGTCGTATTCTGATCGTCGTCATCGTCGTCGTCGTCGTCGTCCCGAGAGAACCGCCGGGTTCTTCGGATTTTCCACTGCAAGAAGGATAAAGAGCTTCGTGTTCTGCTTGCAGAGCTGCTTTCTACTTTGGGGGTTTATGTTGCGACTGTTTTTGTTTTTTTTCACGGTTGTGATGTGTCTGCACTTGGTTTGGGCTTTAGATAAGTTGCAGTTGTCGGACATTGTTGGAACGCGGATCGTTTTGAGTTTTCGCTTTTTGGAGGTGTTCTTAGCAGTATCGAAAGATTGTCGTTTTTTGTGAAAGAATTTCCTGTGGTTGAATTTTAGAGTTGTTTAGTTTCTATGCGTTTCTAGTTCTGCCGAGTGAGATTCGCTTGTTACGCTTCGCGGTATAGCCGGATTTGATCGGTGCTTTAGTTTGATTTTGAAACAGGTTTGCATTTGTTTGGGAGTTCTGTAGCTTCTTTTTTGGGGAGATAATCTGAGGTCGTACAGAAGTTATTTTACTGGATATAGGATTGTAGTTCTTAGAAAATATGGGCGATACTGAAGGAGCTCGAACAGATATAGGGCAAAACCTCCAATGTTCGCAAGGAACTTCTTCCTCGGCGTATCTAAAGCAAACTTTGCCGATGAATCATCTCAATATTCCACAGTTGAACTCCACACAGTTCCGTTCGCGGCATTTTCCACCAAATGTTTTTGGAGATGGCAAAAAAATTGGGATACCACCGTCGCACCCTCATCAGATTCCGCCCATTTCGCAATATTCTCAGATCCCGATCCCTCGGCCGGTAAACCAGCAGTATGTTTCACAGAATTATACATCGGGCCCTACTCATTCTCGATCACTGTCACAGTCATCGTTTTTCTCTCTTGATTCATTGCCCCCATTAAGCCCCTCACCATTTCGTGACTCTCCAACTTCATCAATCTCAGACCAGGTTTCAGCCGATGCGACAATGGATGAGAGGTCGTCGTCGTCGTCGTCGTCGTCGTCGTCGTCGTCGTCGTCGTCGTCGTCGTCGTCGTCGTCGTCGTCGTCGTCGTCGTCGTCGTCGTCGTCGTCGTCGTCGTCGTCGTCGTCGTCGTCGTCGTCGTCGTCGTCGTCGTCGTCGTCGTCGTCGTCGTCGTCGTCGTCGTCGTCGTCGTCGTCGTCGTCGTCGTCGTCGTCGTCGTCGTCGTCGTCGTCGTCGTCGTCGTCGTCGTCGTCGTCGTCGTCGTCGTCGTCGTCGTCGTCGTCGTCGTCGTCGTCGTCGTCGTCGTCGTCGTCGTCGTCGTCGTCGTCGTCGTCGTCGTCGTCGTCGTCGTCGTCGTCGTCGTCGTCGTCGTCGTCGTCGTCGTCGTCGTCGTCGTCGTCGTCGTCGTCGTCGTCGTCGTCGTCGTCGTCGTCGTCGTCGTCGTCGTCGTCGTCGTCGTCGTCGTCGTCGTCGTCGTCGTCGTCGTCGTCGTCGTCGTCGTCGTCGTCGTCGTCGTCGTCGTCGTCGTCGTCGTCGTCGTCGTCGTCGTCGTCGTCGTCGTCGTCGTCGTCGTCGTCGTCGTCGTCGTCGTCGTCGTCGTCGTCGTCGTCGTCGTCGTCGTCGTCGTCGTCGTCGTCGTCGTCGTCGTCGTCGTCGTCGTCGTCGTCGTCGTCGTCGTCGTCGTCGTCGTCGTCGTCGTCGTCGTCGTCGTCGTCGTCGTCGTCGTCGTCGTCGTCGTCGTCGTCGTCGTCGTCGTCGTCGTCGTCGTCGTCGTCGTCGTCGTCGTCGTCGTCGTCGTCGTCGTCGTCGTCGTCGTCGTCGTCGTCGTCGTCGTCGTCGTCGTCGTCGTCGTCGTCGTCGTCGTCGTCGTCGTCGTCGTCGTCGTCGTCGTCGTCGTCGTCGTCGTCGTCGTCGTCGTCGTCGTCGTCGTCGTCGTCGTCGTCGTCGTCGTCGTCGTCGTCGTCGTCGTCGTCGTCGTCGTCGTCGTCGTCGTCGTCGTCGTCGTCGTCGTCGTCGTCGTCGTCGTCGTCGTCGTCGTCGTCGTCGTCGTCGTCGTCGTCGTCGTCGTCGTCGTCGTCGTCGTCGTCGTCGTCGTCGTCGTCGTCGTCGTCGTCGTCGTCGTCGTCGTCGTCGTCGTCGTCGTCGTCGTCGTCGTCGTCGTCGTCGTCGTCGTCGTCGTCGTCGTCGTCGTCGTCGTCGTCGTCGTCGTCGTCGTCGTCGTCGTCGTCGTCGTCGTCGTCGTCGTCGTCGTCGTCGTCGTCGTCGTCGTCGTCGTCGTCGTCGTCGTCGTCGTCGTCGTCGTCGTCGTCGTCGTCGTCGTCGTCGTCGTCGTCGTCGTCGTCGTCGTCGTCGTCGTCGTCGTCGTCGTCGTCGTCGTCGTCGTCGTCGTCGTCGTCGTCGTCGTCGTCGTCGTCGTCGTCGTCGTCGTCGTCGTCGTCGTCGTCGTCGTCGTCGTCGTCGTCGTCGTCGTCGTCGTCGTCGTCGTCGTCGTCGTCGTCGTCGTCGTCGTCGTCGTCGTCGTCGTCGTCGTCGTCGTCGTCGTCGTCGTCGTCGTCGTCGTCGTCGTCGTCGTCGTCGTCGTCGTCGTCGTCGTCGTCGTCGTCGTCGTCGTCGTCGTCGTCGTCGTCGTCGTCGTCGTCGTCGTCGTCGTCGTCGTCGTCGTCGTCGTCGTCGTCGTCGTCGTCGTCGTCGTCGTCGTCGTCGTCGTCGTCGTCGTCGTCGTCGTCGTCGTCGTCGTCGTCGTCGTCGTCGTCGTCGTCGTCGTCGTCGTCGTCGTCGTCGTCGTCGTCGTCGTCGTCGTCGTCGTCGTCGTCGTCGTCGTCGTCGTCGTCGTCGTCGTCGTCGTCGTCGTCGTCGTCGTCGTCGTCGTCGTCGTCGTCGTCGTCGTCGTCGTCGTCGTCGTCGTCGTCGTCGTCGTCGTCGTCGTCGTCGTCGTCGTCGTCGTCGTCGTCGTCGTCGTCGTCGTCGTCGTCGTCGTCGTCGTCGTCGTCGTCGTCGTCGTCGTCGTCGTCGTCAGGATGCGAGTTCACACTCTTTGTTGCCTCCCTCTCCTTATCCTAAAGGTCATTTTTCGAAAGCTGGTGATAGTTTTCAGCCTCGCAAAGCACATAGGAGGTCTAATAGTGATATTCCGTTTGGGTTTTCCACAGTGATGCAATCTTCTCTTCCACTTCTTCCATTGAAGGGTGGTTCGGGCATTTTAGAGAGGTCAGTGTCTGCTAAAGAAAATTTTCCGATGTCAAAGCCTTCTCACTTTGTCAAAAGAGAGTGCGATTGGGAAAGATGTGGGGACGAAAATGCAGAAGTAATGGGCGAAAGGAAATCCGAAGGGGATGTCATGGATGATCTATTTACAGCTTATATGAATTTGGATAATATCGATTCACTGAACTCGTCAGGGACTGACGAGAAGAACGGAATTGAGAATTGCGAAGATTTGGATAGCAGAGCCAGTGGAACGAAGACAAATGGAGGCGACAGCAGTGATAATGAAGCACAAAGCAGTGTGAACGAAAATGGTGGAACCAATCAAAGGCCTGCAATGAGTTCTTCATCTGAGAAAATGGAAGGTATTAAAAGAAGTGCCGGAGGAGACATTGCTCCAACCATCCGTCATTATCGAAGTGTTTCAATGGATAGTTTCATGGGCAAGTTGCAGTTCGGCGAGGAGTCTCAAAAAATGCCACCTTCCCCCGGTGCCCATCCGAACCACCTTTCACCAACCCCTTTTAGCTTGGAGTTTGGAAATGGCGAGTTCAGCGGGGCTGAAATGAAGAAAATTATGGCAAATGACAAGCTTGCTGAGATTGCATTAACTGACCCAAAACGTGTTAAAAGGTATTCTTATTTTAAACCATTTCATTTCGATTTGATTGAATATGAATTTAATAGATTGATCCATTTAGGATCTTGGCGAATCGGCAATCGGCTGCTCGATCTAAGGAACGGAAGATGAGGTATATTTCCGAGTTGGAACACAAGGTTCAAACTCTCCAAGCAGAAGCTACTACACTGTCTGCTCAGCTTACACTTCTTCAGGTAGAAATTTGGCCGCTAGAATTTGATTTTCGTTTGTCATTTTCTTGTTCTGAGTGGATCCCCTTGTTTTTTATCTTTATGCCAGAGAGATTCTGTGGGGCTCACAAACCAGAACAATGAGCTCAAGTTTCGTCTTCAATCCATGGAACAACAAGCACGGCTCCGAGATGGTAATAGCTTTTTAGCACAAATGAGTTTTCTAATTAATTAAATTTACTTGACAACTTTTATTAAAATTTAAGCGATTTTTGGTTTTTGTCTTATAATTCGAGTGTGACTTTTTGAGACGAATTGTGATAGTGGGTTGGGGAAGTGCATAGTGGATGACTTAACTGCCGGAAACAAAGACTAAATTGGTGATCTTTTCTGGGTCAATTTTCAAATTTTAGACGGAACACTTTGGATATGTTTAAAACATGTCCAAAGTTTGATGTTTTGAAACGAAGAACTTGTTTTTGAAGTGATTATTGAATAGTTGAGAAATTAGCTTCCTTTCTAAATGCCCGATTGTGCCGTTTGACAGCTCTAAACGAAGCCTTGACGACAGAAGTACAGCGGCTAAAACTGGCGACGACAGACATAAGTGGACAAACTTCGATGTTTCAGATGCAGCATCAAACCTCTCAGCCCAATGTCCACCCCCGCCAGAACGGCCCCGCATCTGCCAAACCGGAGTCAGTTCAATAGTCGGTACCTATTGCTGATCTAGTTATATAACATATTTCTTCAATTCCTACGTGAAATAGTTGGCCTTTGCCAATTGCCCTTCTTCCCACATAAATATTTACCAAGATTTGTTTTTTCTTTGTACAATTTTACTTCATTAAGATACCGAGTATTTGCATGATGCGTACGATATGTAGTTCTTAGAAAAGATTGAATCTCATGGATTGCGACGTTGGTGCTTAATTTAATGGGACTAAATATTTAACGTTTACGCCATAGTTTGGTGTTAGAAAATAAATATTGGTTAATATTTATATGATAGTTTTTACACACGTTGGCTATGATGTTTGAGAGATTGTCTGTAACATTATATGCAAAAATATTCAATATTTAGTGAATGTAATGAAATCGAGTTATTGTAAGAGCCTTCAGTATATATCATGGTTTTTATTAACTCAAAAAAAATCGTATCTTGTAAATTCACGGAATAAAATTTATATACACGCATGAAAACACCAACGACGTCGTTGCGTGAATATGAGTTGAAACGACGTCGTTGCGTTTATCGTTTAATTTCTGTTATTCGACGGAGAATTTGTTTTCTCAAGAGAGAGTTGCGAGACCGAATATGGTATTGACTGACGGTAAAACTTATGATGACCGGAAGTTATTGGCCGGTGGTGATCTTGAATGCAGCTCAGCCTACGCCGGTGGAGCTTAGGCGATAACTCCAGACTCTAGTGACGCAGCAGTTTCTTCGCCAGTGCGAGGTCATCTGGTGACGAGGAAGACAGTAATGACAAGACTTCCAAATCAAGCTCAGTCAAGGAAAGAAGTCCAAGCGCAAACTCAGACGAGAAGGCCGTCAGGTCTCTCTCCCATCTCCCTTTCTCTCTTCCAAATTAATTCTGAAATTGAGCTATTTTTCCTGTTCCATTGCTCACTAGAAGTTTTAGCAATAATTTGGAACGTCAATCCTCTCTTGGTTGTGAAGCTGTTTGTACTTGATAATTGCTAACTTTGAATTTTATTTGTCACTAAGCTGATGCTTGGGATGTATGGGAGAGGAAGCATATAGTTAGCCCAAGTGGTACCATCAGTCGTAGCATATGGTTTATATCCTGATTCGAGTGGTGGGAAGACAAAAACTCTCTTTTCTAAGGTGAGAAGGTCATGAGTGAGACCCAACGGTCGATGGCGGTGCGTCCGTGGGCCGGGCTGATAGTGATACGTAACGGGCTGGGTGTCCACGAGATCACCTTCTTAGTGCGAGAAAGATGGAGAGTTTTCTCTCCCTCTTACGATTCTCGTGAAGTTGCCCTTTGAGAGTAACTGCAGGGGAATTGTTGAAATTGTAAATAAACACGTAATTGGCGTATAATCATCGTGTTAGTTCAATACATACACTTGCAATGAAAACTTGATCATTGACGGATTATTTTTTCTATTGTTTCCTAATTATATAGTTTCATTTACTACAGGGATTGATAAATCAAAAGATATACTATTAGTTACTGTTGTCATTACCATGTTTTATTGAATTTGGTTTTATTCAACCATTATGGGTGGTTGCCCTATTGACCTTGTTGGGAACTAGGGTGCTGGATCAGCGCCTCTTACAAAATCAAACCAGTGTGTTAGTAGCGGCAACTTCAGGTGTGATGACACCTTTAACAATTAAGTTAATGGCCAACCCTCAAACGATTAGGCATTCAATTATGTTTACTCTTGTTACATGTGAACAGAAAGAATCTAGTTATTAGGGAGCTCTACTTTTGAGCCAACATTCATAGCTTCAAAGAAAACATTAAGTTTCTTTGAATTTTGTGTTTTTGTTACATCATGAAATGCCTGAGACCATCTTTTTTCAATCACAACTTCTTTATGCTCTTTTTTCTAGGCTGATGCCCTTTAAGGTATTTTATTTGCAAGTGACGTAATCCTAAATGGTAATACAGATGAGATGATAGGGTAAAGGCAATTCTCAAAGATTTTATTTTTTTGTTACTAGGAAGTTACTATCTGTTATTGATGGGATCATTGCTCTTGAAAGGATGTTATTTAGAACAAGAGCTCTTTGACATTACTGTATAAGTGAAGGACTGTATTTCGTGCAGGAGGCATGGCTCCTGAAAAGGTAGGACTATATTTAGATACTTCTGAATTAGGGAAGGACTATATTTGGTGTACGAAAGAAGAATGTTGTTTAAAACTAAAGTTCATTATGATTTCTGAATAAGTGATGGACTATATTTGGTGGCTATGAAGTTGAAATTGATTGATATGGGACTTAAAAGTTAAGATGACTTAAAAATAGGCGAGTTAAGGTAGTATTGGAAGGTGTGAATAGTGGCGTGGAGAGACATTCATAGTAGGGAAAGAACATTAGAAGGATTTCTAGTAGTTTTTTGGAGAAGTCATTAACCACTCCGAAGTTGATATAGTAAAAGCTGCAGTTTGAGGTAACCGATGGAGGAATTAAATAATGTTCGTGGGACTTCAATTTCTGTTCCAAACATATTCAAAAAGTGCTTTTGGGTAATTTTTTTTTTCTTTTTCCATCACGTACGGACAGGTGATTTTGAAGGAATAATCTTCTCTCATTCCTGATTGGGATTATGTACCAATGTGCCTGCAAGGCACATGATACTCTTCAAGTTACAGGAATAAGGTTAAGACTGAGTGCCCCAAGTTTGAATGGAAACCAACCAAATTCCTCAAGCCATCTCTATTAGCGTAGATGTTAATTATTAAGGATCTCAAAGCGTACGTGATAAGCCCTTCCAATGAAGTATAATTAATTTAGGAGGCTAAAGAAAAGGTTGGAGACAAAAATAGAGATGCAAAAGAGTGATAAAGGTGTGAGGAGAGAATTAGAAAATGGTAGGCTTGGGTTGTGAAGCTGACGTTGCTGTAGTTACAGCATGAGGCAAGAGAATATAAATGTGATATTAGGAATTAGGAAAAACGATAGGAGAGAACCGAGCCTTTGTAGATTGCTCATTAGGGTGTAATTTTTTGTTTCTCAGTGGGAATTTCTCTGTTTTCTTTGTTCATTGCTGCTGAGGTTAACCCAATCATCCTTAACAATTTGACTCTTGGTCCTTTTGGATTATGAATTGCTATTTTGATTTCTATATCCCAGTTTCAATATATGATAGTTCAAACCTAGAGGTAAACGTTGTAAAGTAGATTGGCATGGTGCCTTGTGGCTGCTTTCATATAATGTCTCATTGCCTCATCCTTGGAAAAGTAATTACACAAGCTATGCATAGCATGCCTATAGTCCAACTTCATTTAATTACAGCCTTTGTCATTGTGAAATGAAAGTCTCAATTTTAGTTTGCAGGTTTTCTCTATTTTTTTTTTAAAGATAATTTCGATGTAACGTAGTAATTTCTGTTTTTTCACATCAGGCAAAAGCCAAATCACACAAGAAAGCTAAATTCAGGGCTCATCATTGGAAACTACATCCAAAACGAGTTTTCTGTTGATTATAAAGATGATTTGGCTCTGAGAAATTCTTTAAGGTGATCGATTATCTGTTTTTTGTGGGCGTGTCATGCTTTGTATCAATGTTGCATGCAGAACTTTGGTGGGCTACATTTGGGATTTGCTCGTTACTTCTGTTATACTAGTGTGCAGTGAATGTAGTAAGTATTTTTTATAAAAATGAGTATCTAAACTTGGCAATCATTTACGAAAATTTATTAACACATCTTGTTTAGAATGACAGGGTGGAGTCCAGTTCCTGACTAGTTAAAGGAAAGGCTCACCAGAACAATAGTTTTGTGAAGCTTAGACCACCATGACTTGCTTGGTAAGTTACAAAATCAGCTGCGGAAGCTTGGTAATATTAGATTGATAAATTAGCGACAATTTTAAAGATTTAAGCTCTTGGGTTGAAGTGCTAAAATACAATTGAACTCTTGCTGTTGGGCTGATTTATAGTTGACACTTGTAATTTTTCTCTTGAATAAATTAGAGTTAACCCATTGACTCCGGACAAAATGGTTATTGCGGTCAAAATCTATTAAATTCATCTTGAATGAAAATAGAAATGAGATGGAACTCTAGTCCCTTGGAAAATGGTAAAATTTTTGGCATAAGAAAGAGTTGATCTAATCATCTTTACCAGATTTATTTATTTGATTAAGAATACCGAGTTGGGTTCTTTTTCTACTTGTATCAAATAGAACATGCTGAGTCAAATTTTTTTCATGTAAAACTTGTTTTATTTAGATCAGAAAAATTGGTTTGATAAAACCATGTGCTATAGTTCGAATATGTAGTGTACACAAAGTGGTAAATATTATAAGTTCAATAGTTTTATAATAACAAGGTTTTTTATACAACTAAAAAGTTACAAGTTTAATATGTTTAGAAAAATTCAAGATATGTTGTAAATGGCCTTGAGGTCACAAATATCTTAAATTCTTAACACGGGTTATCACTTGAAGTCATATTTCTTTTATTGGTAGTAACAAGTTATTATTTAGAGTAATGTTAACGTTGTCTCTAATTTCATACTCTAATTAATTTTATTTAATGGTTCTGTGCTCGAGAATTAGCTTGAATGCAGACTAGCCAGGAGTAGAAGGGGCCCCAACATGTTCCCCAAATCTCATGTAATTGACAATTAATGTTATTGTTTGAATGATTATGGATTATTAATTCATGTGGCTTCGGATTTGTTTAGTTTTGAGTGAGCAACATTGGGATAACCCTTAATTATTAAAACCTAAAAGGGTAATTAGTTGTTTTTAAGTGTGATTAACGAGATCAGATTATTAATTAAGATTTGAGGGGTGTGAAACAAATAAGGTCCCTTCTATTCTATAAGCTGGACTTCACTTCAATGAAAGACGTTCATTTTAGTTTATTACAACTTGGTCTTGGATCGTGTTTCTCTTTCTATATCTATTTTTATTTTTATAGAAAGAGAGTGTACAGATTAAGTTAACATCACCTTAGAAGTTTAAAATTTTGCAATTTATGATTATTTTACGTGTTATTTAAACTAATAGTTAAAATATTTCTTTTCATTTCCTCGATAATAAAAAAAAGGATAAAATGTGTATTTACCTTCAAGTTTAAGAATAAAAAACAAGTGAGTTCTTTTTGTATCTTTTTTAGGCAAATAGGTTTATTAAGTAAGAGGGTGTCATCGTGCAAGTTTATAACGTTAAAGTTTTCGTTTTTACTTTTATTTGGAGGGAGATTTGTGACGGACAAATTGCTATTTTGGTGAAGATGAATCAAAGAGAAGATTTTCGAAAAAATGTAGACATATTTTTAAGAAAACTATCATATATAATTTCAAATTCTTACCGAAAAAGTTATTTTTAGATTTAACATTTCACACAACTACGTATTTCTCTGGTCTGATGAAAAATTGATAAACCCTCTCGCGAAATCGACTTTTGGATTTCTTCAAAAATATCCTATGTCGTTTCCACTCGCCAAAATCGCAACTTCTCTATGAAAACTGTTATCGTTGACATAAAATAGAATATGAAAACTGTAAAAGCAGGGACTTATTTGCTACGCCCGTTAGTTGAGGGACTTATTTGTTTTTAAAAATATTTAACGACCTATTTGTTATAGACTTGTAAATTTGAGGGGCAAATATAGGTTTTATCCTAAAAAATAGATTAAATCTGTCACTTAAGACTAATTGCTTTCCTTCTAGACATTAAAAAGCTTCTTTATTACATTCTTTTCCTGCTTTTCATCTTCTTACTTTCTCTCTCTTAACTCTCCGCTCCTCACACACATTCTCTCTCTCTCAAAATGTCACCGGCGCTCGAAAAATCCAGCAACATCAGGCGCATTGTCAGGATCCGTCAAATGCTTCAGCGGTGGCGAAACAAGGCTCGGACGACGGCTACCTCCAGCCTGCCGCCCGACGTTCCTTCCGGACATGTGGCCATCTGCGTCGGGAGCAACTGCCGGAGATTTATCGTGCGCGCGACGCATCTGAACCATCCGTTCTTCAAGAAGCTGCTCGTCGAAGCCGAAGAAGAGTACGGATTCACTAACCAAGGTCCTCTGTTAATACCATGCGAGGAGTCGGTTTTCGAGGACGTTCTCCGAGTCGTCACTCGGACCCAGTCGGAACGATTTTCTTCCGGTCTGGAGGATCGTCAGAGACGATGCCGCGTGGATCTCCGAACGGACATCGGGTTCTTGGATCAATCCCGGCCGTTGCTTCGCGGGCTTTCTGAAAAGTCAGTCTATTAACTCGGTGTGACTCAGTTGAGCCCCCAAGTGAGATCCATCTCTACTACTAACTAATTATTTTATGCGAGTAAATCAATACAAGCTTCCTTCATTATTTGTTTATCCCATTTTCTCTAATTTCTAAATCTTATAAATGTTTTTTACCAATCTTTTTAGCTTTCACAAATTCAAATGAATTGGATGAAATTGAATTGTGTTTGGGAAGTGAGAAAACGATGAGTAAAAGTCAAGAAAAGTTGGTGACAACTGACAAGGGTAAAAATGCAATTAGAAATTTAGAGTACAATTTTGACACATTACCCATAATTTATTAAGGGTAAAATGCATTTTTTGGACTCAACTATCGGTTGAGTGCAAAAAATGGATCCAACTTTCTTTTCGTGCAAAAACTGACTCGAAGTATTGAAAATGGGCAAAAAATGGCTTTGCGGGTACCCGTATACCCTCCGCGGGGAGTGATCCGGGGAGAACGGATACCCGCGTTCTGAGAACGGGTACCCGTTCTCTCTCGGGGGCGTTTGAGAGGGTGAAGACCCCCCGCAGAAACTTTTCTGAAGGGAGAACGGGTACCCGCGTTCTGAGAACGGGTACCCGTTCTCCCTTCATAAATTTGAACATAAAGAGAAATTTTTATAAATTAATTTTAAAAAATATCAAACGATATTCAATTTACTTGAAATTTTTACCACATATGTACCACATCATGGAAAGATAATCTTAAAATTTTCGTAATTTTATAACACTTGTGTGAATTATTATAATTTTGTTTATAAAATAAATATATAAATTTATAATATATCGTACAAGTATTCTAAAATCACGAAAATTTTCAGATTACCTTCCCATGATGTGTTGAACATGTGGTAACAATTGCAAGAAAATTAAATATCGTTTAGTATTTTTTAAAATTAATTTATAAAAATTTGAATATAAAGAGAAATTTTTATAAATTAATTTTAAAAAATACTAAACGATATTTAATTTTCTTGCAATTTTTACCACATGTTCAACACATCATGGGAAGGTAATCTGAAAATTTTCGTGATTTTAGAATACTTGTATGATATATTATAAATTTAGATATTTATTTTATAAACAAAATTATAATTATTCACACAAGTGTTATAAAATTACGAAAATTTTAAGATTATCTTTTCATGATGTGGTACATATGTGGTAAAAATTTCAAGTAAATTGAATATCGTTTGATATTTTTTAAAATTAATTTATAAAAATTTCTCTTTATGTTCAAATTTATGAAGGGAGAACAGGGTACCCGTTCTCAGAACGCGGGTACCCGTTCTCCCTTCAGAAAAGTTTCTGCGGGGGGTCTTCACCCTCTCAAACGCCCCCGAGAGAGAACGGGTACCCGTTCTCAGAACGCGGGTACCCGTTCTCCCCGGATCACTCCCCGCGGAGGGTATACGGGTACCCGCAAAGCCATTTTTTGCCCATTTTCAATACTTCGAGCCAGTTTTTGCACGAAAACAAAGTTGGATCCATTTTTTGCACTCAACCGATAGTTGAGTCCAAAAAATGCATTTTACCCATTTATTAATTACATCCCTATAATCTTGATTAAGTGTTATTCTAATCCCTAATTAACAAGATCTCTCACTACAATAATCACAGCTTTAAATTGGACTAATCCATTGAAAGTCTAGTTAGTTGAGTTGGTAAAATGATTTCACTTTAATCATTTTGTGTGCTTCTTTTCTACACTCAGCTTTCGGATTATTTACTTTTTCAGAAAGTAAAAGATTAGATTTCTGAAAGCACCCAATAAACTTCACTTCCGTCTAACTTTTGCAAAAGTAGCTTTGAATGCGATACCACATTACCACTTGTAAATATAGCACAACCATTTAAAAAACATTTCTTAATTACCTTTTTTTTTTTATTAAACTCAACTTATTTATAATATAATGCGTAATCTTAAAGGCGTTCTTTAATTTAACTAGCATTGACGAAGAATATTTAAATAATTAAAATAATAAATTATTTAAACTAAAATAATAATTGTTTTAAGTTAATCAACAATTATTATTTTAGAATCAAGTAAAATTTAGAGTTACATAATATTAATAATGTAATAATAAGAAAATTTGTAATTAATGTTACGTTTACTCTCTAAACAACTGTTGGACAATCGCTGTTGGACACGTCGTATGAGCAAATTTGTTCAGAGAATAAAATAAGAGAGTAAACGTAACATTGTCGAGAGAATTTGAAGTGCTCACAGGCATGCCACCATTTTTGAGGAGGACTAGATACATGCCATGGAATAGCTAGCATGCGTGATGTTTTACTTTAATACTATAATATTAACATTAAATAAATATTATTATTATTATTTTAATACACGTTAAGTAATTGCAAGTTTGGCATGATGGAGTCACATGCTTTGTAAGCATATATTTACTTTAAGATTGCCCTTAGAAGGCAAGTCATATCTTGAAACTTTGAAAAGATGGTGAATTGGTAATTAATCTTTCGATCATTAATCTTATGATCTTACGAGCTAAACGCACACAACTAACTTTAATGTTTGCAATTGAAAAAAAAAAAATTCAATAAAGTCTAAATGTTTCGTATTAAATTTCCCTATGTAAACATGTGAACGTGATAACGCTTGGGTGACACGTATTAATTTCGTACATTTATAAAATAATGAATTGATGTGGAAGATTATGACGATTTTGTTAAATTCAACCAATTTATCAAGTACCAAAAATGGTTTTATGGTAGAATGGAGAAATTCAAATACTAATTATTATTAAATTTTGAAATTTGGTTATAGGTTTGACATTTTGAAGTTTCTTTTTGAATTTACAAGAGGTTTGATTTTTGCATCGAAATTTTAGATAAGCACGATGAAATTGTAACGTAGTATTGTCTGTTTCTTTAATTCTTTAAAACTCGACAAAAATGTATTGAAACGTGATGTTTTGTGAAGCATGTCGTCCTCAACGTCAAGAATGTTAAATAATGTAACCTGAACTTGGATATTCTGAGTTGAGTAATGCTAGTTGTACTTTTTTTAAAAATTTGTTGACGTGTCAAATATTTATTGGTATAATTAATATAATAAATTATAAAAAAGAATTTATTGCATTAATTATATTTTAATTATACCAATAATTTTATGACGCATCAGAGAATTTTTCGAAAGAGTGAAATAAGAGAATACCTCTAGTATTATTCTTTTGAGTTATGTCAATGGTTTAAATTTATGAAATTCTTGTTATTAGGCCAAGTGCAATGCCCTAGAGGAGACAAGCCCATGAAGCCGATTAAAATTAATCGAAAGCATTTAACCAAAGTTCGATTTTAATTTGGTCAAGTTGGAAAAAAATTGACGGATAGGTTGAATCAATATGAGTTTTGAAGCCCCAGCATTTTTCCCTCGTGTTTGAAAGCAGAATTAGGTAGTGAAATTGTTTCGTCGTGTATAATCTATTTCTAGAGCAGTCATACTATGAATTTTTCTGAGTCGTTAAACTCATAGCTCGAGACTTGATTAATTTAATTTTAAGACTTCACGTAACAAGCTCGAGGTTAATTGATTGTGTGATGTGGTAGATATATACGTGCTTGTAAAATTTTGCCATTCGTAAAACTAATTTAAATGTTTTTGAGTAAGACATGGTCTTGGAATTACTTAATATTTTGTTGTGCCGTGACATATTAAATATTCGATGTCATCCAATCCCTTTAGGCTAATGTTAATTATAGTTATTTGTTGATTTTTCACTCCGTATATTAATTTTGGTGTTAATTTTAAGCATGATAAAGGGTAATTAGTTTGTCTCGATTAATCATGAATATTCTTAAGTTAATGACCATGATTAACTTGACTTGTCGGCGGTTGCATTGAAATATACTCGTGAAAGTACAACAATGCTCATCTTATCGAGAAAAGAATAACGTGGCGGTATGAAAAATAATTGCAAATGTACGAATATTTTCCCATCTCATTAATATATGGCAAAAAGAAGTAAAAAAATCACAAGAACTTAGTATAGAAAGATATCACTATAAAAATAAGAGCATAATATTTTCTAGAAAATATTTGTTTAAAGAATCATATTTTTGTCACGCGATCTTCGTTTGACAATTTTCTGAGAGTAACAAATCCCAGTAGAGCAGTTTTGGCGATTCTAACAATTTTTGGAGTTGAGTTTTCCAACTTGACCTTCTCTGAAAATCGCCTAAATTGTCAAATCTTTTTATTGTAAGATGTTTCTCTTTGAAAACCGTTAGAAAAGATCACGTTATAAAATTGTATTTTTATTTACAGCACCATTAATGACATGAAGGTAGATCAAAAGATTATTTATCTAAAAAAAACTACTTGTTCTTTTAACTCGACTTCAAAAAAGATTGTTTCTTTTCAATGTTACAACAAGAACATGAGAGTGATCTAGATTTGACACAACTATACAATAATTTCAATATTTAATTTAACAATTCAGACTGTATGTAAGATTTATATGATCTTATATTAAAAATAGAATAATGTTACATTTACTATCTTAATCTACTATATTAAAATAATCGCAGATGTGTCCAAAAAATATTTGTGCAATTAATATAAGAGATTAACTATTTATAATTCATTACATTAATTGTACCTTAATTTTAACAATTATTGTAATATAATAGATTAACTATTTATTATTCATTACATTAATTATACCTTAATTTTAACAATTATTGTAATATAATAGATTAACTATTTATTATTTATTACATTAATTATATTTTAATTCTAACAATTATTGTTTGACACGCTAGTGAGTATTTTAATAAAGTAGAATAAGAAAGTAAACAAATAAGAGAGTAAACGTTAAATTTCTTTTAAAAATTATTGGAAATTTTGTTTTTGGAGCAAATAATGAATTTTTAATAAAAAAAATCTCAACTTTCTTTTCCTTCTCTAGCGTAAATAGGCCTGTTCGAATCGGATCGGTTCAGTTCCGCCCACCCCTGGGCGTAAGATATCAAGGACGTCTTTCTATACTCTCTTCTGGCTCACCAAATTTCGCTTCTTTTGTTTATTTTCTATGACTCATTTGCTCCGGTTATTCTTCCAAATTGACCTCCCTCGAATTTGTTTTGTTCTCCTTAAAGTCACCTGTTTTCTGAGTTAGAATTGCCTACTAAAATGTGGAGCCGAAACGAAAATGACTGTATTTACTTTCTTTGAAATTGAAGTAATAAATAGAGAAACTACGCTTAATTTCGTTGAATTTCAGTGTCTTAGGGTTTGGTTGTCGGAGAATATTTTAGGTTTCTCTCTGAAAGAAGTGCTTCGTTGCACCTTTATATGATTTTAATTTAGTTAATCTCGTGTGAAGACGTCAAATGTGTCATCAAAAGTTTTGCCAAGTTGTGTATATTTTTACTGAAAGATATAATTGATGTTAACTCAATTCCAAGCAAAAATGAAAAGGCATTTACTAAATAACAGGGGGAATTCCAAGGAGTATTTACCACAAATTTAGGAGATTTCTGGCTTAGTTTATCAGCATCTTTTAAAAAAATCTCAAGTACCTTTTTGGTGGGAGTAGTTAGGTAATTCGTGGAGACTCGTCTCCTCAAGTGACTCCATGTGAGTAATGCTTCTACTCCTTGGACCACATGGTGGCCCGATTGAGATAGAAATTTATTTTCATATTTTAATATATTATGCTATGTTTTATAAAAAAAAATGAAAAATTTGAGACGCATATATGATGTGTATGTTTTTATATTATAATTTTCACTAGACTTGTTTTATTTTATCATGTACATTATTTTATTGATAATCTTGATCGTGTAAATTAAGTTTGATCCACTTATGTAGAGGTCTTGTTTTGTTACGCACATTCGACCGTTGATGAACATGTTTGCTTCTTAACTAGATTAATAAGACAATTTTATGTGTTGTGTTCTTAGACCCAAAAACCTAAACTTAATCAAAGTTGTGTTAACTTAAAATGAGTTTAAGATTAATGTGTTTTTGGATGATGTTTAATTAAAATTTGTTTAACGGTAATATGGTTTTGATAATGATGTTTATGTTTGATAAATTGATTAACTTAAAAAATAAATGATTTTACAAGTACCTTAATTGAAAATGCCCTTGAAGAAGGGTATTTAGTATTAATGAGTTTTATTAAGTGTGCGAGAGTCAAAAAGAAGAAAAACAATTTCGGAGTCCCTCAAGTGTCGACCGATTGCCACATAGGTCGACCTGTGTAAACAGAGCCAATTCAAGTGTCGACCGGAATCGTTAAGTCTCGACCGCTGAAAGCAGAGAAGATTGAAGTGTCGACCACGAGGATCGACCTGTGCAAACAGAGTTAATTCAAGTGTCGACCGGAATGTACAAGTGTCGACCGGTGAAGCAGAGAAGATTGAAGTGTTGACCATGAGGATCGACCTATCCAAACAGAAGCAACTCAAGTGTTGACCGGGATATACAGGTGTCGACCGATGGATACAGAGAAGATTAAAGTATCAACCACATTATAGAAAAAGTCGACCAGAACATATTTCAACGGCTATAATTGATAAGTGTGTATTTTACACACTTATTCAACGGCTATAATTGATCAGAACATATTTCAACGGCTATAATTGATAAGTGTGTATTTTACACACTTATTCGGACTCTTTAATCTTGATTAAATAAGTTGTTCACAAGCATTTGAAAAAATTTAACGTTTCTGGTGTAAGTGTGCAGATAAGATTAAATCTAACAGGTTAAGTATCAACGAAAAATAAATATAGTGCAGAATAAAGAAAAATAACGAAATAAAAATATCAACGTGTGGCGGTGAATAGAAGACTAGCCAATCGATCGCCTATATCTCGCGATCGATCGGCTGAAATGGTATTTGACGAAAAGTAGAAAGAATCCCAACCGTTCGGCTATTTTAATTGTTTTAATCTCAACCGTTGAGATTGATTATGAGCTTCAGATTTGTGGGCTTCAGATTAATTAAAAATTAAGTTAACTAACTATGAAGGAGCATAATTAAGAACGAGCCCTAGCGAGAGAGGGAGACTATCATTGAGAGAAGCTCTAGCAAGACGGAGACCGGAACGGAGCGAGAGCTTCGAGAACTGAATTTCAGCATTTTCCCTTTCTTTTCTAAACTACGAACATCTTTATTATTTTTATTGTTTCTCTTTATTCTAGCATGAACTAAATTTCTCTTCTAAGGCTACGATGTAGCCAGACGATATTTATTTTCTATTTATTTGTTTAATTAAATTCAATAAGTATTTCTTCTAATATTGTTGACGCATTTAATTTTTGTTCTTAAAGCTTGTAAATTTCTGGCCAATCTTTACTTGAGTTTTGGGGTGTTTTGAGACTGAGAGGTGATAAACACCGGAGTACTGAAATTAATATCATAAATATGCGTAGGCTAGAGATAGTTACTATATTGATGTGATCATTGTGATTTCTTAATTTAATTGTATTTGATTAATGTAGGATTTGAGACTGAGAAGTGATAACCCATTAATAAGATAAACTAAGCAATGCTCGAGAGAGATTGTATTAAAATTTAGCGAAATCGATCATCAACATAGGGAGAATACTTATGAATATAATTAGGAATGAATGAAATAAATGTTGTCTTGGTGAAATCGTAGTACCTAGGCTTTTATTAATTAAATTTAATCTCATTTTATCTATTTCGTTATTTCACAATAGTTTATTTTACTTGTTTTGATTGTTTAACTTAATTTCAATTCTTGAAACCATAAAACGTGTGTTCAATTTAAAATTAAGATTAATAAATTCAATTATTAAATAACAAGTCCTCGTGGGTTCGACACTCTACTTATCATTTTATTATTTGTTGTGACTCGTACACTTGCAAAATATTTTTCACAATAAGTTTTTGGCGCCGTTGCCGGGGACTTTATTATTAATATTGAATTAATTATTTTTAGTTTTATTTTGAATTCTTTTTATTTTATTTCTTTATTTTCGTGTTATTTTCGGATGCATGCGTAAAGAAAGAAACGCTAATATTCTCTCTCTTAATCTTGAGATCGAGCGTACGTGTCGACAACATCGTAAAGAGAGAAGATAATTTATTCAACCAGCGCGTGCCATTGTGGGAGATAACGGGGAAGATAATTGTTGTGAAAATTAGTTCGCAAGTGTACGAGTCGCAACAAGTAATATAGTGATAGATAGAGTGTCGAACCCATGAGGACTTGTTAATTAATAATCGAAATAATTAATCTTAATTCTAAATTGAACACACATTTTATGGTTTTAAGAGTTGAAATTAAAATAAACAATTAAAATAATTAAATTAAACTAATGTAAAATAGCAAGACAGATAAAATGGAATTAAAACAAATTGATAAAAGCCTAGGTACTACGATTTCACCAAGACAACAGTTATTTCAGTCCTTCGCATTTATATTTATAAATATTCTTCCTATGTTGATGATCGATTTCACTAAATTCTATTACAATCTCTCTCGAGCATTGCATAGGTTATCTGATTAATGAATTATCACTTCTCAGTCTCAAATCCTACATTAATCAAATACAAATAAATCAAGAAATCACAATGATCACATCAATACCGTAACTATCTCTAGCTTACGTATATTCATGACATTAATTTCAGTGCTCGAATATTTATCACCTCTCAGTCTCAAAACACCCTAAAAATCAAGTAAAGATTGGCCAGAAATTTTCAGACTTTAAGAACAGAAATTAAATGTGCCAACAATATTGGAAGAAATACTCATAAAATATAATTAAACTGTAACGCCCCGAACCCGTCCCGGCTCGGTGCGTCACTTTGCTAACCAACCACGCGTTTAAAAATAATTTTTTGTAAATTTTACGACTCATTTTTGGGTTTTTCGAACCCTCAAAATTTATTGGAAAACGGGCCCAAAATACATTTAAAATACGTCGAAAAATGTCGGGTCAAAAATTTGTAGGAGTCGGGAAAAGTTTGAAAAAAAAAAACAATTTTGGCCTCAAAGGGCCGCTGGGCGCACGCGCTAGGCGCCGCGCGCGCCTAGTCAGCGCGCTCCGCGCGCGCTCTATGCGTGCTCCGCCCGCGCGCGCCTACGCGCTGGGCGCACCTGCGCGCCCCGACCGCGACTGATTGAGGCCCGATGCCCGATCGATCGGGCCGGCTCAGGTTTTCTTGACCCAAAACGCCCAAAAACTTTAATTTTAACCCTTTTTGACCTTTCCCCACCTTTCTTCATAATTCTTCACCCCGAACACCTCCAAAAATCACGAAACTTTGACTATACCTTTCCGACACTCAAATCTTCAAATCCCGTAAAAATTTTAGAAAATCGACTTAAAACGAATATTAATAAAAATAGATAACTTAAACCCGACATCGTTTATTTTAAAATCAAAACGGACAGCATAACGCCTAAATTTCTTTAAACCAAAACCTGTAATTTAAAACCCGAGAACATATAATTAAAAGTCCCCAAATACAACCACCACTACTCAACAACGCAATGACTCGAAAACCTTAAAAAACCATTACGAAAACATTTATAATTACAACGTACCAAAACCTAAAACCTTCCACAAATTCCTAACATTTTGCAAACAAAAATCTTTACAAAACTACTACGAAACTATCTACAACATCCCCACAAAATACCCGAAGAAAGATAGTGGTCCAGATGCCCCGACAATAGCCTGCACCAGCGCACCCCGTACTCCCCCGACTGCTGCCTAGTCCTCGGTCGTCTCCTCCACCTCACCTGTATCTGCGTTGCTACCTACACCATAGAACACGCACACACACGTAAGCTTACGCTTAGCAAGTAGGGGATAACAAATATAAACAGACACCCACACGATTTTCCCCAACTCTAACATACATCCGAGTCTAGCTCCCAAGATTTCTCTAACCCAATCACCTATTACACATCTGAGTCTCGCTCCCAAGATGGCCCTAACCCTCTGAGTCTCGCTCCCAAAAGGGCACTACTCAATCACATCTGAGTCTCGCTCCCAAGATGGGTCTCCATCTGAGTCTCGCTCCCAAGATGACACTACTCAATCACATCTGAGTCTCGCTGCCAAGATGCGTCTCCATCTGAGTCTCGCTCCCAAGATGGCCCTAACCCTCTGAGTCTCGCTCCCAAAAGGGCACTACGCACTCACCTAATATACATCTGAGTCTCGCTCCCAAGATGTGTGACCATCCGAGTCTCGCTCCCAAAATGGCCCTAACCCTCCGAGTGTAATACCCGGTTCTATCAAACCGTTTCTCTATTCCTTTTAAACTAATGACACAATTTATATGGCAATATTAAATGTAGGGTTAGTGGTTGACTAGGCAAGGGCATAAGGGTAATTAGAAATTCAAAGGTGGATAACGTATTTAAGGAAACTATTAATGAAGTAGCCGCCACTGTTTATTTCATTTCCTCTCCATTCTCAGCTCCTCAACTTAGCAGAGCGCGATAGGAGACCCCCTTCGACTTCCTCCAGCGATTTCCTCCGAACTTGGTGAGTTTTGCTTCTATTTCTTGTTACATTGTATCTATCGTTGGTAGGGGGGATGATAAATGAGGTTTTGAGAAGACGGTAAGCGAGTGGTGGTTTCGGTTTAAGTTGAAATCGGGATTGCACAATGACTAGAGTTCCCAAAACAGTTTCCCTTAGATTTCTAGTGGTTTAGAATGAAGATTAGAGGAAATTTAATGTATGCTCTGTCTATGGTTTTAGGTTTGAGTAATACCCGAAGTAGCTTGCAACCAAGTTTTTCCAGGAGACCAGGTAAGTAGAGTTGGCATGTGCCTTCGGGCCTACATCACAAAACAGTAGGATTTGTGTGTGCATGAATGAATGTTTCTTTTCAGTTGCCATGCATCATATTTTGAAAGAAAACGAAAATGAATTTACATGAAGTAGCATGGTGAGATGTGAACAGATTGTAACAGTATACTTTTAAGGGAATTAATCCGCCCCTTAATCGAACATACGGATTCATACCCTGGAAAAATTGATCCACCTCCCATTGTATCAGGGATCAAATCAGCTGTTAAGGGAATTAATCTGCCCCTTAATTGAATATACGGATTCATACCCTGGGAAAACTGATCCACCTCCCATTGTATCATGGATCATCAGACCAGTGAATGAATGCAACATAACTGAGGAATGAAAGTAGAAACTGCATATTTAGGATTTACATTCCAGTACACATTTCATTTCTTATTTTACTTGCTTAGCATTAGGCTAATAGATGAGTTTTGTGATGTAGGTGAAGAGATTACTGCAGGTGAATTTCCCGTGTGCACAAATGAGTAGATGTGGTTGGAGGGTACATTCATGCTCCGGTCTGGTAAACTGATGAGGCGGGTTAACTGGTGTCAGCGGTTGTGAAGGTCTAGTTGATAATGATTCAATCTGAGTACATTGAGTTTTTATGACAGTAGTGGTAGCACCCTTTTGAATTAGTTTTGGAGATTTCCTGACAATAGTGTTCTGTTGGATTTTATAATTTTGTTTTTACTGAATTTGAGCAATACAATGATTTAAACTGCCTCTGAATGGTTTTTGGTAAATGCTTAAGTCCTTTTGATAGTCGGGACTTTCTTGATTTATAGTAAAGTCTACTGCCATGTTGTTTTGTCCATCGGTAGGAGTCGAGTAATTTATCTATCGGATGATGTTTTGGTAAAAGCTATCGGTGGATGTGTGTAGAAGTTTATTGCTTTCTATCGGAGGAAGTTGTGTTGTTGTCTATCGGAAGATGCCTTAAGAAAAGTCATCGGATGATGTAGGTTAATTCTATCGGAAGATGCCTTAAGAAAAGTCATTGGATGATGTAGGTTAATTATATCGGAAGATGCCTTAAGAATAGTCATCGGATGATGTCTCAGTAAAGTCACCGGTACATGAGGTTTGTTCTATCGGAAGGTGTAGGTCAAAGTCCATCGGATGATGTCTCGGTAAACTCATCGACAGAGTTGACGTCATCGGTAGATGTAGGAGGATTTTTGTCGTATAGTCATCGGAGGATGTAGAGTGTATTTTGTCGTTTGTGATCGGTTGATGTCTTTTGTTTGACGTCATCGGTAGATGTAGGAGGATTTTTGTCGTATAGTCATCGGAGGATGTAGAGTGTATTTTGTCGTTTGCGATCGGTTGATGTCTTTTGGCTGACGTCATCGGTGACGTCATCGGTAGATGTAGGAGGATTTTTGTCGTATAGTCATCGGAGGATGTAGAGTGTATTTTGTCGTTTGCGATCGGTTGATGTCTTTTGTTTGACGTCATCGGTAGATGTAGGAGGATTTTTGTCGTATAGTCATCGGAGGATGTAGAGTGTATTTTGTCGTTTGCGATCGGTTGATGTCTTTTGTTTGACGTCATCGGTAGATGTAGGAGGATTTTTGTCGTATAGTCATCGGAGGATGTAGAGTGTATTTTGTCGTTTGCGATCGGTTGATGTCTTTTGTTTGACGTCATCGGTAGATGTAGGAGGATTTTTGTCGTATAGTCATCGGAGGATGTAGAGTGTATTTTGTCGTTTGCGATCGGTTGATGTCTTTTGTTTGACGTCATCGGTAGATGTAGGAGGATTTTTGTCGTATAGTCATCGGAGGATGTAGAGTGTATTTTGTCGTTTGCGATCGGTTGATGTCTTTTGTTTGACGTCATCGGTAGATGTAGGAGGATTTTTGTCGTATAGTCATCGGAGGATGTAGAGTGTATTTTGTCGTTTGCGATCGGTTGATGTCTTTTGTTTGACGTCATCGGTAGATGTAGGAGGATTTTTGTCGTATAGTCATCGGAGGATGTAGAGTGTATTTTGTCGTTTGCGATCGGTTGATGTCTTTTGTTTGACGTCATCGGTAGATGTAGGAGGATTTTTGTCGTATAGTCATCGGAGGATGTAGAGTGTATTTTGTCGTTTGCGATCGGTTGATGTCTTTTGTTTGACGTCATCGGTAGATGTAGGAGGATTTTTGTCGTATAGTCATCGGAGGATGTAGAGTGTATTTTGTCGTTTGCGATCGGTTGATGTCTTTTGTTTGACGTCATCGGTAGATGTAGGAGGATTTTTGTCGTATAGTCATCGGAGGATGTAGAGTGTATTTTGTCGTTTGCGATCGGTTGATGTCTTTTGTTTGACGTCATCGGTAGATGTAGGAGGATTTTTGTCGTATAGTACTCAATCGGCAGATGTGTTTGACTTCTGCGACTTCTCTAGTATTTCACTGTTTAAACTAGATTTTCTAATTGCCGATTGTTTCTTAACAATTCAACAGCATTTCGTAGTTTTGCATAACTTCATTGTGGTTCAAATGATTTCCGCTGCAAATTTTTAAATGTTTTGAGTTTTTAGAAAAATGTCAAATTTTGACTTTCGAGTGAAGATTTAAATTAATAAAAAAAAAAAATTTCTTAGTCATGTTCGAGCATTGAGTAGCGAACCGGGTTCAGAAAACTCGGGGCGTTACAGTGTGGTATGAGAGACATTCAGTTAAACCGTTCAAAAGATTACTCATCAGTGCCAATCGTTGCATGGAAGTGCTCCAACAACTGTAAGTGTTTACGTTAACCTTAGCTATTAGGTATTTATGAACATATTTAACTTTATTCAGGAATTTAGCAAAATGGCTAGACGACCAGGAAGGCCGAGGATACCAAGAGAGATACCAAGTCCAAGACGTGAGGAGGACTCTAGTGTAATCAGACAGCTGACAGAATTGATGCTTCAACAGACTGATATAGTGCATCAACAGTCTGACCAATTAGGTGTGTTGTTGAACCGAGAAGCACAAGGAAGTGCCAACTCGGGTTCTAGTGGTGAACATTCTGGAGATAGGTTCAGGAGGCTAAGACCACCCACGTTTGATTGACAGTCAACAGATCCAGTTATTGCTGAAGGATGGCTTAGAAAGATTGAAAGCATGTTTAGGTGTGCCAACATTGGAGAAGGAGAAAAAGTCACGTTGGCAACCTTTCATTTAGCTGGTGAAGCTCAACTCTGGTGGGAAACAATAGAGACCACCACCGATGTTTTGACAATGCCTTGGTCACAATTCAAGGACAGTTTCTATGGGAAGTATTTTAACAGTACTGTCCAGACCGCGAAGAAATTGGAGTTCCTGAACTTGAAGCAGACAGGGTCCGTGGCCGAGTATAGTAGGCAGTTTGAGTCCCTGTCCAGATTTGCTAGACACTTTGCTCACAAGGATGAGGATAAGGTGTTCAAATTTGTGCATGGGCTGAAGCCAGAAATTTACCGAGGAGTTAAATTTTGCGGAATTAAAGGTTTGACATTAAGTGAGGTGGTGTCCACTGCTCTGGAAGTGGAAGAGGCTGAAAGGAAATGTGCTGGACCAAAGGAGGTCCCGCAAAGGTTTAACCAGCCACACCAACAAAGGGGAACGATGAGGCCAAGTGAAGGCCAAAATAGCCAGGGAGCAGGAAGGAAAGTGCAGAATGTCAAGAAATTTCCCCAATGTCCAACATGTTTGAAGAATCAGCCGGGGGAATGTAGGTGGACTTCTAGAAGGTGTTTCAACTGTGAGGAGGTGTGACACTCATTCAAAGACTGCACTAAGCCCAGAGTCCTTCGATGCTTCAACTGTAACAAGCCGGGACACATTGTTAGAGATTTCCCAACGTCGAAGAGTGGCCCTGCTAGGATAAAGCCGAGAATATTTTCCATGGTAGAGTCAGGAGAAGAGGACCAGCCTGCTGTGGTGTCAGGTACTATATTGATCAACTCTGTACCTGCTTTTACTTTGCTAGATTCGGGTGCAACACATTCTTTTATAGCCTCTGCTTTTGCTGATAAGCTAGATGTACGGTTTGCTCCTTCTGAACATATGTTTAGCGTAGCATTACCTTCTGGTGAGCGCATGCACTCTAACCAGGTGATGCTTGACAGTAAGGTGTTAGTAGGGAATGTAAGTCTACCTGCTGATCTTATAATCGTGGATATAATAGGATTTGATGTAATTCTAGGAATGGACTGGTTGTTTAAACATCACGCCACAATTGATTGTAGAACTGGAGTAGTTAGCTTTCAACCCCCCTGGTAAGTTGAAACATACCTTTCAAGCTTCAAAAAAGAGTAAGGAAATGTCTGTGATGACTTCTATTAACACTAGACCTTCCCTGTGTGGGGAGTATTTGTGCTTTTTAGCTAGCGTTCTAGACACACAGCTTATGGAAAGAGCAAATCCTCAGAACGTCTTAATCGTCCAAGACTTCCCCGAAGTGTTTTTAGATGACCTTCCCGGTTTACCGCCAGATAGGGAAATTGAATTTGTTGTAGATATTTACCCTGGAGCCGAGCCTGTGTCTAAAAATCCATATAGATTAGCTCCAACTGAACTTAAGGAATTAAAGAAACAATTGGAGGATCTATTGGAGAAAGGGTTCATACGCCCAAGCTTTTCACCGTGGGGCGCACCTGTCCTTTTTGTCAAGAAGAAAGATGGATCAATGCGTATGTGCATTGATTATAGAGAATTGAATAAGTTAACTGTAAAAAACAAATACCCTTTGCCGAGAATTGATGACTTATTTGACCAGCTTAGGGGTGCAAGAGTTTTCTCTAAGATTGACCTTAGGTCCGGTTATTACCAGCTAAAGGTAAAATCTGAAGATATCCCAAAAACTGCCTTTCGCACAAGGTATAGACATTATGAGTTTTTGGTTATGTCTTTTGGTTTGACAAATGCACCAGCAGCCTTCATGAATTTCATGAATAGGGTGTTTCACGAGTATTTGGACAAGTTTGTCATAGTGTTCATAGACGACATTCTGATCTATTCTAGAACTAAGGATGAGCATGCAAGGCATTTGAGTTTGGTGTTAGGAGTACTTAGACAGCACCAGCTTTATGCTAAGTTTTCCAAGTGTGAGTTTTGGTTGGACAGAGTTCACTTTCTTGGTCACGTGATCTCTGGAGATGGAATATCTGTCGATCCAGCCAAAGTTCGAGCGGTTAAGGAATGGCCTCAACCGAAGAATGCTACAGATATCAGGAGTTTTCTTGGTCTAGCAGGATATTATAGAAAGTTCATCGAAGGATTTTCAAAGATCGCTACACCCCTTACTAAGTTAACCAGGAAAAATGTGAAGTATATATGGACTGATGAATGTGAACATAGTTTCATGACCTTGAAACAGAAACTAACCAATGCTCCAATTTTAACCCTTCCAGCTGAAGATGGTAAATTTAGTATTTATTGTGATGCTTCCAAAATTGGTCTTGGTTGTGTGTTAATACAGAATGGTAAAGTAATAGCTAATGCCTCTAGGCAGTTGAAAACACATGAGAAGAACTACCCTACCCATGACTTAGAATTAGCTGCAGTTGTATTTGCACTTAAGATTTGGAGGCATTACTTGTATGGACAATCTTGTGAGATATTTTCAGATCATAAGAGCCTGAAGTATATCTTCACACAGAAGGAACTAAACATGAGGCAACGTCGATGGTTGGAATTTGTAAAAGACTATGATTTTGAGATTAAATACCATCCCGGCAAAGCAAATGTCGTGGCTGATGCTTTGAGTAGAGTAACAACATCAACCCCATCTATGATTTTCAGTATGCCATTAGCTTTAGAGTCAGAATTCCAAAAATTTAACCTAGAAGCAGTAACCAGTGTATCAGCTATACTATCAGCCATAACCTTAAAGCCTACCATTCTAGAGAAAATAAAGGAAGCTCAGACGAATGATGATGAGTGTAACAAGTACAAGTCAAGCATGAATTCTACGGACCAATCAGATTTTAACTATTCTGCTAATGGGATCCTCAAGTTTAGAAATAGGTGGTTTGTTCCAGCCATTAAGGAACTCCGTGATGAGATTCTTTCTGAAGCACACTCTTCCAGGTTCTCTGTTCACCCTGGAAGTACAAAGATGTACAGAGACCTTAAGCAACACTACTGGTGGCCTAGTATGAAACGAAGCGTGGTAGAATATGTAGGATCATGTTTGTGTTGTCAACAGATTAAAGCCGAGCATCAGAGACCCTCAGGAACATTGCAACCCTTACCAGTTCCTGAATGGAAATGGTAACAAATAACTATGGATTTTGTTATAGGATTACCTATAACAGCAAAGGGACATGATGCAATCATGGTAATAGTTGATCGTTTAACCAAATCTGCTCACTTTCTGCCAATGAAGATAACATATTCGATGGACCAACTGGCCGAGTTGTATGTGCACGAAGTTGTTAGACTGCATGGAGTTCCAAGCACCATAGTTTCAGACCGAGACTCCAGATTTACATCTAAGTTTTGGAAAAGTTTGCATAAGGCTATGGGAACACAACTTAATTTTAGCACAGCTTTCCACCCTCAAACAGATGGACAATCCGAGAGAACCATTCAGACCTTAGAAGATATGCTCCGAGCATGCATATTGGATTTTCAAGGATCTTGGAGTAAATATTTACCATTGGTTGAGTTGTCATACAATAACAGTTTTCAAGCAACAATAGGCATGGCTCCATACGAAGCATTATATGGACGAAAATGCAGATCTCCTTTGTACTGGGATGAAGTTGGTGAAGCATAGTTGCTTGGTCCTGACATTGTGCAGCAGACTGTGGAGAAGGTTGCCCTCATCCGACAGAGAATTCTAACAGCTCAAAGCCGCCAGAAGAGTTATGCTGATAAAAGACGAAGAGAATTAGAGTTTGAAGTAGGTGATGAAGTTTTTCTTAAGGTGTCACCATTCAAAGGAGTTGTGAGATTCGGGAAGAGAGGAAAGTTGAACCCCAGGTTTATTGGACCATTCTTAATTTTGAAAAGGGTTAGGAGTACAGCCTACATGTTGCAGTTACCGGCTTCTATGGAAGGAATCCACAATGTGTTCCATGTTTCTATGTTAAAGAAGTGTGTAAGAGATCCATATCAGGTTGTGGAACACCAGGACATTGAGGTTCTTCCTACTCTTGCATATGAGGAGAAACCTGTAAGGATCTTGGACTATGCAGTGAAGGTATTGCGCAACAAGGAAGTTCCACTAGTGAAAGTCTTATGGCACAATCAGAACATAGAGGAGACAACTTGGGAGCGCCAGCAAGACATGATGGACCAACATCCAGAATTATTCAGGTACGGAATTTTGAGGACAAAATTCTTTTAAGGAGGGTAGATTGTAATACCCGGTTCTATCAAACCGTTTCTCTATTCCTTTTAAACTAATGACACAATTTATATGGCAATATTAAATGTAGGGTTAGTGGATGACTAGGCAAGGGCATAAGGGTAATTAGAAATTCAAAGGTGGATAACGTATTTAAGGAAACTATTAATGAAGTAGCCGCCACTGTTTATTTCATTTCCTCTCCATTCCCAGCTCCTCAGCTTAGCAGAGCGCGATAGGAGACCCCCTTCGACTTCCTCCAGCGATTTCCTCCGAACTTGGTGAGTTTTGCTTCTATTTCTTGTTACATTGTATCTATCGTTGGTAGGAGGGATGATAAATGAGGTTTTGAGAAGGCGGTAAGCGAGTGGTGGTTTCGGTTTAAGTTGAAATCGGGATTGCACAATGACTAGAGTTCCCAAAACAGTTTCCCTTAGATTTCTAGTGGTTTAGAATGAAGATTAGAGGAAATTTAATGTATGCTCTGTCTATGGTTTTAGGTTTGAGTAATACCCGAAGTAGCTTGCAACCAAGTTTTTCCAGGAGACCAGGTAAGTAGAGTTTGTATGTGCCTTCGGGCCTACATCACAAAACAGTAGGATTTGTGTGTGCATGAATGAATGTTTCTTTTCAGTTGCCATGCATCATATTTTTAAAGAAAACGAAAATGAATTTACATGAAGTAGCATGGTGAGATGTGAACAGATTGTAACAGTATACTTTTAAGGGAATTAATCCGCCCCTTAATCGAACATACGGATTCATACCCTGAGAAAATTGATCCACCTCCCATTGTATCAGGGATCAAATCAGCTGTTAAGGGAATTAATCCGCCCCTTAATTGAATATACAGATTCATACCCTGGGAAAACTGATCCACCTCCCATTGTATCAGGGATCATCAGACCAGTGAACGAATGCAACATAACTGAGGAATGAAAGTAGAAACTGCATATTTAGGATTTACATTCTAGTACATATTTCATTTCTTGCTTTACTTGCTTAGCATTAGGCTAATAGATGAGTTTTGTGATGTAGGTGAAGAGATTACTGCAGGTGAATTTCCCGTGTGCACAGATGAGTAGATGTGGTTGGAGGGGTACATTCATGCTCCGGTCTGGTAAACTGATGAGGCGGGTTAACTGGTGTCAGCGGTTGTGAAGGTCTAGTTGATAATGATTCAATCTGAGTACATTGAGTTTTCATGACAGTAGTGGTAGCACCCTTTTGAATTAGTTTTGGAGATTTCCTGACAATAGTGTTCTGTTGGATTTTATAATGTTGTTTTTACTGAATTTGAGCAATACAATGATTTAAACTGCCTCTGAATGGTTTTTGGTAAAATGCTTAAGTCCTTTTGATAGTCGGGACTTTCTTGATTTATAGTAAGTCTACTGCCATGTTGTTTTTTCCATCGGTAGGAGTCGAAGAATTATCTATCGGATGATGTTTTGGTAAAAACTATCGGTGGATGTGTGTAGAAGTTTATTGCTTTCTATCAGAGGAAGTTGTGTTGTTGTCTATCGGAAGATGCCTAAGAAAAGTCATCGGATGATGTAGGTTAATTCTATCGGAAGATGCCTTAAGAAAAGTCATCGGATGATGTAGGTTAATTCTATCGGAAGATGCCTTAAGAATAGTCATCGGATGATGTCTCAGTAAAGTCACCGGTACATGAGGTCTGTTCTATCGGAAGGTGTAGGTCAAAGTCCTATCGGATGATGTCTCGGTAAACTCATCGGCAGATGCGTGTTGACGTCATCGGTAGATGTAGGAGGATTTTTGTCGTATAGTCATCGGAGGATGTAGAGTGTATTTTGTCGTTTGCGATCGGTTGATGTCTTTTGGCTGACGTCATCGGTAGATGTAGGAGGATTTTTGTCGTATAGTCATCGGAGGATGTAGAGTGTATTTTGTCGTTTGCGATCGGTTGAAGTCTTTTGGCTGACATCATCGGTAGAGAGTGTAGAAACCTTCTATCTTCTGTTTCTGCTTATTCCGTTGACTTTATCAATCGGCAGATGTGTTTGACTTCTGCGACTTCTCTAGTATTCGCTGTTTAAACTAGATTTTTTTAATTGCCGATTGTTTCTTAACAATTCAACAGCATTTCGTAGTTTTGCATAACTTCATTGTGGTTCAAATGATTTCCGCTGCAAATTTTTAAATGTTTTGAGTTTTTAGAAAAATGTCAAATTTTGACTGTCGAGTGAAGATTTAAATTAATCAAAAAAAAAATTTCTTAGTCATGTTCGAGCATTGAGTAGCGAACCGGGTTCAGAAAACTCGAGGTGTTACACCGAGTCTCGCTCCCAAAAGGGCACTACTCTATTCCCCTTACCTTTCAACCTAACACAACCTCTTTTTACATTTTCACTCACCGCCACACAAACCAATACAAGATAAAGAAATCACCAAACAAAATACAAGACAAAGCAACCACACCACCAAAATAATACAACGCAACCACTCAACCAAAACAATACAAAGCAACCACACTACCAAAATAATACCAGGCAACCACACAACCAAAACAATACAAAGCAATAACACAACAAGTTTCCTACCGTTCCATGGTGTAGGCCCGAAGGCAAAACAATTACAACCCACTACTTACCTGGCTGCTCGACTTTCAATTATTCACTTCATCTGATAAGTCACGAGCTCGATCACCTAAAATAACGAAAACTTAACTTAGTAATTACTAACAACTCTAAAGAAAGTCTTAAACCTAAACTAACCAAAACTATCTCACAATTCAACCACAAAACAACAAAACCTGATTTTCATGCAATTTTTGCCGTCCACATACAAACGGTCATAACTTTCTCGTTTTTCAACAGATTTCGACGTGCCACCCCAATTCAGAAACCTCTACACGTCTACTATCCATTGAAATGCTTAAATTAACCAAATACTGTAGCACCCGGTTCCATTAAACCCAATTTATTTTTGTCAAATTAAGATGTGCAAATAGGGGTTAGGTTAATGAATGGATATGCAAGGGCATTATGGTAAATTAAAAACTTATTAGTGGATAACCTATTTAAAAAGAATTTATTGAGCTTAGCCGCCACCATTCATTCTTGCTCTCGGTTTTCAGCTCAAACCAGCAGACTTCCCAGGCGATTTCCTTCCCCGAATCCGTTCGACGAGCTAGGTAAGTTTCTACCTCGATTTTTTTGACTTAGTAACTAAGGAAGATTGTATGGGGAAGTGTTAGATATGTATTTTGGGAACTCATCAGGAAAGTGAGTAGATACGGGTTTAGCATAGAATCAGTAATGCTTGGCGATCAGAACTCCCAACTATTCCCTTAGGTTTTCTGAATGCCTTAGAATGAGGTTTAGTACAGGTTGACTTAATGTTCTGTTTATGTTCTAGGTGAGAAAGATCCCGAAGAAGCTCCTAACCGAGCACTCGCCAAGAATCCAGGTAAGTAGAGTTTGTTTGTGCCTTTGGGCCTACATCACAAAACAGTAGGGTTTATGTATGTTTTGTATGTTTATTTTCCAGTTGTCATGCATCATGTTTTTGAAAGATTACGAAAATGAATTTACATGAAACGCATGGTAAGTGTGAGCAGGATGATCAGAACAACTGTTAAGGGGGATTAATCCGCCCCTTAACTGAGAACAGAGGATTGAGGTTTTGGGAAAAGTGATCCACTTCCCAATCCTACAGGGGGATCAGACCAGTTAACTGTTAAGGGAATTAATCCGCCCCTTAATTGAGATCAGAGGATGTATGCTTTGGGGAATGACTGATCCACTTTCCCATCGTACAGAGGGATCAACAGAGAACGAATTTGAATACAACTGAGATGAGAAAGTAGAGACCGCATGTTTAGGGAAATTATTGCTTCATTGATCCATTTCATTCATCGCTCTACTTGCTTAGCATTAGGCTAATAGATGAGTTTTGTGATGTAGGTGAAGAAGTTACTGAAGGTATGTTTACCGACCAACATGAGAAATAGGCTGGTTGGAGAAGCATTTTCAGGCATCGGTTTGGTCATCTGTTGAGGCGGTTTAATCCATGGCTGCAGGTGTTGAGTTGAGGGTAACTAGTTCAGTATAGATGTTTTACTGAAAATTTTATGACAATAGTGGTTTCAAAGCTTTGAAAACATTTTTGAGAATCTTCTGATATTGGTATTCTGTTGGATTTTGAAAACATTGTTTTTACTGAATTTGGGAAGGGCAGTGATTTGGTTTGTTTCTGGATGTTTAGTTTTGTCGTTTTGCCAATCGGAAGGGGCCTTCAGTAAAGTCGTTGGATGAGAGAGAGAACATCCGGCTGACGTCATCGGCAGGTGCAAGTCGTAAAACCTGTAGTTTTGCTATCGGCAGATGTAGCGTATATTTTAATCTTATCGGAAGGAGTCGTAATGTCGTTGTCGGTGGATGTCGCGTGCTTGTCTATCGGCAGATGGAAATCTATCGGTAGATGAAGTTATGTTGACTCCATCGGCAGATGAAGTTATGTGACTTCATCGGCAGATGAAGTTATGTTGACTTGATCGGCAGATGTAGTTGGGTTGGCTTGTCGGTAGATGGTGGTGCGTTGTTTGTACACGTCATCGGTAGAAACCTCTAATTCCTATTTCTGCTTCTTCCGTTGACTTTGTCGTCGGCAGATGTGTTCGACTTCGGCAACTTCACGGGCATTCCGCGTTTATTTTTTTTAGCTTTACGTCTTTTAGCCAATTACTCTTAACACTTCCAACAGTCATTTTAAAATGTTTTCACAGGTCACTTAGCTTCATTGATGTCCAATTGATTTTCCGCTGCAAGTTTTAAAATATATTTAGTTTTAAAAAAAGTCAAATTTTGGCTGTCGAGTGAAATTTTAAATTTTGCATCAAGACGTCATGGTTCGGTTCAGCGTTATAAGTAGCAAACCGGGTCAGATAAATCGGGGCGTTACAAATACATAACTTGGTCAATCCGAAATGCTCAGACCAGAACCGGTGACCCATATATCAAAAACCGGTTTTCATGGAACTCTCTTCAAATCTTAAATCTAACCCCTCAACCACCCTAAACCAATTCATCCAACAATTAAATGATCAAAATATGAAAGACACACCAACATGAAACTCCATTTTGGATTTCCACAAAAAAAAAAAACAGTGAAGGCCAAGGCGTCTGGGAACGGAGAAGAAGGCGCAAGACACCAAGATTTTCCTTAGTGCCGAAATGCTCGATATTCACTGGGAGAGTGCAGAATGGACGGG